>JACAXG010000010.1:9785194-10177484 GCA_018881555.1 Amblyornis subalaris
AGAGGAGAGGAGAGGAGAGGAGAGGAGAGAGGAAGGAAAGCTGTTTTATTGACAGGAAGCAATATTGTGTGAAAATCATTATTTCCCTTTAGAAAAATAAACAAATAAACAAGTGAAAAACACAAAAACAAAGGTTCTCTGGAAGTCTCAAAGTGCAACTCACTTGTTTTATCAGGAAGCCAGAGGTCAAAACAGCATGAGCAGAGTGCTGCAAGAATCTGCTATGCAGAGTGCTGCTATGGCACCTCTGCTCACCTCTCCAAAGGTGGCTGCCCTGAATCCTTCAAGGTAGCAAAAGGGAATAAAGCGAAAGATATTAGAAATCAGATTAGTTAATTAGGGATGTTTTCACTACATGGAAATTAAGGTGCTTCTGGCAGAGGAGAGGTTTCACAGCACAAGTTAACGAATATTCAGTTTCCTTTCGTGTACCTGTTTGCTTTTTCAAGTGTTTGCAAGATGAAGCCTGAAAGTTTATGACTGTATGTTAAAAAACATATAGACATAATTCAGTGCAGACCTTTCCTGATTTGGTTCTTTTCTTCACATCTCAATGAGAGAATCTATAGAAGAAAATTATTGGGCAAGATGATCATTGAAATGTAAGTTTCTTCTGAGATAATTTGAAAACATAATATTTATGTTTTCATATAAGCCCAGTGGGTTTATACACAGAATGGCTTCTAAAAAGAATTTCAAAAAAACTCTTCTGTAATAAAGACACTAATGTATGGGTGTGAAATACTGCTCTTGTCTGCACAAAGTTTGTCCTATTCCAAATGCAGGATCCTGCAGTCCCCTTGTTTTCCTGATCAGCAGACTTATCCTTAACTGTGGGAAGAGGGAACTGATTCTTCTACTTCAGATTTTAGACTTCACCAGCTTTTCACCTGCTTCTCAGAAAAAAGTTAATAAAGAAATGAATATTTCATGGAAGCAGACAGATTGGAAAAATAATTAGTACCAAAAGACAAACACATTGAAATGTTTTATAACTCTTCAAGCTGCATTTTAATTTCACTTTATAGAATAAGGATTTAATTAAAATTATGATTAAAACCAAAATTATATGGAAAATTTTATTTTGTTTTTAAACATTTTCTTTTAAAACTGCCTATGGAAAATTCTCTAAGATATACTTCCAACCGATTTTTTTAATGGAAAAAAAATATTATTCTACCAAATCTAGTATTTGCTACAAGTTACCATGGTAGCAAAACAGCAATCAGTGCTACTGTAAGACTAGACTAATGTCATTCTGTATGATTAGATCTATTTCAAAGCAACTAGACAGTATCCATCCTAATGTTCTTAAGTTATTAAGCATTTTAATTTCATTTAAAAATAACATACAGATTTTTAATTTCAGGAGATAATCAGAGCCTGCTGGAGCACTGACGGTGTCTTCATTTATATTATAGAGGAGGTAAACATATGATCAAGTGAGTCAGATGAGCTAAGAAGAGAAATCAAAGGCACAGTGACACAGGAAAATGTCTCCAGACAATTTCAGCAGTGGCATTTTGTTTAATTCATTTGAGAGAACACAGCCTGATACTAGGCCAGGCAGGTTTGCTCCTCAGACAAGGATGTTAAGGGCCCACAACCCAGTTACAGACCCTGGAACATTCCCTCCACCTTCCCACAAAGGCCTTCATGAGGAGGGAGCACCAGCACTCCGGATGGGAGGCAAGAGCTGCTCCTGTACCACCACCTCCTGTTGCAGAGCTTTGGGCAGAAGTCACTGTCTGGCAGGGCACCAATGGCGCCAGAAGTCATGGAATCACAGGGTGGGTTTGGTTGGAAGGGACCTTARGGAACATCTAGTCCCAGTCCCCCTGCCATGTGCAAAGGACACTTTCCCTTAGGCCAGATTGTTCGGAGTCCCATCCAACCTGTCCTTGAACACTTCCAGGGATGGGGCATCCACAACTTCTTTGGGAAACTTGTTTCAATATCTCACCATCCTCGTAGTAAAGAACTTCTTCCTATTATCTAACCTAAACCTACTCTCTGTCAGTGCTCAAGTAAAAAGGCTTTCTCCCTCTTTTTTCTGAGCCCCTTTAAGCCACTCCCTCTTCTTGTCGTGGGATCTGTTGTGACTGGCTGTAGTACAAGCCCCCCTTTCTCTTACCTCCCATCTCGGTCATGCAGGGGGCATAACTTCTGTCAGGAGCTGAGCGTGGGTTGCCCATCACTGCTGAGCCCCAGTGCGGGTTGTCCCTATAGAGCCAAGGAATAGATTGAGCTGAAAGGGACCCTCAAAGGTCACATAGGCCACTACTTGTCTATTTAGGCCTAGATATTGTAAGAAAGTAGTTTATGAAACTCATCTACAAATCTAGGCAAAAGCATACCAAAATCAGGAAAGTTCTCCATGGTGGGATATGTTAATGCAGTAACCTCTATGCAGCACATAAAGTTGTTGATTTGTTGTTTCTGTTTTTTTTTAAGATGTTTATTACTGTGCCTAATGCACAGTATGGTAAGCTTGAAATATACTCAGAAAAATATCCTTAGAAAGACAAAAAGTAAGACATGGAGATAGAAACAGAATTGTTTTAAGGTTGCTTGTTTGAACTGACTCAAAAAGGGCAGCTTTAGTGACACTGTCATCTGCTGGTTTTCTCTGTTCAGAGTAACCGCATCTGGGTCCTATAAATCGGCTGAGCCTCTGTTTTAGCTATATTTTGGGAGCCAAGACAGTGATGTGGGGCAYAGGTACCTGCATGGCTTTCTGAAACTCCAATACTCAGCATAACAGAGTGACCCACAGTTAGAAATCATTGCTCACTGGCCATGACTTGATGGCCGTGTTGGTGCTGGAAGGAGGCAGAAGCGTGGAGGAGGGAGAGAAATAGTAAAGAGATAAAACCAGATTTGTTTGGCCTTACCTTGGTTTAAACTGCTGGTGTTGTCATGCTTTAATGTACTTACTTCAGGTACCGTCATTTTCAGGTCATCACAGGTTGTTTTTTCTGCTGTTTCACTTCCTGGCTGAGTACATCCACACATCAGCATTCAATCCTCAACCTTATCAGTACTTTACCCGTTATTGCAAACATTGCCAAAATTCCTTCTTAAGCTCTACAACTCAGAAGTATTTTGCTTGAAGTTTGCTGCTTCTATTTCAGACTTGAAGGAGGCTCGTGTGTCCAAAACATTGTCTGTTTTCTTTCCAATTATATTGCTGGGTCTATAAAAGATATCACTTACAAGCCTTGTCCTGCTTTAAAAAAATCTGTGTGTTTCCATGTCAGTTAATATTAGAAGCAATGTTATTTCCTGTGGCAGTACACAAGATAATTGAAATTAATAGTCCTTGATGCTCCTACATTAGTGAAAAACCATCAATGATCAAAAAAGCAGGGATGTTTGTGTATTCATAGTATGTATGATATATTTGTAGATATTCTAAAATCCTTTTGCTAACCCACCTGAATTTTTTTCTCTGAACACAGACACTCCAAGCCACAAGTGTTGTTCAGACAGCAGAGGTGAAACAAGCTACAAGTTGACAGAATTCACTGCAATGTTGTAAAAAGCTGCTGCATACAGAATGCGTGCGTAAAAATATGTTAAAGTATGGAGGGAAAAATTAATTCTTAAAATGGCATAAACAATATTTCTCTGTCCCATTCACRTGTGCCTGTGCAGATCTGGAACAGAAGAAGAGCTTGTCGGGCACTGGCTGGGGAACATGCAAGGCCTGGTTAAGGTTTTTTCTGCCTATGGGGCCTCAAAGTCTCCRGTGTCTACCATGGTGTATGAGGCTGCAGGCTGCTCTATTTCCTCCTTTTCTGGCATTATCAAGAAGCACTCTTACGAGGAAACCTTTTCGATATTCTTTTGTTTTCCTAGACCTCCTCTCAGAAGCAACCTGACCCTTGGGTTTATATTTCTCTACTAACACAAAAAAAATTACTCAAAGGAAGTTTCAAAATTATTACAAGTATGATTGGTATTGATGAAGCAGTAATACTCTTTCTGCTTCACAAAATGCATGCACTAATTCATCTCTGGCTCCAAGAACTGTGCTGCTAAAAAATTTAGCTGAAGTTTTATTGAGAGGTTTTTATGACTGACAAAACATGTATTTCATATAGTCAGGATGTTTCTGTCACAAATCCTAAATATTTTATTGCCAATATTCAATCTTTCAGAAAAATTAGCTCCATAAAAACAGTCATAAAATAACAGTAAAAGGAATTTGTCTTTACATGAAAATATATATCTTGAAACAAATAGTTTTAAGCAAGGAAGAGGAGATTTACAACAGCATTGCTTCACTCACCATATGATTTCTTCTTTTTAATTATAACTGTCAGACTCCGTCTAAGAACATGAGAATTCAATTTGCTTAAATATGAACTTTATAAGTATGAAAAAGGATTAAGAAAAAWTGAAGACATTTCATTCTGTCTAATATGAGATATTTCCTCAAATGATAATCTCGGTGATTAATTAACTGAACAGCTACATTTTGTTTCTAGGGTTTTGGAGTTTTTTTCCATACTGACAACTGTTAGTTGTCACTTTGAGGCACTGCAAAATTACATATGGCAGCTGTTCATTAAGAAGATGATTAGTAAAATACACTTGCAGCACTTTTTTTTTAAAKGTATCCCCATTTAAAGCATTATTTTGTGATTCATTGTCAAAGAGATAGCTATAGGCATTATAAACATTACAAACTATTGTGCTTCTCAGAAACTGATGGGTGAAAAAATACAATGTTTGTATGTAGCAATTCCAGGGGAAGTAAAACTCCCACAGTTTTTCATATAGCACTAGTCTGTTACATGCTAACATCCTATCATGTCTTATATTCTTAACAAAAGTCAGATATATAAAACTTTTAAAATGTATTTTCCTTGGTTAAGTCACAGAACCACAGACTTATAGAATGSCTTGAGTTGGAAGGGACTTTAAAAATCATCCCATGGACAGGAACACCTTCCACTAGATCAGTTTGCTCAAGGCCTTATTCAGTCTGATCTTGGACACTTCATGTGTTCAAGTGTTTTATAAGTCCATATTATAAAAGTTACATTTTGATGAAGAAAACTTARTTGTTCTGCATTCAAGTAAAATGGAGGTCTCTGTCAGAGAAGGATTCGGATATTCATGCCACCCATATAGGTACCAAGTGAAGTCTGTTGGATGTATCTGGCCATCCAGTTGGTAAATTGACATTTTGGCAGATATTCTGCCAAATTTTACCCTCTCTAGCAAAAGGAATGTGCAGTCTGCACTATGCCAAATTCAAATCATATTCARTGATGTGCATTATGACCAGTGTCATCAAGAGAACATATCTAAGTGTTCTTGAATCAGCAGTTGCTTGTGATACTTGTACTGGCAGTACAGATCCATTCCCCCGTAAAGTTGAACCCAATCTGTAGCTGGAGTCATGTAGTCATGTTTCCTAAATAAATACACTTTTTCTTCTTCTTCATATACAAGGAATAGTCCTTAAAACACAGAGCTGAAATAAAGAAAAATAACAAAACCAAAACAGCAAAAGGAAAAAAACATTGACTCAAAAAAAAAAAAAAATTCTCCTTTTGGTATATTCTGCATTCTGAAGGGAGCTAACTGAAAAATATATTTCTCTTTTCTTCAGCACATACTTAATTTCAACATTGCTTGCAAAATTTCATTCCAAATTCTGGTTCTGTGAAAGAGTAATGATCCTTTTTGTATGCTAGATTTCCAGTCCTGTGAATTTTAAATTCTTTCTTCACGGTGGCAGAATAGCAATGGGATGTTTCTAATGAGTCCTTTCCTACTTCCCTTTCTTCTTTCTTACTAACAAAGCAATAGTTTAAGAGTGTGGTACATTTTTGAGAAGCCAGAGCTATTGGCTTCAATTCCTTCAGTGAAAGGTGAGGTGTGGATTTAAGAGAGCTCAGGGCTCTCATACCCTGGGTGAAAAGTCATTCCTGTTCTATACTCTGGTGCACAAAAAGAAAAAAAAAAAAGGAAAATCTGAAGCTCTGAAAAAAAACAAGTATCATCTGTTTGTAAGGTAGCACTGATTGTGATTCCTGTTTCTCTGTTTGCTCTTTGCTCAGGAACTAGAACCAGCCCTGCAGTGATTTCTGGCTTCTGATGTCTGTGTCCCGACAGATTCTCTGCTGAGTGGGAACAGACAATGCTGGAAACCATCAACTGCAAATGTATGTCATGAGTAAGAACTTGAAAGGAGGCTTTGTTACGAGAACAAGATTGTTTTCTTTTTCTCGTACAGGTGAGGGGAAACAATTGACTTCAAAACCTCTGTAAGATGGTTGACAATTGAATAGGAAAACCTGCCAAGTCCTTGTGAAAACAATGTCTTTCTASGCATGGCAAGCTTTAAAGTGTACAGCAGAAACCACAAATACAGAGCTGATAAAAGTTCTGGGTGTGCCACATATTCACTGTACTCTGTGTGACCTCTGAGGATCGACCAGAAAAGGGAGAGGAATTTCCCTCCCCTATTATAGGAACTACTCTTGTAACATCATAGCAAAAACATAGCGATCCTCAGTGCTCAGCCTTGCTTGAAAGTGGAAACTCATTTCACTCTTTTGGACATTCTAATACCCCTATGTAAGATTCATAAACAATGTCCTGTGGAGGTATTTCCTTCCTGTCTTGCCTGACCCTGTAACCTGGCCATCATTTCTGAACACAGATGTGCACACACACCCCGGGAAGGTTTCTCCCAATACCTTGAGTGGGAGATTAAGAGGCCTTGAAGGACCTCTGAGTTTGAACTCTCAGAAAGAGGAGGACCTAGAAAATGACAGCTGACATACATATTGGTTGGACAATTTTTTTACATAAATCTTTCATAGAAATGCAAGTGCCATCAAGGTTTGCAGCAAAAGTAATGATGCCCTATAACTATTTTTTTTTAAGGGAAGAAAGGCAGTCTTCTCTCAGGTGAAAACTGTGAAGACATGGTTGTGCTTCTTGTTTCCTGCTGGCCGTGTTTAGATGATTCCCAATTCAGCATTTGTGTCTTTACCTCCTTTCACTCTCTTTTCGGGAACCTAGGACCCAAGTCTTAAACACACTTTGGTGATCTCACAACTAAAGCAAAGATATTGCTATCCACAGCCTAGAGCTACTTCAGGAGGAAGTAAAGACCTCTGTGACTCTGGTGTCTAAAATGCTTAACTCCTGTTAATTTCTTTGGCAGTTTGGCACTTCAATGCCTTTAAACTCTGCTTTCTTTTTACTAGTTTAAAAAAAGTCTAGCTGAATTTTGTTTTGTCTCTAWAATCTTTCATTATAGCATTTTAATTTTACATCCAATGTCTATTTTATATCACTAATGAAAGTTTTAAGACTTTTTATAGTGTAGGTTATATACCTTTAAATGCAGCCAGCAGAGTACAGTACTTGAAGCCTAATAGGTGGTGATTTTTGTAACCTCTTAGGTTGCACAGACCATACTGCCTCCACTTGCATCCCACCAAGTTATTTTAAGATAATGTGCATGCATTAAATTAATCACTTTAATTGTAAGCACATTTAAAATAGTTTCAAGCTTAATGTGTACAAGCAAGAGTGTTTATTTAAGACATCAACCAAAGTTTTGCAGTTGTTTTTTAAATAGCTTCACAAATTGAAGGAAACATTTAAAAAAGAAGGTGATAATGTTTCCCCATTCTTGCTTCAGGCACATAAATGTTATTTCCTCTGCAATGTCATGTATTGACCATCCGAATCTTGATAAATCAGAAGATAGATTGCAGTGGAGCTCTATGTATTTAAGTATCAAGCTGATCCATAACTTTCACAGCAACCAAAAGCCATTTCTTGTCAGTGCTGTCCAGAATATATCCTGACAGTTCAGTGGGAGTTTCAGTGCCATTTATTTTCAAATCAATACTCAATTACTAAGAGGAAGATTCACTCCCTTGCCCATTTTCAAGATGAAATTATGGACTAGAGCAATAACACTTAGTCAAGGCAAGCCACTGTCCATTAACTCATGATGCTACCAAAAAGCCATCCAGACACTTTATTAAAGCTCAGTCTTTTTTCAGCTTTTAATTAATCATTGTGAAAAAGGCCTTTCACATTGTGACTGATGACCAGAGAAAACAATTTTCTCCTAACTGCCTTTTAATTTCAACTCTGGGAGTGCTCATTGACTGAATCTCACAACAACCCATCAATGCTAGTTTTTAATGTGTTTTCTCCTTTGTTATTGAGAAGAATGGAGTGGCAATGAGGCTTTGTGCTCCTCTTCATAACTCAAGTAATTGATTCAGTAAATGCCTCACATTTGCTAGTGGATAAAAAGTGCTGTCAATGTAGATAGTAGGTACTATATAAATTACTCCATTAACAGGAAATAAAGCTATTTACAATTTTTTAAAGTGTAAAGTGTAAGTGGCTTTAAAAAAAAGAAAGGAGTACTACTTCTTACACGTCTGTATGGGCTTTTTTTTTTCTGTAAATACTAGTAATAGGATATAAAGGATCAGGAAAAGATTAGCAGACTAAGGCTGCCATCCTGCAGCACTGTGCCTGTGTGAGCAGCCTATTGCAAACTATTCTTCTTGAAGAAGCTCAGCACTAAAAAGTAACTCTTGTGGAAAAACTCAAAGAACCTCTCAACAGTGGTTCATATAGCGTAAATCTTGCTTTATTTTTCAGTTATTTCGGACACTGAAGGATAAGAAATGAAAGAGACTTCACTGAGAAAAGAAAACAAATTGAATTATAAGCAATGAGATGCATTGTGTGTGTTTGCAGAAGCAAAGCATTCACTGAAACTACTTTGTGTCTTCCAGAAATAGAAATYTTCTCTGCATTTGACAGTGATATCCAGGAAATGCATACCTGGTAAAGCAGTGCTCTCATCAGAGTATAATGATACAAGTAGATATAGCGTATATACTACTGCTGTCCTAAAACAATAAAAGATACTCAGAAGAATTTTATCTTTACATGTTTTATGTAAAGATGGATTTTTTTATGTAAGCCTATGGTTTTTTACTCACTTGCAAATAAAAAAACCCCAATTTTAAAAAATGGATGTTGAATCACGATATGTTTACAATAATGATGATATAATATTATGTCATCATGATAATATGATAACATATATTACTGATAATTTAATATATTTAATAATAGAATAAAAACATAATATAATAAATTATAATTATGATACTATAATAAAATATATTACTATTGATGATAATATAATAAAATATATTACTTTAATATCATGATCAATATGTAGTAATGCAGTAGATAACTTCAGCATCAGATATGACTGTTCTGAGACCATAATTTAAAGATTAGGTACCTTCTTAACTTTGAACCTTTTTAAACTTTTCTACTTTTCTGAATGTTTTCCTTCAGAAAGACTTGTATGAAAGTAGGTCTATCGATTAAAGACCAATTGCATTGCAAATTATGAAACATGCCAAAAATAAAGTGCTCTATCAAAACAATCCATATTGATSAACCCTGACAAAGACAATGGCCTGTGCATGAAAAAAACATAAGCATATGACAACAGTTTAGGAGTCTTGGTCTCATCCAAAAAGTATTATCTGTGGATATTTTCCAACACATMAGGCACATACATTTTCTGGCATTGTGAAAGTGAAAGGAGAAGTTAGCTATTTTATCAGTGCACAACAGAAAAATGACTGGGAATACGGGAAAGATTCACAGAAATTAAAATTAGGAGAGTCTCTTTGTAAGGACATAAATTGTTCAGCCTCCTTCCTAAACCAGAAGGAGGAACAGCTATGGATTGCAATGGGACATGGATAAAATGCAGAAAATCCTCTACCAGCTCTCAAGTAGCTCTACTGGAACCACAGGTTAGCCATTACATTGCAGTGTCACTTGTATTCTCATTTGAACGTTTGATGTGCTGCTGGGTTTCCTACCATGTGTTCTAAGAGTGTACTTTTACCTTTATCTGTTTCTTTTATCTATTCTAATCAATATGGTAACTATAGCACTTTCTGCACCAGACATGCTTATCAGTTGTGGGTGCAATTTGTTGTGGCATGAGTCATAAAGGAATGTGATAAAGGCACTTTGCCCACTGAAATTCAAAACAAAACAAAAACAAACAGAGAAACAAAAACACACACACACACACAAAAAACCCACCAACMCCCCCCCMAAAAAAAACCATAAAAAAGCAACATGGGATAATACAACTGAATTTGAAAGGGAATTAATTTCATTTATGACCCCACCAACAGCAAAGCCACAGTTTTTGTTTTGTGTCAAGATTAAATCATAGTTGTGGCTGTAGCATCTGGAAGACAGTGTTTGAGCCACAGGCTGATGTAAGGACTTAAAGAATGCAGTTGTCTGTCTCAAATGCTGTGAAGGCCACAGAAAGAACTTGCCACAAGATAAGTAGCCTCAGTGGGAACTTGACATAAGCACAGATGTGATGAACTTGCAACAGGAAGGTGCTAATTCCAGGCCCAGTGGAGGTGAGATCTGGTTAGCACATACTGGCCAATGCAACCAGAAAAAAATTCCCCCTGTGGCACCCTGTAGGAGGGAAGCAACTGCTTATACACATGCCACCCCAGGTTATGGGAACATCTACAACCACCCCATGGATACCCAGAACTTGGAATGTATGAAGGTGGCACCCCCAGAAGAACAAGTCTGGGACCACCACCACGGAGAAGCCCAAGGTGAAGGACAGATCCACAGGGTGATGACTACCTTCTGCTTGATATATATCTCCCACACCTCTTTCCTATTTTCTTTTTATCTCTCTACCTCACATTTACGGTTAAATAAAATCCGTACTATTGGCTTTGGCATGTGGTCTCGTTTGCACCTTAATTCGGGCAAAAGCATCTCTCAATAAGCCGATCATAACACTATTAAATCTGCCAGATGGAATTCTTGTATAATATCAGAGGTTTTATTTTGCGTGTTAGGTCTATCATTGAAACTTCAGTTTGTCTGCCACCTTCCTTGCAGTTTATATCAAAGGCTAATTATACTCAGTATCTTATCCTATCTTTGATTTTTCTGATTATGCTGATTTGATGCTTCCTTTTTTATACTTCAACTATCACCATCACCCTTTTTACTCACAGATACACTCTTCACCATAATCCTTACATCTTCCCCCGAATTATTCTTTTGAAAAATCAGGTTAACCAGGTATGCCCGGTCTGTTTTCAAAAGAAGTGTGAAATAATTTTCTTAACTTTATCTTTGCATTTTTATAGCCTTTCCAACCATGGATTATCTTCTGATTTTTTCAGATATTTAAAAATCAATTTTAATTATCTCATAGCTTTTAATTTGTACTGACTTTTAATGATTTGCTGCTATTTTATTTTGATGCATCTTCTTTTACCTCTAATTTAGYTCTTGACTTTACCATTGAAACAAATAATCAAAGTTATGTTCTTTCTGCATTGTGAAATATTTTCTTAGTCATTCATAACTCTCAATTTTCAGTCTTTTTCTTTTTTTAGATAAGTGTTTCTTCCAAGGCATTCTCATTCGTAAATACCAATTCGCCTAAGTCTGGGAAAATTAACTCTTTCACACTGTTAATATTTATTACTGTACCAACATTTYGTTTATCAATATTGAATATGTAATCCCTGGTTTTAGTTGATCAGCTGTTCCAGATTACTGTACCTCTTTTGTAAAGATGAATAAAATTAGCTATTAGTCAAGCAGTGATTTTTTGCTTGAAAAATACGTGTGTTCAGCAGGAAGTCTTCATGGCACTATAACAGGTTCACCAGGGAAATTGTGGTTCCATATTGGTGGTAGTGTGCAAGACCAGGATGGCTGGGGCATTTAGCAACCTGATCTAGTAGAACATGTCCCTGTCCATAGCAGGGGGATTGGAACAGGGTAGTCTTTAAGTCCCCTTCCAACCCAAACCATTCCATGATTCTGTGGCTCTATATTTTATTACYAGAAGCTCTAAATTCCAACACTATTCCTCCCAATTGCTTGTTCATCAAAATATCATGGATTTTCTTTCAAAATCCACTTTTTTTACAGTTCAATTCTACTGTAGATAAGAGATCTTCATCTAAGTATAGTTTTTCAGACCTACCCAGGCTGAAAGTATTACATAAATGGACCTTTTGACCCCTCCATGTAGGAAARTCACAGAACAGATTTGTCTGTTTGATTTTCATTACGGTGCCCTTCTTTAGACCTTGAATATAATCTTCTGGCCACATAATTCTCTCATTTGTCAAAGAAAGCAAAAACATTCCCATGCCCTTATGTTACATGTGGAAGTATTCAGTATACTGTGTGTAGTCRCATTTAATATTCATTCTCCCAGTATGGCATAAGACAATTAAATAAGATTTTTCCAGATGTAGTTAATTTTATGAAGCCATATAACACATATAGAATGAGCCAACCAACAAGTAAGGGTCAACTTTTGTGATAGATGATACTTGKATTCTCACAGAGTTCGTGTGTGCAAACAGTGTTGGATTCTGCATTTGGTGAGATCACTAGCACCCACCATGCATCAACACCCTTAGAAACATCTGTAAGGAGTTTATAGTTGTAGTCACACAATTATTCCTGGGTTACCATGGCAATTCTCTGGAGAATCTCTGAAAAGAATAACATTGCTGAAGTGAACTTGGACACCTCATCCTGAATTGTGAAGTTTAGAGGTCATAAGTTCACCACCAGGCATTATATTTAAAAAGCTTTCTCTGAACAGGAGAATCAACATCGTGTTCAGGATCAAGGAATGTTAGAGACTAAAATATTTTGTCTGTCTTTGTTAACAAGAATCTTCACTGTTCAATTTCTACCCTGTTTTACAGTTACATACTTTAAAGTAAAGAAAGTATTCCAAAAGTTCTATTTTAGAGCCAAATTCATTGAATAAGGTAGACAAAACAGAACCCCTGCATTATATGACTGTTGGCGTATCATCCAAAATTATTGGCTGTCAAAGAGATTATTACGTGTTCCCTTTCTCTGTGTCTTACTTTACAGCACTTATTTAAGCATCACTCAATCAGTGCTTTGTGCCATTTCACAGAATCACAGAATAGTTGAGGTTGGAARGCATTTCTAGAGGCCATCCAGCTCAAGCCTCTGCTCTGAGCAGGATCACCTAAAGCAGTTTTCTTACGGCCATGTCTTCCTGGGTTTTGAACATCTCCAAGGCTTGAGACTTCACAATCTCTCTGGGTAACCCATGCCAGGGTTTGATCACACTTACAGTAAGTTTTTTCTTATGTTTTWGTTGTCCAACAGGAATCCCAAGCTGTTTTCTGTAAAGTTGCTTTCCAAMCAGTCAGCCCACAGCCTATCCTGATGTGTGGGGATTCTTCCCRAGGTGAAGGACTTTTGTATTTTGCTTGCCGAACTTAATGAGATTCCTGTCAGCCCATTTCTACAGCTTGCCAGTGTCCCTCTGAATGGCAGCACAACAATCTKGTGCATCRGTCATTCTACCCATTTTGGTATAGTCTACAAACTTGTTGAGGATGCACTCAGCTTCATCATCCAAGTCATTAATGAAGATATAAACCAGTGTTTGCCTCCAGTATTGACCTTGGAGGATTMCACTGGTGCCTGGCATCCAGGTGGACTTGCCTCTGATCAACCTTCTAGACCCAGCAGGTCAGGTGTTTTTCAATCCACTCCACTGTCCACTTATCAACTCCGCGCTTTATTAGTTTGTCAATAAAGTCATTATTTGAGGCAGTGCTGAAAGCCTTACTAAAAGGCTCAAGAAAAACAACACCCACTGCTCTTCCCTTACCTACCAAGACAGTCTTTTGATTGAAGAAGATTGTAAGGTTTGTTATAGAATCATAGAATTTTTTAAGTTGGGAAAGACCTCTAAGATTATCAAGTCCAAATGATGGTCAAGTGTGATTTCCCCTTAGTGAAACTATTCTGACTACAGCCAATCATCACTTCTCCTTAATACATTTTGGAATTCCATCCAAAATTAATCATTCCACCACCTTCCCCAGTATCATGGTAGGCTGTCCAGCCCATAGTTTCCCTATCTTCTTTCTTGCCCTTCTTGAAGGCAGGTGTGACATTTGTTTTATTTCAGTGTTCAGTAGCCCTCCCCAGGTGCCACGACCTTTCAAAGCCAACCAAAAATGACTTTCAGTGACATTGGCCAACTGCTCCACTACTTGCTGTAGATAGTTTAGACTGACGAAGACCATAATCCCTTTCTCTCCTGCAAAATGGAGATGGCTTGCCATTGATACTCTCTTGTTGTCACTATGAGTAAAGGTATTTTAAATTAACCCATAGTTTCCACTGTTTTAATTTTAAAATATCAATGTTTAATTTAAAATATAAATATTAATTTTAAAATAACAGAAAAATCTCTTCTCCAAAAACTACAGGAGAGTTTGACATAACACATATTTAACAGCTAGACTGAATCAAAGTGTATAACAATCACTTGGAAAATTTTAAAAATTTTTTCACACCAGAAAATTTAATTCAATTCAAGCAAATATTTTTGCAGAAGGTCAGATGAAACAAGACCTAACTTATGTCTTTTCAAGAATACAGGARTTAAATGTGTTTGGGTTTGTTTTCAGAAACTTCCGAGCATTGCTCAGAGTTCACTTGAGTGTCACATTGTCTTGGAAGCATCTGACAAAGTTCCACACACCAGGTTACATCCCGCTCTYTTTTGGCATTTGGCCTGGTGATAAGGCAGAGTTTATTACAGCAGTTGCAGATTATTTAGATCTTCACTACCTGAGCTCCTGTCAGTGCAGTGTGTGTTCTTGTATCACACACTCTCGCCAGCCACCCAACTCTGCTTCCAGCKCTCTGCTGTTGGTCAGGGACAGGAGACTTAAGACAGAATGTGTATCCATCAGCATAGTCACTATTTTACACAGTTTCTAAATGAGAAGACCAGTTTTTAACCCATTGGAATTGAGAATGATGAAATTATTTTAGAAAGTATTTTCAATTAGAGAATAAAACATTACCCATGTCACCCTTATGTATCAATTCCAAAGAATGTTTTTAAACAACTTTTGTATACAGATTTAGCACAAAAGACAGCTACATTTGGAGTAGTGCACACTCCATAGTCATCTTTAAAGCTTAACCCTTTTTCAAAGCTTTTTTAAACAATGTTTTTGAGACACAGCTAAAACAATAGCACAGTTGATAGATTACTGATGCCTGCACACTGTAGACAATTAACTTTCAGACAGCTACATTTGAGAGCCATGTGGCTTGGCAGGTTACACTAACTAATGAAACAGAGGAACAGAGATATAGTAGGGAACATACATCTCAAATGTGGAGGCAGAAGAAACTTTAGGTGACCAGGGACAGGTAAATGAGTAAAAAGAGGAGACAAAATTATTGTCAGACATTCATTTCTATTTGAATCAGTATCTATTCCATCTAACCCATATCTTTTGAAGGAATCATCTCTTCTAAATCTGCTCTAAAGGCTAGATTAGCTTTATATCTGTCATTCCTGACTAATGTTTGTCTCACCTGTTGTTGAAGAYCTCCAAGGAGGCAGACTCCTTAAACTTCTCATGCAATCTCTTCCAGTCATTAACTATCCATTTTGTCAGGCAGTTTTTCTTCTTGTCTAAATCTGAATTTGGCTTGCTGCAGTTTAAGTACCAGCAATTCTTCTYGCCTTCTTGAGTGCAAACATAGGCAATAAATTGTTTTCAACATTTTCTGTTTGCATATTTGAAAAGTATTATTGGAGATGAGATTTAGTACACTTACATGTAGCTACCCACATGTGGATTCCCACGTGTGATGTATATGTCAGCTCCCATTATATTTATTCATAAAATAAAGGATGATTCCTTAGAGAATACAGAATGCTCACGTGGGAATGCCAGATATGACAGATTCTAACATGCCCTCCTAGAACATCAGCTGGAGGCCAGGCAGGACATGTGGAAGCTTTTAAAATAGTCCTGAATTCCCCTGTTTGGTTGACTGATTTAGGCCCCTAACCAATCTGACCAACAGTACTGTAAACAGAGAGCTGCATTGGTAAAGAGTAATGTTATTTAAACATGTAAATAAAAAAGAAGTTCAGTGTATYGTTCTCTCAACATTTTAAAATCATCTAAACTGCAGATGTTATTTCTGTGGATCACACAGAGAATATTAGGACGAGCAAAACAGGAAAGCTAATTCTCTAAGCTTAGCAGAGAAATCTTGCTGAGTTGTGAGGCAGTCTTTGATTGCCTATCATCTCTGCATAACTAAAACTTGTTCCATATTGTGCAATTTACTGAAATAACAGATTAAAAGTAACTTATGAACTTGAATCACAACACTGAGATTGGGAAAACTAATCACATTAGTAATTTTAGCACTRTGCAGCAGGAAATGCACTGGTGTTGCCAATGTAGAATCCTGAATACTAAAAACAAACAAAGAAATTAAAATTAGTTTAAAATCTTAAACGTTTTGGAGATAAATGGCTCTTCTATAATGAATTTTAGAATTAATTTAGGGAAAAATTTTATGTTAGTTTGACTCAGTTTGAAGTGGTATAAAGACTTAGAGAAACTAGAAATTATTCAAAATCACTGCTTTTATAAATTGCCTTAGTTATTTGATGGTTTTGAATATGTGTCAAAATTTGACTACATATGGATCTTTAAAACCTGATATTGAAATAAATTAGCATTTGGTGAATTAGACTATCTTTCTAATTTCTTAGCAATATTTGGTATATGACATATTGGGTTTTAATAATAATATATTATTTTTGAGTTCCTGCAGTGTCACATTGACATAAAAAACACAACATAATTTATAGTAGAATAGAATAAAAGTTTGTATTTATAACAGGTTATAGAAGGGAACATTTTAAATTCATGGAAATGACTTATGGCCTTTTGAAAATTCTCCCTTCCCATGTATCTTTTCCATGAATGTCAAATGACATATATGTTCATCTACATTGCTGTCATTGTGCATTTACCATCTTTATTTCTAAGAGTTTGTCTCCTTTCAAGGTTCCATTGTCTAATAAAATCTGACTGTTTAGTAGCATTTTATCATGTATTCTTGCTAGGGAGCACATATACAAAGAACAGTGAGAACAGGTTGATTAAATTGTTAAGCAGGAATCTTTTGTTACATAAGTAATAAGATATTTATGAGCAAGATACCCCTACTTTACACAGACTTTGTTAGACTCTTACAGTAGATTAACGATAAAGTGGGGGAGACTCTGTTTTGAATAAACAACGAAGACCACTTCCAAGATAATTTTTTCATGCAGCCTATGCCCAGCATGCACAGCACAAGATGTTTATTTATCTGAAGCAGCTTCCCATAGAACCTCACAGAATTGTGTTTAGGTGCTAATTTTAAACACTGGATTGTAAAGACAAGCTAACAAGGAGGATTTGGGTTGTGGCTGTTGAGCTGGCACGAATACAGAACAGCACAGGTCACTGGTAACCAGCAGAACTCTGCTGCTGAAAGGACAGAAATAAAATAAACAGTGCTCATGCCACTGACTTACCTCATTGGAAATAATGGTGCAGTTGGTGTCAAGACATTATTTTAAATATCAAGCAGGCTGCAATCTCTGTGAGGCATAAAGGTCAGGAAAYGCAGAAAATATATTCCATGTTCTACCTATTTTAGCATAAGATCTTGTAAAAATAATTCTACAGCAAATCACCTTAAGCAGAATGAAAAAGGAAGCTAGATCTGCATGGTGACATCTTTTCCAAAAGCAAGATACTTTTTTTCCCCTGCTTTTAAGAAAATTATTTACAAAGAATATACTAATTTAGGAAATATTACCAGTGCTGAAAATGTAAAATACATCATTCTTAAACATTATAAATTTCCAAGTAAAATGAAACACAAGTGGTTTCCTTTTGCCTCTTAGCTTTCAGTTTACTCAATTTGCATTAAAATATTACCACTCAAAATCACGTACACACATAAGGATTTGATTTTGGTGGGATTAAGATTTCAAATTATGAAAATCAATAAACTTCTTCTGACTGCCACTGCAGGTAAATTGCAAGAGTTTTGGATAAGAGGCTCTGTAGCAGAAGACATAACTTTAGCTTTTCATACAAGCAGAATAAGAAAAGTGGAGCTTGTTCTTTCCTTTCTCACTTTCCAGAGAAAGGAGGAAATGCAGAGCTACTTTCACCTTCAAGATGATTATTTCAGCTTCTGGGTGTCCTTCTAACAGTGGAGGGAACATTTATTCAGAAATGAATGCTTGCATGGGGCAGATAACCCGCTCTCAAGTTAACCCATAGTAAATGAAAGAGTTTGAATTAGTTACTGCATGCTAGAAGTTGAATCAGTGTCACCAGAGATACACTGAGGATAGATTTTAACCCAAGAGTTCTAGTCATTAATAAGAAGTTAAGGTAGAAACATCAAAATACAATAATTGTRTGATTTCGGAATCACAAGCAAAATATTTTTTAAAAAATCTTATTTCTGAGTCAGGCAATACCTCCAAAGTTTATGTCCAATGAACTTTTTATGACCATGATGTAAACATGAAGAAATAATCAAGCTTTCATCATCAGCCCAAAATTAATCTTAATTTATTCAAAATCTTGGTTTGTGAGAATTTTACTTTATTAACAACATCAAAGTAAACATGATCAAATATTGGAAATCTTATTTAAAAGTGAGTACTTTCTTTTATTCTGTATTAAAAGAGACAAAKTTAGAAAGCAAGAGAGAGGGAAGGAGAAAACAAAAAAAGAATGAATAAAAATTACAGTAAAGCAAAGCAGAGGCTGTCCACAGTCCCAAACTATATAAAAGCATTGTCAAAATATATAGTAACGCTGACTAGGCCTTGCCAGAAGGTGCATAACAGTACTAGAAAGAGCAACCTGCACTTATTTCATCATCTTCACAGAATTACCTGCATCTCCTTCCACCTCAGCAAGTGCCTACCAAAGGGGCTTATTCCTGTTGAGTTTGATGGGAGTGGACAAATTTGCTTGGAACAGCTCGAAACTTGATTTCAGCTGTTTTATTTAATAAGTAGGTGAGTGTCATGTGTTTCTCCTGCATTCTGCTCTAGAACGTGAGGTTATCCCTGGTGCTGTTTCACCTGTGCCAGTGTCATAATGTGGCACTGCTTGACCAGGGGTCTGCTGTGCTGACTGTCATACAACTAAGAAATTAAAACTTGGTGCATGCTCTAGAAAGGTGACTGAGAAGAGAGTCATGGCTAAGTTTGGACCAGCACTACTTTTGATGTGTCAGTAGAAAGGCAAGGGGAAGTAAGATGTTTAAAAAGAGCCAGCAGTTCCAAGGGACAATATCTGTCTAGAACCGCTGCGGTACCTCTCTTTGCAGGGATAGGGATGTGGCAGTGGTAGTGAGAAGTCTGAAAAGACTTTTCACATTTCAGGTCATCTTTACAATGAGCTACAACTGGGGGWTCTTTTCCAAAGTTTCAGTTTTGACTGAAATTTTGAAACACAGTGTTTCATATTTCCAACAATGAATGGTCAACAATTAATGCAGGACYTTTYTTTTTATTTACACAGTTTGTACAATGCATTCTTATAGTTCACTTGCACTGCAGTTACAGATAGGGAATATTAAAATATATAAGCATTTAAATAAGTTAAAAAAAATGCCCTTCTTGAATAATTTTAAATGCCTTTGGACATTTTTCAAAGAAATATTTTCATCTCCACTTAGAGAAAAATACTTCTTTCCTCTAGTGTAGATGAAAAACAACTATTTTCAGTTTAAGAAAGAGAAAATGGTTACAGAAAGATGACTCTTAAAACCAGCTGCCTGATCATTTTGATAGGCACAACAAGAAACAGAGAGATTGAAGCTCTGGTTTTAACCACAAGAACTGGTTAGGGTCAGTTAACTAAGACTACTAAGACAACTTACCTGATACTTAATACATGACGAAATTTAGATACAGGAAAAATAATAGATACATTAATAGAACAACATATAAGAGTTTTTAAGAAGAATGTGTGGTAACAAATGACATTATGTTTTTGTATTTGTATTTGGAAAACGAAGTATCAGCAACAATCCAGTAGACGATTTGGTTTTAATGGTATGGCTGACAAAAAGGGTGACGCAAGGTTTGTAMGGTTTTCTGCTCAAATGCTTGTTTTTTCCCATCTTTATAAACAGGTTTAATAAAARGTTACATTCTTACAAATCTGACATCCAGGAGACAAACTTTTCRTGGATACCAAAGGCAATAAAGTCAGAAAGCATCAAATCATGACAAACAGAAAACAAAAATAAAAATATTTATAAGTGTTTCAAGAAAAGAAAAAAATCTGCATTGGACTTGGCCCAGTTTTCGGGCAGCATATGAGAAAACATGTTTAGTTCTGCTTCTGAAGACAAGAGATTCTAGAGAAAAAACTGAGTACAGTAATCTAGAAGCCATATATATGGRTATGCATGTTTGTGTGTATAGATAATAGCATTTTTAGAGATTATTTTCTAAGGAGAAAATAATAAGTTTTTTCTTCTTAAGAAACATTAAGTAACACCCTAACAAAACAGATATGCAGGCTTCTGAATACGGATAACAGGAAGGAATTAAGAGAGGTGGAGGGCTGGGATTTCTTTGGGTGTGYTAAAATTTAGCCTTGCCCAGCTTTCAGAAGACAAAGATGATGGTATAAATTATTTAGCTTTTCTTTTTTTCCGGTATTTTTCTATTATTCTTGATTGCATTTGGAGACTTTATGTCTCTTCTCACAGAGACATACTCATCTGTATAATGAAATAAATTATTTTTTTCACGTGATGATTCTATACAATGTGATGCTTATCCAAGTCTTYCCATTCATACCACCACACAGTTGCATACGTACATGTATCTTTACTTGTAAGTGCAGAATACACTAACTAATACATCAGCTCTTTGAAATATTKGYGTTAATTATGTCTGGATTCATATTAAATACATTTTATAATTATTTATGCTTTCTGAAAATATATAGGTTTAAAGGGACAAAAATGCTTTCAAAATAATAAATACTGATAAAACTGGCATAAATTAAAAAGTGATCTTTTGTCCTAACAAAAGAAGTTATTGTACACACTGACATGATTAAACCATCTCCAAATTGCTGATATTGYTGCTTTCTACCAAAAACCCTCCCCAGAGAGAGAGGAAAGGTGCAAGGGTGGCTGTTTTTAATGAAGCGTTTTGGACCAGTGGACTGCTGACAATCYTCCAGATCTCCAGGGGACCATCCTGCACTTTTCATCAGCCTGGCTTCCAGCTGACTGCCAGGAGAGCGTCCCAGAGCCATGGTTTTGAAAGATTTGCCCAGGAGGACAGAGCCRCAGCTTCAATTCCCCTGCAGACCAAGGCAGCTCAAACACATTCCTAAGGCAGAGCCTTCATTACTGGATTGCAGACCCAAACTGGTTTTCTGCTTTTTCCAGCACAATGGATCTTTCACTCTTTTTTACCTAAGGGCCTGAAGGCAATTAGAGGTGTACAGGTACTTTCTGAGCCTGTTCCTGGGGAAACACAGACTTGGAGCCATGTAAACTGTCACAGAAAACAAATCTGAATCTCCCCCTCTTAATTTATTGAATTAGATCACTGCAAAAAGAAAGAATAATTTCAGCAGTTCCTTCATGGAAAACCAGAGCTGGTCTTGGCCTCTGATCTGAATGTGTAGGACCTTTGAGCATGAACAGGCGAAGGCAACTCCATGTTATCCTGGATACTGGGGCCTAGTAGGAGCAGGAGGCCATATATGCCAACATACTTCATGTTTCCTGGTCCAGACAGGTCGTCCTGAATTTGGGTCAGTCTTGGATGGGCAGATGAAAGACCACATCTTCCTATGCATTACAAGAAGAACCAAAATTTGGGCCTGCCTACTGCTCTGAACATTAATAATTTAAATCAAAAATGCCATAACACAGTACTTAACTTATCTGACACTTAACGCAAAGTCAAAGAGACAAACACATGGTTAGGGACTATTTTAAACTAAAGCTTTAGTAACTTTATGTTATTTTTCCCCTTCTTTTATATAAAAATCTTTGATTCAGAGATATAATATTAGCAAGATAAAAAAGAAAGCAGTTAAATTTAAAATTAAGTGAATTGCTTTGTGTTTGGTTTTCTGTAAATGTAGGGATTAATTTACAGCTCACAGGATATTAAAATAAAATAAACACTGAGATTGAAAATCCACAAATCATAATGTATGAGCCGGAGTACAAGGAGACGTGTTTATTCCAAGTAAAGAATTTATTACATGAGATTGATGTCCAATTAAATAAAAAAAAAATAACATAAAGTTTGAAATTGCTCTGCTTAATACTTACCACCCCCTGCAGAGTGTATTGTTTAAATATGTTAGGACAGAGTAATCCATTAAATATTTATTAGTAAATTCAATCATGGCAAATTATTTCCCCCTCATTCAATGTATAATAGTACAGCAATCAAGCTTCTTTTGTTTCACAATAATCACTGCATCAACAATCTGTAATTATATATAAAGCTTCTGAAAAATTAGAGGAGCAGAGAAAGAGACATCTCCTTTGGTAACTAGTTCCCCTTCATTTCTTCTGAACAATTAAAATACCCATATACATTAACAAGATGGAACATTCTGAGACACAGGTCTCCAGTAGCAAGCATTTGAAACTGCATTATATTTGCTTGTTTTACTTTGTGGGTGGAAGTAGATTTATTATTTTTTCTCTTTATGAATAAACTGTCAACACACTAAGATAGTTTTTAATGTTGTTTATTCTTCCTCAAAACTGAGATTGACTACATGGTTTAGAAAACACTTGAAATATCTCCACATTTTTACTTCAAGAGAATAAATCTTTTCTGAGATTATGCTTAACTTCAGAAAGCCACATATTCATTTGGAAGACCAATTTGCTTAAAAGCAGCACAGAGTTTTAGCTCACAGAGGGCTGAAAATCTGAAAGCAACAGAAGCTGGTATTTACCATCCTGTTACTGAGCTGGATCAGCTTCTCATCTTGAGCCAGCAAAAAGCCAAGTGTACTTTGAGCATCAGGTGTTTCAGCTACTGCTTGGATGCCAACACAGGGCTAAACTTGCAGGGGGCTATGAGATAGATAATATTAATATTAATGATAACAATAATGACAGCAATAACATCAAAAATAGAATTAGGGATCAGCAAAAAGCAACAACAACAATATAATTAGTACTCCATGGACAAGTAGAATTCATGAAGAAATTTTCACTATATAATGTACATTATCCTTTTCTTAGTAAAAACCTCCGTGAAAAGATCTGCATTTAAAAATGTTGGTTGTGATTAAGTAAATTGTAAAACGTGACACATATCCCTTGTAAGGTGATTTCCTTGCTTCTCTGCTACTTGCTTTTCAATTTCCTCTTTGATTTACTTGTTCCATTTATATCTGGTCAAAATCCATATTTTAAGTTTTTGAAGGCAAGGAGTGTCTTTTTAGCATCTATCATTCAGGGGTCTGGATTGGTATTAGTAGGTGTAATAGTAATTCAAAGAAATAATCTTTCTTTTCAGGATTTAATCTCTGGAGTTGCTCATCATAACCTTGTTCCATGACAGAAGCTGAAGGACAGAGGATGGGGATTTTCTCATTTTCTTRTGTAAAAGTTAATATTCAAGGGCAGGATTGTGAGACACTTAAGATATTTCCATTGTTTTGGATTTAGACATGAAAGGCACACGAAAAAGCAAAATATTACAAGGTTGTTATTTTTTTTCAACAGTATAAGAAAAATGAGACTTGTTAAAATGACCTCAGTTTTTACAGTTCATCTTTCTTTGGCCATTTAATTTGTTCAGCTCACTTATCATGATGCTACAACTTCATGCAAAGCTAATTCAGGAATCTTGATAGAATAGCAAGGAGAAAACTCTGTCAGAAAATGAAACAAAGCTCTGGAATGTCACAGCCAGCATGAGGCAGTTTCACATATTTTAATGCAATTATAGTGTAAGATGTCAATGTTTCTGGAAGATACAGAAAAACTCTTTGTAAACAGAATGTGTTCACCTGCTTTATTATGGTAATTAAATCCATGTCAGGTACTCACCTAGGAGCTAAGCATATGTTTGCACAGGCTATGAGAAGTAAAATATACTCGAGGAAGAAAACTAGACTGGTTTTGTATGAAAAGAAATATAGAATAAAAAGAATAGCTCATTGAAAGATAATTTTCTGCTTTCAAATGAGGAAACCTCAAGTCTGTCTTTGGATTAAGATTTGGAGTGATGCTCTAAATCTCTATTAAACTCCACTTTATGTTTTTAAATTGACAATTGTGCTCTGAAAGTATCACTCTGTGCTTAATCTGAATTGCAACAGGAGAACAAGATGTCTTTAGTACTGAGAAAGTYGCTCTGTGGGCAGAAGTTCTTGGTACTGCCTTTGAGGGTTTTTTTCCTTGAAAAACCCAGCTTGTGGCTTTAATTTATTTATTAAAATATTTTGTTAACCTTTCAGTAAGAAATGTTTAAAAGTTTGAAATAGTGATGATGTTTTTCATTAGGTATCAATTTCTGGTGAAGGAAGGACGTGGAAAAATATATAAATACAATGAGGGGGTGAAACAAAGTCTAGGCCCTGCCCGTTTACGGAAAATGAGAAAATGTTCAGAGAGTTGGAGGAACATCACATTATCATTTTATTATTTCCTAGCTTAGAAGAGATGGAACAATGGTAGACAGGAGCAGTTCAGGTATCTTTGCTAACCAAATACAATAATTTTTCCAGGTATTGCAAATAAAAGCTCTTCAATGAAGTCTATCTTCTTCATTATCTTTTTTACCAGTACGGATGTAGGTCCACAAGGACATGGAGGTGGGATGRTATACTGGATCTTGAGAGAAAGCAGGAGGCACAAAAAGAAATCTAGCATGAAAAATATATTTCCTGTATCTTCAAAACACAACTAAAGAAGGTCAAGACTTCATTTTGTTCACACTGTTTGTCAAAAAACTAAACTTCACATTCAAGATTTCTTCTTCTAATTTTACTAGTCAATAGTCTGGTTTTACCACTTGAAATACGTGAGGACATCTTTTGCATCAGCATCCCTGYCTATAAACCTTTGAAAGAAGAATGAATTTTTTTCAGCAAACAAGTGAAAGAACAAAGGAGAACTTACATTGGCACTAATTAAGCAAATGAACAGTAAGTCACTTCATGCTGTGGAGGGCTCAGTCAGAATAGTAGTCTGGACATAAGTCCCCAGTCGTGTTTCCATTCTACTAACATATTGCTTCTAACCATAGTTGCATTTCAGGTTACTTCTACTACTACAATATTTTTAAATCTCTTCAGCTCAACTCAGCCACATGATGGAAGATGCTAGCAAAGACCTACTTCCACTCACATCTGTGTATTCCTATTCCAATCAACAGTCTTGGGCAACTGTGGCTTCACACACATATTTTTTCCTTGTTTTCCCAATGGATCAAAGATTCATAATATATAAACCATCTGAAGAAAATCTTTGAGATTATAGTAATTCTAGCCATAAGATATCACGGGTAGCCCTGTGAATGTCCTGGATCTCTAAAAGGTCTCAAGGAGAACTCCAACATCCCACCTTAAAAATTAGCACTTATTATTGCAAATAGTGTTCATAACAAACAATCAAGACATGGTTTTCAATCAGTGTCCACTTCAATCTCTCAAATAATTTTCCATCTTTTAAGACTAAAGAGAGGGTTTATGTTTTTTAAAAATAATTTTTAAATATGGTTTTATAAAAAAAGATAAAGCATAACAGCAAAATAGAATTTTATTTGGAACTGAAAAAAGCCTCCCACGAGTGATTAAGTGCCTTTATTCAGTTCAAGGGTGAAGTAAAAGACATTAAAACTCTGGGAGGTCAGCACTGCAGTTTTGTTCACACAGACTCATTGAGCCTCAGGCAACACACTGTTGTAATAGACACTTTCAACTCTGCTCAGTTTGTGCTGTGTTTAGTTAATTTAACAGATGTGCATAGCTTGCAATCATGATTTTGAATCTATTGTACTTTTTAATAGTCTGAAGAGAAAATAAATGATGTTGGGTCACACCATCCTTAGGCAACTTAGATAAAAATTTGGCTATGTGAAAAAACAGTATTTTTTCTACTAGCAAACCCAAAATTACAAAGGTTCCTTCTTGACATTCTGCTTCTGCCCCTTTCAAAATTATGTAAAGTCCAGGAAAAGATTGGCTTTTTTAAACCATATTTCAGATTTTAAACCATTCTCATACTTTTGCAAGAAAGAAAAATCAAAACTACTTTTTTTACTGAGCAGTTCTCCACACAAGCAGGGGATGTTCAATCTTATTAGTGTTCAAATACTGTTAAAGCACAGAGAAGGGTTTCCTGCAGAAATGAATCCCTACATGTTTTTCCTTCACACAAGGCCAAGCCTTGTCAGTATTTGTTAGTTGTCCTCGTTGGGATGCTGTGTATTTTTAGTTTTGTTCTAGTAAAAACCAGTACATATCTCTAAGGCATATTTTTGTCAGGATATTCTGATTATTGGAACCTGACTATTCCAGTGGTCTTCTATCCTCTGGCCGCAAAATATCCAGCTGTCTCTTTTAAAACCAGCAGGACCACTATCCCCTATCTGAAAACGTTTGACACTTGAAACATATTTGTGAAGCTTCAAAGCATCAAAGTAAATGCAAAGTGAATATAAAAAAGCCATCTCATAAAATTTCTTTTTTGACATATAGCAGGGACATCAAATATTCAAAAAGCAAGAAAGCAAAATAAGTCAACATCATGATATGAAATGATGGTTTATGTCATTTAACAGAAACATAGGAGCAATGCAGCATCTCTGTCCATAAAGCCATCAATGGGCATTAAAGGAATGTGCTTCCTTGGAGATGCATTTCTATTGATCTAAATGTCAGTGTGTGTGTTGATGAGTAACTCATTTCATCCTTAAATTTTTCACTAAAACACATGCTATAAATTAGACGTACAAGCATACCCAGGAGAGTCTCTTAACTAAATCAGTAACTGTTAATTAATGACTAAAACAAATTAAAATTGTGTAAATAGAGGAACAAAACCCAAATTGCACAGGAGTTCTGCAGTTTGTCCTTCCTCCCTGATCTCTCTCCTCATTTGTTTAAACATTTGTTTAACTGACCAGGAATTTGGGGTGAGAGGAGAACTGCTGTCGAGACCAGCCTGGCTAGACATGGCAGCATCCATCCATCCCAACAGAAAGCTGCTGGATTTTGACCACATCCTGCTCCCAGCAGCTCAGCCTCACTGTGTTCCCTGTGACTATACCTTATGTTTCCCATTTTCCATCTTCACATGAGTTCCAATTTCCAGCCTTTATATGGTTGTTGCTTATCAGTTTATAAATTCTTGCTCTTGCATTAATATCAAAGGTCTCTTCTCCTCCCTTTTTCATGGTATTTTTAGGACTTGGAGAAAAATCATTCGATGGCCAGTATAACAACTACTGAAATGAGGAGTGCAATGAGATAAAGCCTCTCCTGGCCCTCCTAAGGGGCCTCCTGGCCCTCCACAGCCAACTCTGCTACGGTGCAACCTTGGGTGAGACTTTTGTGAAGCAAATGTGTGAGAAAGGGCTGTGAGAAACCTCATCTGAGGTCTCCCAATCTTGGCTACATTTGAGCACCGTTTGACGAGAGAGACAGTGGTTTTGTCACTGAACCACAGATGACTGCAGATGGATGAAGTTTTCACGGTGCTAAACAGTAAAGTGTTTGTGAATGGCAGTTTCTTCTGCAGTTTTTGTGATCACATCGAAAACAACTGGCAACTATTAGTCATCAGCATTGCAAATATAGGATAAATGTCAAGAGATTATCTGATTTAACCTTCCATCAGGCAGGATCACATCTTCTCAGACTATCACTGACAGAAGAATATCTAACTTCTTTTTGGAAATCTGCTATTGATGTTCCATGACACTCCTCAATAATCTGTTCCAGTGCTGTAGTGTTTTTATAATTAGAATTCATATTTCACAGAATTTTACCTAAAAATGTCTTAAGTGCATGCTATGTTCATTAATTCTAGCTTTATTGTCCAATGACACAGTACATACATAGCACATCWGTATCGTCTGTAAAGAGCTTTTTGTGTACTGGAACTACAAAATCATCCCCACTTTTTTGTTAAAAGACTTCAAAAATTCCTTTAACCTTTTTCATAAAGTGTGTTTAACAGCCTCAGCATTGTCACTCTTATTTTGTGAGCTACTGCTGATTTTGCTTTAATCTTCCTAAAATAACATTTACAAAACCAGACAGAATGCTCAACATGAAGCCTCAGAAGTCTCAGCTAGAATGGAACCATTAGTTAATTTTTCTACATCTACCTTTTCTGTCTTTCAAACAAAATAGCCCTGAACAGAACTTGACTTCCTTTTTTCAAAAGACAGATACCTTTTCATAAGCCAAAACCTTGCCCTTGGTTGATGGGGTGGCCTTTTTTTAACAGGCCAAGTTTCAGAAGCTAATTTTCAGATTCTTTGCAAGTAATTTTCTGCTCTCACCTTCTCTGAGTTTTGATTTTCTTTTTACTGGTTAGGGAATAGTTTTGCCAATTTATACAGATTGTGTTTTCTGCCAAACTTTCCATGTTTTCTTTCAATTTTCAACAATAACTTTCGTGTAACTGTGGAATCAAAGCATAATTTATGTTGGAAAGCACTTCTGCTCCCATCTCTTTCTCCAAAAAGAGTGTACTCAAAGTTATATGAGGTCTATCAGGGTCAAGCCAAGTTGTGAATAAATCCAAGGATGGAGATTCCATAACCCTGCTGAGCAACCTGTTCATTTTTGGGCATGCTTATTGTTTAAAAAAAAAAAAAAAAAAGCCTTATATTAAACCTGAATTATTTTTGTTGCAGCATGTGTCCTTGTCATGTTTTAGCCACAGTCAGCAAACAAGCACCAAGACAGCCTTTCACCCACTCCCCCACCAGCAGGATCAGGGAAAGAATCAGAAAAGTAAAAGTGAAAAAACCTCTGGGTGGAGGTGAAGACAGTTTACTAGGAAAAGCAAAAGTTGCCCATGCAACCAAAGCAAATCAAGGAATTAATTCACTGCTTCCCAAGGGCAGGCAGGTAAGCAGCCATCCCCAGGAGAACAGAGCCCCATCACACATAATGGTGACYGGGGAGGAAAAAAGCCACTACTCTGAAAGTCCCCTTTTCTCCTCCCTCCCCCACTTTATATATGTGTGATGCCATATGATCTGGAATATCCCTTTGGTCAGACTGGGTCACCTGTTCCAGCTCTGTCTCCTCCAAACCTCCCATACAGCCCCAGCCACCTCACCAGCGTGGCTGTACAAAAAGCAGAAAAGGCCTTGGCTCTGTGTGAGCCCTGCTCAGCAATTAAAAAAAATCACTATGTTATCAACCCTGTCTTCAGCACAAATCCGAGAYATTTCCCCATACCAGCTACTGTGAAGAAAATTACCTCAGCCAAAACCATCACAGTCCTTTAACTGTCCATCTCTTGGAACAATCTGACTGTAACTAAATACGATCTTTATTTTGTTAGCTAAGTCATTAATAAAAATAATCAATAGAACATGATTCATCCCAGATCCATCTAACACATCTTGAAACATTCTTCTAGTCTGATGTTGCATTGYTACTAAACACTTGGTTAGGTTTCTGAATCAGTTGTACATGAATGTAATATATTTGCAGTTCGGTCTTAAGGATACAATATAGGATAGTATCAAAGAATTTGCTGATATGCCTCATCTGTTTCTTCGCTTAACCARGAAATCAGTTCAAGTTTGACTGCGGCTAAACTTACAAATCCGTGTTGTTCTGGTATTCCTAAAAGTTTAAAAAGGTAAATTGGTTTATTATATGGTAGAAAGTTCTGAAGCCCCAAGCCCTCTTTTATTTTGTTTCTCATTCTGAAGGCCACTTGGACATCTCTCATTCTTTATGTGTTCTCAAGGATAATAACTCAGTGGTTATTTGATAGCTTAGGTTTTTTAATGCCTTCTGGGACTGACAGTGAGTACAGTCAAACTAAATGGTCCTTGTCTCCCATATTTTCTTTCTTAGAAATATGCTRAGTTTCAGGCCCTAATTTAATTTATTTGCTTGTCTATAGAAATTAAAAGAAAGTTATGAATACTTCTGCCTTCTCCGTGAAATGCCACATTTGCTTTCCATCCCATTCATATGACAGAACTCATTTATTTTTTTGCATTTTTATCGAAAATTTCATTCTTCCTGCTTTTATTTTTGTTATCTACAATCCACTTTTCATATTGTTCATTTTCATTTTAGTCCTACGTGATGGGTTTGGTTTGGGATTTTTTTGTTTCTTTGTTTTCCTTGTATTTGTTTTAATTGTGAACCTTTTGTTCTAGTTTTTGTAAAATATCTTCTTTCTCTCTTACATATACTGAAAAATTTTGGTAAACCCACTAGCTTTCCTTTCTCTTTTATGACTCTGAATGTGTTAGAATACATAGGTAGGTTTTATGTCTTTAGTACCACATATTAAAGATGCAAATTCACCTTTTGTTCCTCAGACTGTCTTTCCCAAAGATCCTTTCTACTAATCCCTGTATATGCTGAATTCTGTTCTTTCCTTTTTCTGCTTTCATTTTTTACTATTATTAGAGTCACAAATACTGTAACTTCATGATCATTTTCCTATTCTTAGACATTCTCTGAGGTTTTGGTAGAAATTACATTTAATGTTGAGAAGTTAACCTGTTACAAGTAGATGGAGAAATGTCATCAGTTTGAGAGTGTGCCCTTGTAAATTTGGCAGAGCATTAGTTTCCATGAATGGATCAGTTAAAATGTCCCAGCAGCACTGCTAGAAGTGTAACTCTTTCTTCTCCTCCAGCTGAAAAATGGAATGCTATATTTGTTTCAAAACTGTCAGTGATGCTTCTTTTACTGGATTTTGCACTGTATAATCCAAGGAATTGAAGCTGATATTCTGCATGGAACCTTCACCCAGAAAATTACACAGTTAGCAGCACATCTCTAAACAGTTCAGAGAGAAGGAAAGACATGTCAGGAAGAATAGGAGAAAAATGCTTCCCCTCGAAATTTAGTTTCTCAATTTTCTGATTGGAGAAGTGTTTCAGTGCGAGATCTGACATTAATCAAGCTAGCGTACCTATCTGTGCATTGCTTATATAATCATTACCRTGGTTTATTGCATCAGCTGCTTGAAGGTATGAAACAGATGCAAATGCACAAAAATATATGCACATTTATTTGCCTTTCTTAAAGTACACACTCGGGCTAGATCTAGTAAAGAGCACAATTCTTGATTTTTGCTGACGTCAAGTAAAAGCCTAAATAATGATTTAGGTTGTATGAGCCTAATTCTCTACTACTTTTGACTTTAACATTGCCAAAAATAATTGAAAGGACAATTAGTCATCATAAATTGAAACAGTGGATACTTCTTTCTGAGTTAAATTGTCATAAGTGACAGAGTGAATAGTTGGCAGTGCAGGGTCAGTTGCGTAATGAGTGTATTCCATGGGCATTATTTGGMTTTCCCAGTTCACGGCTGCATGACTAAACTGAGTGTGTAAAATAAAAATCCCTTTGGACATCATTACAAAGCTAGGCATTGCAAATAGCACATTTCACCTGGATTTTGCCCTGATTCCAGGCACCTGATATACCCTACATTCTCACTGGGTATTTTGTGTTTCTAACAAAAGGGAAACAGAGCTCAAGCCTTTTTTCCTGTTAAGTAGGTCTTAGCAAGCGGACCTCTGTAAGTCTGAAATGAGTGCTCTTATTCAGGCTGTTTTAGTCTTTAATAAATAATAGATAAACCATGTTTATAAGACCTATCATATTCCTACTTTACAAGTGTCACATTCTCTGTTTCACTTCCTGTTTCCCTCTCTACATCAGAGACAATATCCAAGTAACTGCAGCTGTACTCTAAAACCAAGATTAGAGTTGAAGTCTATATTTTCACAGCAAGCAGCTTCTCACCTTTGAAAACCACAGACACTTTCGTGAACCTGCATTTACACATTCTTATCTATGTAAATCTGCTGGTAGGTTTATGCCTTAAAACAAAGATAATCCATCCTCCCTAATTATCAGGCTGAGAAACATCAAATGCAGAGGTCATGTGCCACACCCAAGACAGATTTTTCTGATTTAAAACAACTGGTAGAAATTTAGCTTGATGACTGATAATATATTTTCAAGATAACACTTTATCAAAGCATGACAGCAGCTGTGAAATCTCAGAGTTTCTCCTCTCCCCTCTATGACACCTTGATAAGGCAATTACAGCATAATTACCTTAACAAGTGGCATTACAGGAAATTATTGTCATTCTCCTGTTAAAATAACACATAATCATCAGCAAGTGTATTCTAGAATCCTCAATCAGCATCTGATTAACTGGAGCTAACTCAGAAAAGAGAATGTAATAGGTGGGCAATAATTGACAAGTTACAAGAAAAGGGTAAAATATATGTGTGTGTGTGTATATATATATATTTTTAGACTTCATTGAGGGTTAAGGTGGCTGTTTACCTGATCACTTCCAAAACAGGCTTCAAAGTTTTTGTTATTATTATTTTGCATGCTGGAAGAAAAGCCTAAAGACTGTTTAAAAATACTCAGGTAAACAGGTAACTTAATTTAGGAATGCATTCCTTATTCATATTTAAATGGCTGTACTGGTCATCCTGCTCAAGTTTGTCTGTATTTCCTCCAGCTTTCTGCTTTATCATGTCGATTCCTCCAAGGTCAATAGCATCTTGCAATTTATATCATTATGACACCAGTTCCAGTTTCGTGTTACCTTCATAAAACTGGATTATAGAATCTACTTTTGTCTCCCATCATCAGTTATTTTCTTGGATACAACTACTGTAGTAGTGGGCTACACTCTGAAATTCCATTACTCTTCAATCTGCAGAAAACATTTTCTTCTACAATACATTCTTCCGTGTTTTAGTCAGAATATCTTCACCCAAATCCCAAAAGCAAAGCTCACACCACAATGATCATTGTAATATTATAAATGCTTGTTCTCTAGAAGCAAGCTAAAGGTCTCAGGCTCTGAACATGTGTAATCCAGAATTAATTTCCATATCTTACCTATAATCAAAAAAAGAGCAAAATAGGAAGGCATAGCACATAGCAGCACGAATTTATTTAAACAGCTACATGTCTCTCACGTTTCAGTGTGCATCTGTTATATGCACTCACACATATGGAAAAATGAGGTTGATATCTGCCTTTGTAGGTACCCAAAGGCTTTGTTAGGAATCTCCTCAGTCCAGGACTGCTAGGCTTAGTGAGTTCATGACGTTGGAGCAACTCCACCTACAGTTCTCACTGCAAAATCAAACCTACAGGGTTGGATTTTGTACAAAAGGTCTGCCAGAGGAAGAGATAGTGTACTTTTTTCACTCACTTAGTTGTAGAGTGTTCATTCATGATAAAGTAATAGTAATCATAGCTAAAATACCAGACAACTGGGGAGACTGTTGGGAATAGTGGGGCCAACAGAACCAGAGCAGTGATAGTCCATCTTTAGTCAGCACTGTGGGGTGTCATTTTGAATCCTGTGTTCAGTTCTGAGCCCCTCACTACAACAAGGACATTGAAGTGCTGGAGCATGTCCAGAGAAGGGCAACAGGGCTGGTGAAGGGTCTGGAACATAAGGAGTAGCTGAGGGAGCAGGGTGGTTTAGTTGGGAGCAGAGGAGGCTCAGGGGAGACCTTTTCACTCTCTACACTACCTGAAAGGAGGTTGTAAGAGATGAGTGTCAGTCTCTTCTCCCAGGCAACTAGCAATAGGACAGAGGAAAATGGCCTCAACTTGTGCCAAGGAGGGTTCAGGTTAGATATTAGGAAAAATTTCTTCAATGGCACTGGATAAACATTGGAATAGGTTTTCCAGGGAAGTGGCAAAGTCACCATCCCTGGAAGTATTCAAAAATCCAAACAGATGTGGCACTTCATGATATGGTTTAGAGGGCATGGTGGTATTTGGTCAAAGGTTGGAGTTGATGATGTTGGATATCTTTTCCAACCTTTATGATTTTATGACTCTTAAATTGTGCTCCTGAGACTTGTCCATTTTGACTTTAGATATCTGAGTACTCAATGGGATGAAGCTGTGCAAATCTACCAGCATCTCTGGGTTATCATTATGTGTTACAGGCTGCACTTTGAGAAGCCAAGTGTTTTTCTATCCAATAGATTGGTTTTCTACATACATACTGTGCTTGTATGTACCAATCTTTTTCTGCATCACTTACTGTTTTGCACAAGTCTAAATATTATGAGAGGGAACTCTATTTCACCATGGGGTCTCAACAAGGACAGGCACTGCTGTGTTTTAGAGTTAAAGGTTAGGATTTGTCTCACATCTACCTGTCAGTGAAATGACATCTGAGTCAAGTCACTCATTAAGATTTGATGAGAGATCAATGGAGGCAAATAAGCATCTCTCTGAGACCTCTGCCTTGGGATGAGATGAACTATTAAAGGCCTAAACTCAAGGAAAGAAAGGTTCATCCTATCATAAGTCACTTTTTTTCCCCTTATCACTGACTTAGACTATGGGTAAAAATTCCTCTCTCAAGACAGAAAGTGAAATCCAGGAGAAGGGTCATTGTCTTACATCTCAGGAAATGAGAGGTTGATTCCTGGTGCCACAAAGCTGAAAGAAGTGACTCTGAAAAATGACTTATACTTTCCATGATACTGCCTGCATATTTCTGTGAACAGGAACCAAAGTGTTTGCAAATGAACCAAGCAAAACTATGCTTGAAGAAAACAAGCGAATGCTGTTTCTTTTTTTTTTTTTTATTAATCTGAAATATAATTCCCTGACAAAGGTATTACTCAATAAAAGATATTCTAATTTTAAGTTTGAAAATACATATTTAAAAACTCAATAGCAGGTAGAATTATTTCAAGTGCTTCTCAAAAGTAGAACCTAAAAATCTTTCTCCTTACAACAGTGGTTTAACCATCAGTTTGGAAAAGCAGAGTCCTCTCCAAACCAGTGAGTCAAGTTTTCTTGTAAATGTGAATGAAGGGGCTGGCACTGTTTCTGAATTTGCTCTTGTAAGAGATTCTTTTTTTAATGGGGCTTGCTTGCTACTTTGCTCCTGTCAAAATAAACATCAAAATGTAAAAGGACAAACTAGCCTGTTTAGAATAAAAAATTTAACTGTCCATGCATGTGTGGTAAACTGTGTGAACAAAAATGCAGCTGGTGAGAGAAATGATGCAAAATTGATGGTGCCTTTGGAAGCTTCAAGTGAAAAATCTATTAAATATGATCCAAGGTCATAGCTTTCTATTTAAAGAAGAAATGAAGCCAATACAAAAAACAACTTTGCTGCAAAGCACCCTGTATTTAGAATRAACATGCTTTTAAAGAAAAGCTGTTACAACTAATTGCTAGTAAGAAGCCTTCCCTATCTCCATTTTGAGTAACTTTCCGTTGTATTTCTTAGTCAAATAAAAAAAAAATTTCACAAAGAACCACTGTTTTGGTTTCTTCCAAAATTGTGAACCCATCCCTTTTCTCCTAGAAAAAGCTGATTAAAGATTCCTAGTCTGAAGACTATAAGTTCATCTATAAAATCCTCAATTAATGAGAGAATTTTGCAAAAGCCGACTTCCTTTTATGCCTACTTAGCAACCTTCTCCAACTTTGCAAAAGCCCATATTTGTAAGACCTTTCTGATTTGACATATCTGACTTTAGTGAGGTCAATATTTTGTGTCCCTTGCTGGGAAACAGGATAATCTTTTGTTTTAACATGCACAAAATTGAGAAATAAATTGCGGGGTAAAGGTGTACAGGTAAGCATGAGAAGGCAAAGTGAGGYTGTGGTAGAGGAGAGCTATCTGTACATATGCGGAATGGGAAAGGGAACAACTCCAAACAGTTAAGGAAATCTGGAGGCTCATGCAAAAATAAGGTTAAGTGTTTGTCCCTAGATGTTCTCTCACTGAAGGATAAATCAAATGAAAAATGTGGAGGTATGTTGTTTGAAAAAAAAAATCTGTTTAACTTTATGTAAAAGAGATTTTAAAATCAGGAACTTACACCTTTTTCAAACCTCATTTGCTGACTCCTTGTGAAACCAAATTTGCTGTTAATGAGTCATGGACATTTGAGTCAAATCTATTTGTTTTGGTGAGCAATCTGCCATATACACCTACTGAAAAGCTATTTTCATTCATGGGCAGCATCAGATATGTAATTATAGTTAATTCCAAATACATATCCAGATTTCTTTACCTATGTGGTTTCAGATCCCTGTTTCAGAGGTAAATAGCTCTAGTACTGTTGGCATTATTTTCAAATAATAAAATAAATAAAATACTCTTCAAAAAGAACAAGCAGCAATCATGTAGAAGGCAGTTTGTAGTGTACTTTTACGATGAAACCCCCCCAATCAAAAATCTCATTGAGATCGATAGGGCTGAAGACAATTTAAATAGGATTAATTAAATTTTCAAGAACTTTTGCAATCAGAAACTTCAAGCTGCTTGGTACTACAAATTTATCACTATATGAGTTTATTTTACCTTCAGTATTTAGGAATGCTTTTTCTGGGAGGAAACTGTCACGTGCATGTTTTGAATAAAATTTCTGCTTTTGGGTCAAGATCATCAAAATGGTGAGTGCATGTAAGAGTCTATGGTATAAATCAGTATTGAACTGAAGATGAACTAGGTTTTGTTACACAGCTAAATTTTTACCTTGTAGAGCATAACATAATGATACAAAATAAGATAAAGACTACTATAAATTAATATGTCTTTAACCAAGATTTAGTCTTTGCATAATAAGTAAATGCCAATATTGAAAAATCCAGAGGCCCTTCTGCATACAAAACTACGGTTTAATGTCAAGAATTGTCACTTAACTGAGTAACATCAGTTATATTTTATCCTGCAGCCTAGAAAATGCAATAATGCACATGCTAATTTAAAGAATATTATTTAAAAATCTTTCTGTAAAATCACCTATTTTTCTTGTTGTTAATAAGAGGAAAAATATTGATTTCCTACGAAATGTTTTAATAAGTAGCAAAATTTCTTTAGCCTATGATTTAACAGCTTTGCATATATACTTCTAATGTTGTCTCCATAACATCTGAAATAAAAAGCCCTTTTAAAAGACTTATGAATCACAAAATACTGTAATAGGCCATTGTGATCTGTGATAAGCTAATACTTTCCATATAATGGTGCACATCTATGATAAAAACATAGGAAATTATAAATATATCATTGTGTGGATGAGTTGGGTGCAATAGGTCATAGTGAAGATTATGTTAGAGCAGGTCCCCACACTGGTGTTCATTTCATTTGCTTATCTCTATTGTACTCCTGGACATCAGTGATGTCACTGGTGGAGACCCGTTACAAGTGATGTTCCTCTGGGGATGGTATTGGGACTGGCCCTTTTGAACATCTTTGTCAGTGACATGGACAGTGGGATCGAGGGCACCCTCAGCTGGTTTGCTGATGTCACCAAGCTGAGTGGGGCAGTCAACATGCTGGAAGGAAGAGAGGCCATCCAGAGGGACCTGGACGGGCTGGAGGGGTGAACTTCGTAAAGTACCAGGTCCTGCACGTGGGTCAGGGCAACCCCGAGCACAAATACAGGCTGGGCAGAGAAAGGACTGAGAGCAGCCCTGGAAAGCACTTCAGGGTGTGGGTTGACAAGGAGCTCAACATGCAATGAGCTAGCAATTTGCACTTGCAGCCTGGAAAACCAACCGTGTCCCGGGCTGCGCCAAAAGCAACATGGGCAGAAAGCCGAGGGAGGTGGTTCTGCCTCTGGATTCTACTCTTGTGAGATCCCAGCTGGAGAGCTGCATCCAGCTCTGGGACCCCCAACACAAGAAGGAGATGGACCCGCTGTAGTGAGTCCAGAGGAGGCCATGAAGATGATCAGAGGAGTGGAGCACCTCTCCTACAGAGACTGGCTGAGAGAATAGGGGCTGTTCAGCCTGGAGAACAGAAGGCTCTGAGAAGACCTTATAGCACCTTCCTGTACTTAAAGAGAGCCTACAGGAAAGCTGGAGAGGGCCTTTTGACAAGGGCATGTGGTGATACATAAAGGTGTCACAGCTTTAAACTGATAGATTAGATATTAGGAAGAAATTCTTTACTGTGAGGATGGCGAGGCACTGAAATGGGTTGTCCAGAGAAGCTGCGTGTGCCCCATCCCTGGAAGTGTCCAAGGCCAGGCTGGATAGGGCTTTGAGCAACCTGTTTCAGTGGAAGGTGTCCCTGCCCATGACAGGGGAGTTGAGACTTTAATGTCTCTTCTATCCCAAACCAGTCTATGATTCTGTGATTTCAAAGACAATTATACAGTACTGAAAAGAAGAGCTGACAAAATGCTATAGAAATAACTATCTCACAGTATGTCAAGTATTGGCAACATCACTCTACAGTTTGGATTCAGTTTCAGGTCACTACAGAGTAGAAGTATTCTAGGTTTTACTTGTGTAACTGAGAGTTTTTTATAAAATATATATATATATTTATATATATATAAAATATATATAAATTATATAAAATATATATAAATATATTATATATATAATAATATATAATATATATAATATATATTATATATATAATAATATATATATAAAATATATATAAATTTATATAAAATATATATATATTTCTTCCTAATCAAATTTTCAATTATATTGCATAGATGCCTATTAGTTACTGTGTTGAAAAATATTAAATTAGTTATAATTTTGTATTTGCAACTAGGCTATTTCTATAACTTACAATTCATAAGGCTGTTCCATAACGTGTATAAGTCTACACACTTTGTCGTGTTCTGTTTCAAATATCACTTTTTACAGCCTATGATGTTTTTCCTTAGCTTTTTATGTCCTTCTGCAAATAATACATATAGTACAAACACTCAGCAAACAACACCAGACTTGCCTATTTTGTTTGCACAGCAAAGAAAGATGAAATTTCCTAAGTTTTTGTTCAGAGTAATGTTTATTTCCACTGGCACAAAGGGGTTTTTACATTCATTTCTCTGACAATTTAAAAAAAAATCTTACAGCCTGCATTAGTAACATAAAACTCTATGCTATTTCAAAAGAGCACATAAAAGGGCCTTTGAGAAAGGGTCTTGTTATTCTAGTGCAATTCTGTAATGGTAGAACAAAAATACTTTGTGTGTTTCAACACAATACTACAGACTCCCTAACATGCTCTTTCAAATAAAGGCAAAACACCTGCTGCTGGAGGAGGTTAAATCACTGTGTGAGCCTCAAATACTCCAAAAGATCTTAATCACTTAAATATTAACTAGCTAAATAAGAAAATTATTAAAAATAGAAGCCTCCCTCCTGTTCTCCTTCCCATCTCTCTCTTTCCAAAACAAATGAAAAAAATTAACTAAGGAAAAATTCCAGCTGAGAGTGAACAGGATATTTAAGGGTTTGAGGGGTGTTTATGGCAAATAAACTGAAAGGGCAGAAAGGATAATGAAAGAAGGAATCTGCTGAAATAAAACATGACAAGATAAAGGTAAGCTCACTACACAAGTTCTTGGATTTTTCATCAGTGTATTCTATTACCCTCCATTTGATCTCTGCATATATGTATATCATCCATACCATTCAGTAACATAAGTAGTATTTCTTTTCTCACAAATTGTTAAAGAGTCTCAAACACTTTAAATACGGCATCAAGGTGAATTATATATCAGGTGAATTGGTCTCATCTAGTCAGTTCTTTCTTGCTATTTTAAGTTGTATTTTACATTTTCAAAATACATATATATCTAGCCACGGGTTCCTCCTGCTAGCGGTTTCCCTCCACCACCCAGTAAACCTTTGTATACATGCCAGCATTCTGGTGCAGAGTTCTGTTTGCAACAGATTTCACAAAACTACTTATATGTTAAAAACAGCATCCACAGTGAAGGAATTTCACTCAAGAAAAAAAAAAAAAGACGAACCACGTTGACAGACTGTATTTACATCATCCCTACGCTGGTGGCCCTATTTTGAGGACTCTCCTTTTTACCATAACTCTGGCTGAGCAAAGTTATTGCTTGTAAAAATAAACTGTGYGAAAAACAGCAGAAGTCCACAGCTCCTGGGATCTTTCGTTCAACCTGCATTGCAACTCTCTTCTTTAATGCATTACACTTTCAGCTTAATAGGAACATTTACTGAACTCCCCCTTTCAGGCCTTCTCAGCATTAGATGAATTTGAGGATAGCCTAAAGCCTTTCCTTAGATGTATGCTGAATCTCTAACTGTATTGTATTTAAAAATAGCCACAATCATTTATTTTTTTCATTTTATTCTACATTAATRTATCTCTTAAAGAAAATCACATTTGTGTTTAAACATATAAAGAAAAAGACAGTCTTCCTGTTGAACATCTTATCCATAAATATCCTTTTAAACTAATAGCAGTCTGGTCTGTGATTGAAGGCTCATAACCCTTCTTTTTCACTCATGACCAACTTGCCTTTTATGTGCTTTATCCAGTGCTATTGCATGGCAATGGCAAAGCTGTTTAATATTATTGTTGCAAGATCAGAGCTCAGACGTCTAGAATAAATTTTCTTCTCATATATGGAGGGGACGAAAGAGGAAAAGAAAAGGCAGTTTTAAAGACCAAATTAAATTTCAACAAGCTTTTYTTCCAAATCAAACCAACAACTGGAATTTGATGTCTCAGTTCACCACTGTTTGAAATGGATTGCTAATATGGATTCCCAGCTTTACAGGTAGATTTTGTAAAGCTAGATTYAAACCTTCAAAAACAACTTAACTATATATATATGTGTGTGTGTGTGCGTGCTTTATAAGTTACTGAAATCCCATATAGGGGAGATTCTGATCAGTAAGAAATCTGGCACAGGATTACAGTGAAATCCCTAAGTGGGTAATATTTACCCAARCAGGACCCAAGAGCTTCAGCTAGGAGTGGGATACATATTACCTATCCCTGCGAGGTAATAAAAACAGTCAAATGTCAATTATTTTTGGGGTATGTTGATTTCTCCCCATATATGGAAGCCCAAAGAAACCAGTTTCACTGCCTGTTTTCAAGCAAAGAGAGTCTAGCCCTAAAATGAGAGTTTATGCCATTTATTTTTAAATTCAGAAGGAAGTATGAGCACTCTTTAGAAGGCGGCATCCTTACTCAGAGCACACCGTTAAATGAAATTATAAACAGGTGATGATAATTAACAATTATCCTCGGTAAAGCATTGTCTGGGGTATTCATATTACAGGTCCCAATTCTCCTTGATTCCAAGCTGCTAGGAAATTACACGGATTTTTTTTAATTCTTTTTACCAACAAAATTTTAACTTTGAGYTGCAATTCCTTTCTCTTCTTAGTTGGACCTGAAGACTTCTGAAAAATTGGCTGTTTTTTAATAAGAATTCTGTACTATTAGTTTACGAAATGGAAGTTGCTAGTTTGGAGTTTTTGTTCAGTTTGATCTGAGTTTATAAGCTGTTTSTGTTGATAACTTCACTTTGTATACCTTTGCTTTATGTAGCTTTGTATTTGGCAGGTTCTGAACATATGCATAGGCAAATAAAAGAAGGAATTTTGATTCATAAGAGAACAAATGCTTCTAAATCTTTTGGGCATRGAAGGATAATTGACCTCTGCCGGAAACCAGATACATGTAGAAAATAATTACATTTTATAYGGAAACAATGCTGAAGGACTAACCAATCTAAATGGAATGGATGTTGCCAAGATAGAGATAAAGATGAAGGAAATAAACTGATAACCTGCAAAATCTGTTACCTTCTTCCTGCTCTTGGAACTCCAGGTGCAATTAGCAGCACGAGCTGTCACAGTAACAGTGTTCTCCTTGACCAAGAAGAATATGTGTAGAGATTATTACCTCCATCTCCCTTTCAAACTCACTAAGGAGCAGTGATGGCCCAATTAAGATCTTGATCACTTCTTCAGGGGAGTGGAATTTGGTACACAGACTTAGTCCTATGATCTTGAGTAAACACCCAAGTTGAAGACCCTTAGTAATCAACTTAAGTATAGCCAGTTTCCATGAGAAACTCTATATTCGGTTTTTCTGTCTATTAAAATGAGCATCATTGTGTATTGSCTTATAAAGTCCTCGGAGAAATTCTCCTTTACTGTGTGACTGCATAGCACTTGGTATAATGAATCTACAGTATCAGTCAAGGCATCAAATACTAGAACTGTACTAACTCTTTTGCAAAGTATAAAACATACAGATTTTAAGCAATCCTAACAGCTATAAGTTTTGTTCAGCTCAAATGCAGCTCAAATTGACCATATGCACCATATGCAAATTGATGAAGTTGCATCCATACGCAAAGTGAAACCCTGCTGAATAATTTGGAATTAGTTGGGAAGAGAAACTTGAAAAATGACAACTATTGTTGTCATAGATTAAACAGCTTTTATTCCTGAGCATGAAGTCGTGTGGTAGGGGGACATTCCTTTGGTCAGCTGGGATCAACTGCCCTGGCAGTGTCCCCTCCCAATTTCTGGTGCATCCCCAGCCTACTCACAGGGATGTCAGCATGAGCAGCAGAATAGGTCTTGAGGCTGTGTAAGCACTGTTAAGCAAAAGTTAAAAATCTGGGAGTTATCAAAACAGCTTTGGTCACATGTCCAAAGCATAGAACCGTAGTGCTGCTAAGAAGAAAATTAACTCTGTCCCAACCAGGTCCAGTACAGGTACTTACCCTTATTCAAAGAGCAACAACATAGTTCCTTTCTTGAAGTCCGCCACGCAGTTGTGGTTCCATTAAAAGAAAAAAAATAGAAGGAAATGTTAAATTAATAATTTATGCCTAATATAATTAATTTTTTCCAAGTTTCCATTTATATTTTTCTTGAAATGACCTTACAATGACAATGGGGTGATTCTACCTTAATTTAAAACTTATTTGCCTAGCCACTGATTTTTGCAACAAAGAAAAGACTTCAACTATTTGTAGACAGCTTGGACATGAGCCGTCTGAAAAACTGGCAACTTTGCTTACATAAAGCAGATTTTCTTTTCAAGCCTTCTTACAGTATCTTCAGCTTCCATTAAGATATACTGTAAAAAAATGAGATAGAGAAAGTGAAATATTGAATAGATAGATAGTGAAAAGTCAATGCCCTGTAGACAAAGCATAATCCATTAATTCACAATTCAAGGAGAAGAAAAATCTTCTTGGCATTACAGGAACTGAAGTGCTTTGTATGCTTGCATCTTTTCTTAAAATTAAGTTCTATCTTAAGGTAATTTTTGTTTACTGGTTCATTTTGAACAGACACCACAGAAGGAAAGATAATGAAACAGATTGTTTAGAATGCAGAGCGTTACCAAGCAAAACTACAGAGAGCATATGAAGATGAGATGGTACTCATATATCCATATATATGTAGACATATATCCAGCATGGGAATGTTGACATTATTGGCAAACCRTACAATAGACAGTTTCATAAAATTTACTTGCCCACCAGCAATGTAACTTGTTTGATTCAGTATCTGCAGTGCAGCTTGTACATGTGAACTACTTACAGTGGATTCCATTCATAGTTACTGCTATTAATTTAGTGACATTCAACACACCATGGACCACTCACTTTAGGTGCTGAAGTGTCTGCATGTGTGCTGGATATGCAATTCAGTAAATAGCTCCCAGAGTGCTGGTCAGCAGACCAGATATCATTGTCTGCCTCAGTCAGAATGGCTCATTAGACACCACAGACTCCATTGTTTGAATTGGCTRGGTGTCCAGTGGTGGTATTGAGAGYTTGAGCCTTTTGCTCTCTTATAGATAGACCTAAATTCTTGTGCATTAAGTGTAAAGAGTCCCACAYAGGAAATCTAGGAGACCATTCATCCTAAAGAAAATGTCAAAACAGGTCTAGAAAAACAATGCTCTGAAGTGGTGGATTTTCTGTTTTAACTATAAAGTGAGTCTAGGTGATGGTTAGCGCAGATAACCATAGCTATGAGAYAAATTCTTCCCTGCCTCATTAGCCTGGACTTTAAATTGAGATTTTTAAACCAATTCTTGTTCTTTCAAATTTTCATACTCCTCTTACTGTATTTTTGAGTAGGGGATGTTCGAGTTCTGATTCATAAACTGAACAAGAGGTTGAAATTGTCCAGATAAATTCTACTTTTGGTCTCCAGGGTAACAGCAGTTTCCCAAAATGGCTATGTGACATTCTTAACAAGTATATCAAACCTCTGGTCATGTTTCATATTATGTACAGTATGTCTCTATGCAGAACACACAAGAGAGGCAATCTGAAATGATCTGTGCCTCCTGTAAGGCAGATTTGTAGTTTTATAATACAAAATTTTCTAGTTAACTTCATACACAGTTATATTTAGCCTGAAATATCTAGTTGGAAGAAGAAGATACACTGCATGTACTGCTGAATAGTTGAGAAAATTTTCACTGTATATAAATTTGCATAAAATTTACCTCACAATTCTGTCCCATATTGTTTGTTCAATAGTCCTAATGGTTTGGATAATATTTTGACTAATATACTGTGATTTTCACCCTTCTCTGCTGTTGTCCACTAAAATACTCTAGGTATCTGCAACATGCTTCTAAAATGCATTTTACAATATTTTATGTTCTGCAAGAGATTATTTCTTCTGCAGGAATCCTCTGATAAAACAGATYAGGTTAAAACAAAGAAAAGACAAAGAAGTATTCCTGATATCGAGCCCCTCAAGATTTGAATCAAACTTTGCAATTTTTTTTAGTTGTTAGTAACCACACAGTTATGATTAAGCAATTGCATTGTGAAAATYGTATGCCTGGCAAATCTTTTGTTTCATGGAAAGGAGAAGGCAATCTGGTCAATCACCACCAGAAGTGACATCAGCAGAACTGGGGGGAAGGGGAGGAGGAGGTAATTCTGGCAGTGGGACATCATGACCACCAACTCATGGATCATCTGCTCAAAATAAACCCCAGACTCAAAGGGAGGGAAGAAATGTGCATGTGGACTAATTAGCACAACACTTGAGAAGTATAACTAGCAAATAGGGCATTGAGTATTAATTAATAAAAAAATTACATAATTTTTAACTGATAAATACTGATGCCTTTGTTTTTTTAAAATGTATAAGGGTGTAAAGTCTTAACAACCAGGGAGCCAGCCTTTCATGGGTTACCACCCAGCTCCTACTTTGCACAAACTAGAATGAAAATTTGAAATACCTCACCGCAGTGTGTGAGTTTGAGCTGTGCATGGGGTAACAAGCCTGTGTTTGGTGGGCACTGCAGCGAGGTACTGCCCATAATGCACACCAAGACCGACTTTTGCAGGCCACAGTGGTGGAAATCACTGGTGGAAGTATAGCCTAAATAGAAGACAGTCTGTTGAAAAATGAAACAGTCCAGCCATAGCTCTACAGGAAACTAATGGCTTTAGAGAACAGCTGTTCGGTTTCAGGTGACCACCATTTAGTTCAATCTATTCTGATAGGAAATTTTTTCTCTCTTGTTTGTGTTCTTTTGTGGAAATTGTGTAATGATGGGGGTGGGTGGTTACCTGGACACACTCACACATGTGGACACATTCACTACATCTAATGATGGAAATGTAGATCAGCCTTCCTACAGTCACAATGAATAATGATGTAGAACACAGAAGTCATAGATCAGCTGTAGTTTGATGTCAATATCATTAAGGTTATTGTGTTTTCAACTGATTATGCTTTCTAAAACATGAATTTAACCACCTCATTCACTCTTCTACCACTAAGTGCTATTACTATTGTTCTATTACTCTGATTATATACATGGGACATTTATAATAAGCTGTTTTGCTTGTTATTTCTTTTTTTTTTACTCCTTAATTGTACTGTAGGAKAATTTCAAGGATAATATGGAAAATCAAATGTGAATCTATAAAGTGTGTAAAGCTTATCCAGTCACAGCTAGAAAGAGTCATTCCATTCAATTCCGTGTTGATCTCAAAGAAGTGTAATGGTATTTTCACTTCTATACCAGAGTTTATACAGGAAAAAAAAAATACTTTCCAGACTGGGATGTTAAATTCAGTACTCACAAAAGGACATAGGTGATTACTGAGGATTAGGACTCMCATCAGATGGATGTTCCATGGTCACAACTTGTGGATGGCCCACTGTCATGATGTACGGATAAGAACGGCAATAAGATCCACAAACAGATAATAGGTTTGGTAACACATTTCTACTTGAGCAAGTTAAACAGGAAAGACATAGAAAACGATATTCTGATAGTTTAAGAAAACTACTTAGAGCGTTTAAGCCAACTTAGGGAAAAAAAGTTACAAATATTCCCTAAATAATTTTTTGTAGAAAAAACAATAGTTAAAGTTAATGGATTTCATTCTTCACAGGTTAAAATCTGCTGACAGCAGTGGTATTATGCTACTTTTAACTSTTTACATTAATTATAAACCAAATAGTAAACTACAATTTTCACTAAGCTATGCTGCAACAAATTGTAGAATTAAAAWCCAGTACAAAATTACTTTAATGTAGGGAAAATAGGGAAAGCATCCTRTTTATTTAATCTCTGACTCTGAGAAAAAAAAAAAATAGTTGTTGAGAAAGTCAATTCTTATTGTACTATTATGTTATTTTAAGTTTTTGAAATGCTGCAGCATATTTTTAATACAGTTCATTAATTTTTGAAGTCTGCAGGTTAGAATGGAGCAAATTTCTATAATCATGCACGTTACATTATTAGAATTTTTTACTTTTGCTGATTTCAGCATGCTTAAAACCACACAACACAGCCCTAAGCAAAATATGAATGATCTAGCAGAAAAAGGACAAATTATTACTACTTTTTCCAACTATGAACTTTCTGTTTCTGTAGCTGGAGCTCAAGTGATTAATGGTAATACATTTTTTTGTCTTGTAGCTTTAATATAAAGTCAGAGCTAACAATTTATGTGTAATACAGGACTGTTCTAAGGAATTTCACAGATTTAAATATGAAGCTATTAATGCACAGAAAACTGAAGTCACAATGTCACAGGTAAAAATATAATACTTACGAGGATTTTCTTTTAAATAAAGTATAAATACTACAACTCAAAGTACATTGGTTAACTKAGCCATTCTGTTGCAATTTCTCCAAGCACATGCTCAGAAAGCCTGGCACATACTCCTGATTTGATGTGGTTTTAAGCATGATACTGTGGCTTCTGGGGAAAAAAATTAATAAAAAGGAATTCTAAAACTAAAATTYCCAAGCTGCCTGCATTCTTCTCAGTGTGAATATGGTGAAGGATCAGGGCTGAGACACAGAAGTTGCTTTAGTCCCTGCAACATGTRGGGGCCAGTCCCACTGATCTTTCTGCATTTGTATGGCTAGGAACACCCAGGGATCAAGTGGATATCTCCCTGTGAGTGCATTTGGAGAGGAGCTGGATGCCCTACAGTGATACAGACCCTCAGGGAACCTGATAGAGCTCCTGAGGCTCATCCTGGCAGTTGCTGATGATGTGAAAACCTGATGAGTGCTCTGGCCTTGGGGGTCAAAACAGCAAGGGAAGGATGACCATTACACCGGGAAAAAGAGTAGAACATAAAAAGTGTGTGYTTTACAATGTTAACTACATTATTATTCTTTCTTTTTGTGTTACAATTAGATTGAGAATAATAGTGAAGAGTCTTCTAAGATATAATAAATAAATTCTGTAATTGAGATATAGGTGTGCTTCCTCTTTGACCATAAATAGGATTTTGAGCCTTACACGTTGTCATGTGAAATATCCTTCTTTAATTTGATTGCACATTGAGACCTTCTAAGTCATTGCTATAATTCCCAGAATGCAGTACCCATCAACTGTTTTTTCACCATTTACCTTGGTTTCGATTTAATATCATAAAAGTAAGTATTTCTCATAGGATGCTTTTCCTGCATTCACCATGGAAACATTTGCAGAGGTAACATTGCTGCAGGAATGCTGATGGTCATTTAAAGAAATAGATGATGTAAATACAAAAAAAAATCCCTGTGCTATTCCACATCAGGTTGGTGGACTAAATGTTGATTAACTCTATCAGAATTCATATTTCTGCCCTTTAACATCCTTAACAAGACAAAGGAAAAGGCAAATAGTTATCATTTGTTCATTAATAACATTTGGAGGACAAATGAGAAATTCCACTGATGCTGATATTCCACTGGACACTATGATGCCAACTGCAAAAGAAATACCATCATGCACTGTGTTTGAGACACTGAGCTCAAGCAGGACTAAGGGGATGACACCAGATCCTCATTAATGTGTTGCAATTTCAATAGGCTATTGATAACTGAAATTCCTCTAATTGCTTGTCAGTGTGCTCAGCTTGAGGGGTAGAASCACAGATCTGTCTGCAGAGAAAAGTCTTTTCCTGCTTGAACACGGTTCTTTGTAGGAAGCTCTTACCATTTACACCTTTTATACAGACCGGTTTTGCTTTGCTTGCAGCTAAAAGTGGTGCTCAGTTGGGATTATTTCTTATTCAGCTTGTTAAAAAATACAGTGAACATTCAGGAAGGGTATACAAATTCTCAGTTAAGAGAAAAATTTCCCCTGGCTGTTTTTGGGGTTGGGTTTTTATTTGTTTCTCAGTCTCACGCAACAGACCCATAGTCTTCTTTATTGCAAGACAGAGGAAATATAATTTACATTTGTATTATTGTTTTTTTATGGATGATATTTTCTATATATTCTGCAGTTTATGTCAGTCATGTTCATTTCTCCAATGAGTATGTAAAGCATGTGGGATTTGAGTCTTAGAAATGGTTTAATTTTTCTTTTGGTTACATCTTTTCAATAAAACCAGAAAGGAATAAGGTAAATTAGGCATGGTGGAGATCCATAATAATTCTCCAGCAGTAACTTTCGTACCAGACTCATTCATTTTGAATGATTCAAAATGAGGTTTTCTCAGGGCGAGAATCTGGAATCCAGAAATCAGCAAGTGCTCTTTGGTCCTTGTCACATCCTCACAAACCACCATCAGGAATCATGAGTCTGAGAGCAGAAAGCAGAACGTTGTTTTGTCCGGAAGACATCTTGAAGAAGAAATCAGAACTTTTTTCCAGAGACCAGATGTCAAAAGGTGCTGCCATAAGTGAAGTTATGCATTAATTACCACGTTAATCAAATATATTTTGCAGTATTAGTAGTACTTGATGTTTACACAGYGCATTTAATTTATTGTTGTCCAATTATATTTACAATATGACTTAAATTTATCCTCAATGATCTATCCTATAGAATTCCTGATTTTCTAATCAGTTATCATTTTGCTAAATAATGTAAGACATCAGCAGCATGCAGCCTTTCAAGCATCTATAGCTCCCAGTAGAGCCATTTTGAAAAGCTATTTATCCATCATGTTTTTCCTATTCTTCATCACTTTTTTCCTAATTGGCAAAACAGTAATAATAGTAACGCTGTGTTACAATTATCCTTGACTCATCTTAAATCTGTGCAAGAGAAGTGACTTTTAGAGACCTATTTCTGAATTACTGCAATCTGACTGAGGCTCTTTTCCCTAAAATAACCATTCTACTATTTTTTTTTCAGAGTTGGTTCTTTATTAATGTTAAAATGTGGGGGGAAAAAAAMCAAAAACCCCAATCAAAACCCAGCTCTACATAGATGAAAAACTATTCCCTCAAACCTTTTGTTAGAATATTTAATTTTTATAACTCAAAAGCTCTCCACAAGAGTATCAGTGTTTGTCCTCTAACCAGTTGTGCTTGCTTTAATTTTCCCAGAGTAGTGAAGTAAAGAAATCTGTTGAAGCACATGTTTCTTYAGGAGGAAATTTGCTGGGTAATAACAGATGGCTTTCTCTGACTCAGTAGATMAGTCTTTGGGTACAGGGAACAGGAATACCCTGGAGCATTATAGTCCTTTTTCCTCGAGGTTGTGCTGCTTGTATTCAGAGCTACAGCTAAGTCACAGTGTGGGCTTCATTGATTAAGCATGAAGAGAGCAGTGAAAGTGCCATTGATCCCTACTGCACCTACTCTAAAATCCCTTGGGATCTCCAGAGGGCCACTACTTGTTTTCATGCTCAGAGGATTATCTTTAAACCAACTGCTCAATCACCTCTGTCTTAAACAGACACTTAAGAGCTGGCTCATAAGGCAAGGCATGAAAAGGAAATTTTTTTTCCAGGTTTAACACACAACTAGGATCTAGTTCCAGAGTGATAGAAGCAAGCAGATGTTAAATGTAGCTACAGTAGTTTATAGCATAGCTCAGTTTTGCTTTTCAAATTTTTCATTTACGTGTGACATGGCTGATCTTTCTCTGGTGTCCAAGAGGACAGTTTGCAGTGTGCCTCATCTTTGGAGCAGCGTGCAAGAAATTCAGAGGCATATCAATAATTCATATCAGGATGGGAGAAAAATTATGTGAGGGAAACACTGCTCTGTAGGAGTTGTCTACAAGGTATCCCATCAGCAAGTGCCTTTCAAAAGACTGGGCTGGACATGAAGGAAAATCAAGCTCCCATGGCACTGGTTCTGCAGTAGTGTTGTGGGACCTGTTGAAGGCATTCAACATCAGTGTGGGACAKCCACAAATCTCTCCTCACAGTTAGGCAATGAAACCAAATGAATATTTGCCCACATTTTTTTTGTAAATCCCATCACGGTGTAGAAGAAATTTCTTTTATCAGAAACAAAAATCTGCACTTGAGAGTTTTGACAAAATGAGGAGTCTTACAGAAGAGTCTGAGAGGGATAACGCTCTGCTAAGCTATTTCATAATCCTAAAAGTTTTAGTAGTACATCAAGAAAGCTGAGCATGTAAGATGATCTTTATGGTGCCTAAAAATTTACTTTTCAGGAAATCTCCAGCCCCTAAACCAAAGAGCACACTGGATGAAATCATCAGCTGCTGTATTGAATAGAATAGAATAGAATAGAATAGAATAGAATAGAATAGAATAGAATAGAATAGAATAGAATAGATTAGAATAGAATAGAATAGAATAGAATAGAATAGAATAGAATAGGAATAGGAATAGGAATAGGAATAGGAATAACTTTTATGGAAGTTTTCCATCCACTCACAATGCATCTACTTGGCTACTACTGAAGGACTTTCCCAAAGGAAATTAAAGTTGGAAATAATTTGAGGTTGATTAGGGAAATAATATTATATTTGGAAACCAGAAAAGACTAGATTAAAGGAGTTTCAGTAGGTTTGGATGAGTAGTTTATCCAAAATCTTTTATTACCAGTAGTAAAAGTACTCAATGTAACTAAAATACAAATAACAAACTTCAAAGGAGGCAAAGCCAGGAACTGCTTTTTTGTAGTAGATGTTTTCTTTGTGATATTTGTGCTTGGACTACAGTTTTAATGCATTTCTTACTACATAATAGAATAAAACACAACGTAAATTGATTTTTGTTTTTAATTACAGAATCAGTGAACATGCAGCAATGCAATTCACTGAGTGAAGCTAGACATTTCTTCGTGTAATGAAATGTTTTGACACTGTGAAAGGGAAAATTTTATACTGTTCGATTTGTTTTCAGTCTGTCAAGGAAATCATGGTGTATTTTCCTTTCAGGACAGCTACCAGGAAGTCCTAGAACTGTTACTAAGGATGCTGTAAATGTGACCAGCACACTATCATGACAGTTTTCCTCAAAGTTTTTATTAGGGACCCTAAATCACAGGGATGGCAGCAGGAGATTTGGGTTCTGTTTCTGACACACAGTTCTGGAGCAAGACCATTAATTCTGGACTGGTGATTATAACCCCATTCATTGCCCACCTGCACCCTCAACTAATGTCTGATGGAATAAAGGGGGTTATTTGCTTATTATCTCATCAGAGCAATAGAGATAAAGGAGGTGTTGGGTAGGAGGAGTAAGACGGGATGGTGTATGAGAGAGGAYAGACAACCGTGCACTGCAGGAATATCTGGGTGTGATTTGCTCCTGGGTAGGAGACAATAATTTCTTGCTGAGACAACATGTCAGTGTGCAAGCTTTGCAAATGCCTGTGTCACCTTGACACCACCCAACTTTTTGTTTTCCTGCACCTCTGCTTTCTTTCATTGATTCTTCACACATGCACAGGGAAATTCATTACTGATACTTTGGGAAGCTTCAAATATGGTGTTATGATCAGGTTATCTAGACAGGTCACACAAAGTCTTCTCCCCACATGCAAGACATACAGAATATATATTTTAATTTAGATATTTCAAGGATCTATCTCTCCCAGGGATCTTAAACAGAAGTCAAGATGTAAAGTGATATTGCAAGAGATCTCTGTCGTTCAGTGGATAACTGAGGAATATGGAATGTCTGAGTCAAGTCAGGGCTACAATCACCAACATGAGAAGCAGAAAAGTAGCAGTGTTGGACAAAGAGACAGGGAGGTTTAGAGCAAAACTCTGTTTCCCCATTTCATTTTGAGACAGAAAAGACATTTTGTTGTAATATGACAGCAAATTTTGCCAGTACCCTACTTGCTTCTCTTGTGTAAAAACTTAAATCAGATTTTTCTTTATCACCTGTACTCCCAAAATTTCTATCAAAGTTGGTGAAATTTTAGATTATGCATAGTATGGGATTAAAATTCTCATAAGTGGGTGTATAACTTATCTATCATACACCTATTGCATGCAAAATATGGAGGATATATTCAGTGGAGTACAGCTGGTGTACAGAACTCAGCTGGGGTTTGAGGAAAAGCAATCTTCATGGCTTATCTACCCAAATCACAATGAAATCCTGGATGAAGTAGCTCCTTCATAAGGCCCTGAAAGTTGTCTGTGTCTGTGAGTGTCCTGCGACAAGAATTTTAACTTCCTGTAATTCACAAAAAAACAGAAGGGTTTCTCCACAGCAATCTACTTACAGCACAGGAAGTAGATGAACTGGGAGACTGGAGAATACACAGTATATTTTTTATTTTTTCTACCGATAAAGTGACGCAAAGCATGAAGGAGTCTCTACTTGTCTTTGGCAAGTGCTTAGCTCAGTTTGTACACCTCCAAAAGCACAGCAAACAGACTGGACTTCAGGCAAATCCCCGAGGCGTTAGCACTGATCACATTAACTGGACACTCTATTGGTGACAAATACCTTAGAGGTCAGAGAAAAAGAAGAGAGATCATAACAAGGTAAAGCCCTACAAATTGTTTGGCCTCTGCCTTCTCCCCCTCATTTGCTACCTCCACATCTGTGCATTTGTGAGAAAACATGGATAAATCATTTGCAAAAAGAAACAAGAGGAAAGTTGTTTTGAAATGTGTAGCAAGGCTTGAAGCTATTGATACAGTAAATCCATGGTTTATTAAACAAATAAAAGTATTAAACCACGATAAACAAGTTCCTAGTCCTGGAAATAGTCATGCAGTTATTGAACTCTAAAGGACTAATTACTCATGAGTTTAAAGTTGAGTGTATAATTAAGTATTTCCACTCTTGAACTTTAAGTCATTCTGCTCGCTGCTATTTCAAATACCTCCCCATTTTTGACGTTAACATGAAGTGTTATGAACTTTTTTAAAAAGCTGAAAATAATTTGAATAAATGAATTAATATTTCCGTAGAAAAATAAACAAGTGATAGATAAGTATAAAGAGCTTAAAGGGCAAGTTGCTTTTTTTATAGGAAATTATGACAATTAAAATGCAATTTGCCTTTTTTATCAAATTTTAAGGCATTTAATACCTACATATTTAATATCTTTGCTAATGACTTACCAGTTTTAAATACTTCACAGTAATGACTTATATAATTTCAAGTGGTTATTTTCCATACTTCATTACTTTCCCCCAAATGATCATTGATTTGATAATTAGTTGATATTTTAAAGGCTAAAGACGTGATGTCCTTGAAAATGTTTTAAGTGTCTTGTTCAGGGCAAAAATAAATTATCATCTTCRAAATGCCATTCAGCTGTAATTTTAGTGGGCTTTTTTTAGTCTATTGCAGATTGAGAGAGTCTTTCATTTAATATTAATTAGTAGTTTGTGGCAAGATACTCAGAAATCAACATATTGCACCAAAATTTCATGCAGTAAGATATCTCCCTGTACTCAGCGGGTAGCTGTAATGTATCTTTGAAGAGAGCTCACATTTCACTTGATGTAAAAAGACTTCCAATTTTCACTGTGTCATTTCTCTTCTACATAACAAATTAACACACTGTATAACTTTKGTCCCCTTCCCAGCAGGCAGGATGCATTAGTACAAGATTTCTCAACCTCTTAGTGAGTGTTTAAAAGTTATTTCATAAATGTTTTCACCAGGCTCTAGGAATTCATCCGACCTCTTTTGAGAAGAACTCCTTGAAGGACAATATCTACCACTATACTTCAGTACTTGGAGCACACTGCCTTTGAAATAACCCTTCCATCTTCAATGGAATTAAAGACACATTTAACTAAAATTTTAACTTGTGTATGAAACACTTGAGGACTAAACTGGAATTAAGATCTTGTTCAGCAAGAATAAAAGCAGCAAAAGGTTAATACTTTTACCAAAATACTAAAAAATGTTAAGCAAAGTAGTAGTGAATAACTATTTTGAATTAAATATATGAATGTAGATTCTGATTGTGGCTGAAAGGCATTGATTAAACTACAGTGTTATACAGCTGGGCAATCTGATTAGGAATCAACTCACAGGGGCAGRTCATGCATGTTGTCTTTGTCACCAAAGGGTAGATGGTGCCCTTCATTGCATGGGGAGGTGAAAAGTGACGTTCAGCCAGCACTGCTGCTGTGTCACCTGGACTGGATGGTCTYGAGAGCCAATTATAAGAGGATAAATTATTGATACATCATTAAATCATAGAATGGTTTGAGTCAGGAGAGACCTTAAAGATCACCTGGTTCCAGCCCTCCTGCCATGGGCAGGGACACCTTCCACTAGAACAGGTTGTTCAGAGCCCCATCCAACCCTACTTGGAACACTTCCAGGGGTGAGGCTTCTCTGGGCAACTTGATCCGGTGTCTCACCACCYTCACAGTTAAGAATTTCCTCCTAAGATCTATTTTAAATCTACCTTCTTTCAGTTTAAGGCCTTGTCCTATCCTTGTCCTCCTTGTCCTATCACTACATGCTCTTGTCAAAGGTCCCTCTCCAGGTTTCCTCTAGTCACCTTTTAGGTACTGGAATGCCACTCTGGAGCCTTCTCTTCTCCAGGCTGAACCACACCAATTTTCTGAGCTTGTCTTCACAGGAGAGGTGCTCCAGCCCTGTGATCATCATCAAGTTGATGGAATTCTTTGCCATTGAAAGCTGTGTGTGAGAAAATTCAGTCATCATCCAATATCAAACTCTTAATGCTGTCAACAAGTTTTCCATTTTTTTGTAATATGTAAATTTGTATGTGTCTATTTTGAAAAGTTAATGAATCTTGTGAATATCTCSAGCAAAATCTCTAGCAAAACAAATTACTCTTACTCTAGCAAAACAAATATCTCACTTAATTTTTTATTTTTATGGTCTCTTTCAAATAAAAAAATCTGCAGGAAATTTCCTAGAAATTTCCTCTTTTCTAATAATTTAAAATAAAATGAGGATCCTAAGTGTTTAAGAATTTCATGTATCATGATGTTTTGCCAGACTAGTGACAATTATCAATATTTGAAACTAAAACAAGCAGACAAAATTTGAGACAACACTTGTTGACTTTAGAAAAGACAAAGATAAAAAGATATGAACATTTGCAAGTTAATTAAACACATTCTAAGCATCATTTATATGCCTAAGTCCCAATAAAATCAATGGGAGCTATAGCCATGCTTAAAATGAAGTTTTTGCTTAAGGAATTTGTGGATTGGGCTAATAGAAGGTACTTAAGCACATTTTCTGTTACTGTGGATTCACACAGATGTACTCAAGTTCACTAATCTAGAGCCTACATTCTCAGTGACCCATCAGTTAAAGAAAACTGACTTTTAATGATGGTCTGGCAATTTTGAGCCATTGGTTTTTTATTTACACTGTGTGTAGACYTAACTTTTAAGATGTAAATATCTTAATTCTAGTTTTATATGTTTGAGGAGTTTTTCTCAAATAATTTTCTTTAATTGCCTCAAAAGAGGCAAAGAACAAACTTAACTTAATTGTCTTATTTTTCATTTTAAGGTCAGGAATAATTTGATTGGTTAGCCCAGACCTCACTGTCTGTTACTCAAAGGTAAAGTCCTTTTTCCCATTGCAGTATTCCAAAATTATTGTAACTAGTAGAAAAATTTGACCTCTGGTTCTCTGATTGCCAATATATATTTTTTTAATTTTAAACCACATATTTAATGTTTTAATTACAATAACAGAGGGCTTTGTTATTTCTGCTGCAAGCCACTGAACATGGCATGAAAAGGGAATTCAAGTATAGTAACTTGGTTATTAAAGGACACTCCATCATATTATAAAGTCTCCTTAGAAAATCCCTGTGACACAGTTTGCTTTCCACTATTTCATGTTTGAGTGATCACCAGGGTAAGAGAAATCTAATTTATATCACCTGGGTGTATTAGTGAGAGATTACAAAAAAAGTGAGTTTCCTGAGCAGCTAACTACCCTCACCACTGAAATGGATGCTCCAGATTTTTATTTCTGTCTGTTGAACCTCTGCTATARTAAAGAACCATTTACACCTGAAGATAAATTCTCTCTGTGATAGGGTAGGGATAGGGAGCCTTCTGATGGTTKGGTTTTCCATTTTCTCATTACTATCTTTTGCATGTTTATATAAGGACTAGATATGAACCTTATGATAACCAGCTCAGTAATATAGAGGCAGTTGTGATAATTGTCGTCACTTGACTTCTCCTCAATTTATGTCCTATGTTAAAAAGGCAAGTTAAAAAGCACGAAAGTTTGAGGGCTAGGACTGGAGAGAAGGAACAGTGAAGATTAAGGAATGTAGGAAATGTGTGTGAGGGAGAGGAAGAAGCAGGAAAGAACAACACGGGGCAGAATGACCTGTATGGGGAAACACTTGGTCAGAGTGGACAAGAAGTGAGGTCACAGAGCAATATGTGAATGAAGGAGAAAGCAAAGGAAAAGAAGGATGCAGAAGGAAAGTYCACTAGAGAAAGGCCATTTGCTTGTAAATATTTGTATGATATTTATATACCGTTGCAGCAGAGTATAGAATACCAGTGATAACATCCCTGATTAATAATAATTACTAATTAGTAATAAGGGCCTATCATATTTCCTCATTATGTTTGTTATAGACAAATTGCACCAAATATAGTGAATCTGTACTCACTGACAGGTAGACGAGGTTTTATTAATCATTAATTCATTACAGAAGACCGACATTGATGCAGATTCTAAGATGAGCTGGGATTTTTAAACTTCACATCACTTCTACGAAAAAAACCCAAACCTATTATGGATCTGTGATATGCAGGGATTTGTGGTTGTGAATTCACTGGGACAGCTATGGCCTTTGTTGTTTTTTAGAGGTCGATGTCCATGGCAATCAACGTATAAGTTATTTTTTTACAGAAGTTTGAAAAATCAAATTTTATTTGTTGATTGAATTGGATCAGAAATTACTTTTGTATTTTTTTCTATATTCCCTGAATCTTAGAATTGTTGTTGCCCTCTTTAACAAACTGGTATTCAAACATCGCTTTCTTAGTGACTGCTTATGAAAGAATTGTGTTTATCTAGTCTGTAAATGTCATTTTATGGATGTTGTTATCCTAGTGAGCGTTGAAAGTCTCAGAGCTCCAACAATCYTAGCTCATCTCTGAAAAGTACAGGGTCAGCTATTTGGGTTAAAGCAAATGCAGTTGTTTAGCTACTAAAACAAATATATTACAGTCAAATGTTGAACTGATGTTTGAATGCAAAGTTTCTCTGCTAAATAAATAAAACTATTTTATTATCTTTAACAGGAAAGTAAAAAGTATTTGCTGTTCCATTAGGCTTATGTACATCATTGAATCGTTTCTTAGGCATCCATGTTCTGCAGCACAAAGCAGCTGGGAGACAATCACCCACCACCGTGTGACAGCAGCCTGCAAGGTGGAGGTGAAGGATCTCTCCCACCAGAAACTGGTTTATGGGATAGGGTGCGGGAAAAGGTTTAAATTCAGCTGTGAGGCCTGCATACACCTGCAGCTGAACTTCCCTAATCCACCCCCGGGAGGTGAACCTGGGAGCCATGACAGACACATTTAAATCTTCCCATCTGTAAATTGCCACATTATGGAGAAGAAATTAGGGAGACATCAAGGCAATCTGGAGTGCATCTCTCAAATGGACAAGAGCTGTTGCAAACTCACACCCTTAGTTACAATACCCAGGAATTTTGGGAATTACTCTGTAGTGAAAGCTAAATTGAAACTGTCAAGGGCACATTCAAATTACAAAGCTTGTGTGTTTGAAACACTTTGTTTCTCCTGTTTCAGATCAAAGCCTSGCCTTAAGGCTCACTTAATAGAATATATTATTTCTTTATCATTAACTTTTAATTAGGGTTAAATTGGGAAGTTGAAGATGTTCTGCTTTTACATATATAACAAATCCAAAGAAAGCAGTGAGTGGGCTCACCCTGACTGTCTGTGCTGTGGGGCACCTGGAGAGACTCAGAGCCTGACAAACCCTCACAGACATAGTGGGCATTGCAGGGGAGACATGGGGGACACACAAACCGTGACACTCCCAATAGGCCATGGGCAGCCAAAGGCAGGAAAAGTGCTTTCTCCAATTCTCAGAGCATTTTTTGGAGATAGAATTGGGTTATCCATGTGTGTGGCCGTGATATAGGCACCATGGCAGTTTCGAAATTAGGTCCCCTTAGGTATGAGTGTGTAATGGCCAGGATTGTGGCTTTTACTGCTCTACCATTTTGTCTGGTTCTGGCACCATCCYTTCTTGTCTTGTTCTTCCTGTGTCCCCAACATTTGCAACTGCCAGAGCCCTATGCACCTGTAAGCCATAGATGAATGTTCCTCTAAGCTGCAGTCTCTCAAGGCCTTACTAGTCTGTCTTCAGTATGTCCAGAAAAATGGGTTCTGGGGACTTATACATTTATTAATAATGTTTATCTTTTATAACAGTAACATTATCACATTGCCAAAGAGTCCCTAAAGAGAAGACATCAGTATGTGTTTAAATTCTCAATTGATATTTAATTGTGTATCAGTAAAAGTGCTGGCATGCAGGTAATCAGAAGCAGGAATCAGACAGTTCTCTCTGTGACATCCAGACCTAATTTCTTAAGGAATCCCATTCTTCATTAAAGCAAAAATCCCTCTGGGATTTAAATAAGTAAAGAAATAAAGAATTCTATGTGTCTGCCTCATGACAGTGGTGTCATGTGGTGACCTTTCCCTTCCTGATAACAATTAGTTCTTCACAATACTGGCATATATTGATCAATAATTTCTCCTTCTACTCTAACTGTACTTAGAAGTACATGATACTACCACAACTCACGCCTCCCCAACCTATGATACAATAATTATGCATACTTCTGTATCTGATCTAATAATCAGGCTAGACTGTGTGGATTTATGGGAAGAGAAAATGAGTACAAAATTAATTTGTCCTCATCAAGGATCAGGATAAAGACTGACAATGTTATTCAGAATTCAGATTTCTGGAGGATCTTTCACTTCTATACCACCAAGAAAGCAGTGAGACATTAAATTTACAGTGTGCATAACACAAATAGTAAARGGCCATTCTTAAAAGTGTATTGTATTGTTGATAAAAAATGCCATGTGGAGTTAGATCTCATGTCACCTTGTGTTTGAGGTCATCCCAATGAACTGTCAGCAGCAACTTACTCTGCCAACACGGGTGGAGTGGGTCAATTAAGAATGGAAGCAGATATTTGTCCCGTTTCACAGCTGGAGAAACTGAAGGACAGATGATTGTCAGGTTGGTTTTTTTTAATAATTACCTGAAATAATAACAAGGAAAGTGACAGAACTTAGRAATGAGAGTAGATTTTATGAGTTTTTTTTTCCCCATGCTTTCATTTCAGATCTTCCCCTASTCGTAAAAGAACCAAGCATTGATCTGAGCCTCTCCTTCACCATCATCCACTGCTACTTTCCACACCATCCCAGTGCCCTGACCTTCCTCTGTAACACAGCTTCCCCATCTGCCATTTCACATTATTCAAGGTGCTTTAAGCCACATGTCCGCATTCGTAGCTTTGAATCATCCTTCCACAGGTACAGAATGGGAGAAAATGAAGGGTGCATAAACTCATTCATTGTTAGATTATTGGAAAGCCTTTATATTAATCTTCTCATCTTCTCCTCCCACATTCTCACACATATTCATCCTGGGGAGACATAGTCCCAGCAAGAAGCTATAAATATTCCATTTACTTATGACACACTTTAAAATTAATTTCTGGAAGCAATCAGAAAATAGGAAAATCAGATTATTTAACCTCTTTTAACATTGATAAGAAGATGTTATCCATTAAAAGAAACTTTTCTATAGTGGGCATATGAATCTGTAAAAAATATTATTTTAATAGCATATTATTTAATGCCCAATTACAATAGGACTCTGATAGAATATGAACAATAGTAAATGAGCTCATTATTTCTCAAAGTTTTTACACAAAGAATAAAAAATTGTTTCAGAATGTTGGTAAAAATATCCAGTTTTATCAGAAAATTAATCTCTATTGAATATTTGGGTGACTCTGCTTCTGTGATTGAAGGTTAAAAATCTGACTGGAATAGAAAGAAGGAAACTGTCTTCATATATATTAGAAATTCTGGTTTCTGAACAATAGAAAATTAAAGGGTCACTTTATCCAGAACAGACAAAGGATGGAAGAAACAGCACATTGTTCCATTCCAAACATTTCTTTCTTTCTTGATATGGAGAAATCATGCTGTAGAAATGTGGTGGACTACAACCCGGTTTATGCTTTATCAGCCGAATGTCAGTAAAGAAATAATTAGTATGGAGGTTTTGTTTTATTATTTTGCCATACTCGCAGTATAAAATGTCAATACTTCTTTATCTGAAACATTGAGCTGCCATGATGTAACAACCACTTATTAAGCCAAGTGAAGACATAAAAAGCAGAAGGCTGTATGTGTACCTGCTAAGCCCTCATTAAGTGTTTTATTTATTAAAGGTTGTGGTCTCTGTGTGTATGTGACTTGGAGGAACATTCAACTAACATTTCTGACTCTTCCTTGTTACTGATCTCACTATTTCATTGGTTGGAGTCTCACTTAAAGGATGGGAAGAAGTATATGAAATCTCCTGCTCCTAACAGACAGCTGAATGCTGATTATACCATCAAGATTTTATCCGTGCAAATAAAATGCAGATTATGAGCCTTAGCGTATTTTCCTACCCCTGCAAAGCTAAAATGGTGCATCATTTTATGCCCAGTACTGAGCTAAATGCAAGGCAGAAAATTAATAAAAATTTTAACCTTCCTAAACTAATATTCTGGTTTCCAGGTTAAGGACAGCATAAGGGGAATGCAGAGAAGATATTTCAGAACGGTCATTTTGCCATTTCTTTCATCTTTATGAGTAAAAAATTTGAATTTTGTACTGAAAATAGAAAATTTCAGAAATATTAATGATGGAATTGTTTTGACAAAAAGTTGAGAGAGAGGAAAACTTTTCTCATGAGAAGGTCAATTTTAACAGCTTTTTACTAACTAAATGGAAACCATACTTCTACCCCAAATTATAAGTGATCTTTATTTCAAATGATCACTTGCTACTCTTAAATGACTGTGCAGAGTCTTGTGCTTTAATGAGAACTTCCATAAATTTTTAGTTGATTAAGCATAGTAATCCTCGGAAAGATGTTCATTTAAAAAYAAAAGAGAAGATGTAACGAACTGTGGAAACATTCTAAGGAATTAAAAATAACATTGAAAAGCACTTAGTAAGTTCTTTATTTGAATTGAATTTTCAAATCCTTCATCTTGTTATGAGTTCAAAAAAAGCTAAATTTTAAGTATGCACTTATATTAATTCACATGCAGACATGTAAACCATTGATAGCCATAAATGACAGGTACTGTTCTCATGTTCCACTTTTTTTTAAAGTAAATTTCAGTCTTAAAGAAAGGATGTTAAAATCAATTTAGATACAAAAACACCCAAACATACCTCTTCATTGGACTGATACTATTTTTAATCAGTGAACAAAAGTTACACCAAGAACAAAGATGAAAGTGAAAGTGTTCTTGAACAGTTTGACCTTCTACTCCTTACCATGTGTAATGAATGAAACTCTTCTTACCATGTATGATGAATAAGGACTCACTTTCATTAGCAGAGGCTGTGAGAGACATCTGAGCAGGACCCTGGCTTTGAGAAAAACATTTCCAGACTTCTCCAAATAATTCACTAAACGGTGGTGAAAACCTCCTGTCCTTCATTTTTCTGTGTCACTGAGTGTCACTGATATTTACAGCAGCTATAAGAAGTGAATTGGAGAGTCCAGCCCTTAGTTTCATGTTATCAATATAATATCAACAGTCAGATCTTTTAAAATATCATAAAAAGAGCATGAACATTGTGAACTGAAAATGTTCAGAACAGATTTGTGTGATTTATGAGCAAAAAAGCTTTTTATTTCTTACTGGGGGCCTCTTCTGTTTGAGCACCATAAGATTCTCCAAGAGGGAGGATAATACATATTCTAGACCCCGTATTTCTATTGTGCCTATTCCTTCCCGCTTTTCACCCACATTCATGGCTTGGCTGCCTTCAGATAGAGGTTTCCCAGGACCTCTTCAGTCCTTGGAGCAATAAGGAAGGATCCTCTGCAGTTATGACAGATGACAGAGCTAAGCTTGAGCATGGAGGATGAAGCAGCATGAACTGCTGACATGAGATGCAGCTCTGAAAGTATTAGTAGGGGATGCATAGAAACAGGGAATGATTTTGCAAACTTTGTGTCTGCTGGAAACCCGGTAATTGATCGCAAATATACCAAAAAATTGTCTTCAGAGCAATACCTAGAGATGTGAGAAAAAAATTTCAATAAACCATTTCATYATGGGAAATGAACTTGCCCATGTTCCAAAGAGGGAAACAGACTAAATTAGGTCCTCAAAATCTTAGGGAAAAAAAAAAATTCTTTAGCTTTCCAATCCTGTTAAACTTGCTTGAAATTTGCCATTTATTGTAGCAGAACAGAGTCAAAGTTTTAAGGTGAAAAGACAGAAAAAGTGATCATGAAGAGYATCTTTCTAAAAGGAAACCATGTTAAACAGAACAGTGATGATTGTGAGGAAAACTAAATAGTTAGCTGGTAATTTGCTAAGAATAAGTTCAAGACTAAGCTTGAAAAATATGAATTAAATTCCTACTGGTCATGCCAATAAATCAAAACCAAAGAGGGCAATTTGAATAATGGATATAAAAAGAAAGATTTCTAACAGTAGTCAGTGTAAAGGGAGCTTACAGGTTAAAGGGTTTAAGTCTATTTTACTAAAAAGGGGATTTTTCTTCATATTTTGCAGAGAATACACACACAATTCAGAAAAATACAAGCAAAAAGGAAAATAATCAACTATAAACATGATTACAATTTTCTACAATAGTCAAGATGCTATTGCTTGTACAGCATGCTGTAATTAATCCTTTCAGGCTCCCCTGTCATGGTTGTACAACATAACTATGGGTTGTCCATCACCTAATGACTTCTGCAGGTGAGCAATTATTACAATAATTAATACCTAGAAAAATTACCAGGACAATCCTGTAATGTTATTTATAAAGAAAACTCATTAGTTATTGTGTGAATTTTGCATTGTTTCTCAAACTCCATATTTGTATTACTTCTTTTCCACATAAAAATTATCTTCATAGTATCACATTCTACTAAAAAAGAGCATAATTTATTCCAAGTTTCTTCAAATAAACAAATATTTCAGTGTAAATGATACGAGAAAGAGCATTTGAGGCTTGCCAAAATAGAAAATGCAGTGCTTTACACAAAACTGCGATAATCAGATTAGCTTGGAGCAACAACTGATGATGGGAGAAAATAAATAAATTGTATATCTGAGATACAAGAGAAAAAATATTTGTTATTATATTTGTTTATAAATGTTGCATATGGCTGTAATATGTACAGAAGAGTAAATGCGTTTATCYTCTATATTTTGATTCCCACCAACTCATTCAATTACACTTGGAATTTTGCAATCTTTCTTTTGATCCTCTTGGAGGCTTTGCATTTCAGAAGAGACAAGAAAACAAAGCTACTATTCTTATCTAACATTCAAGGGCTACTGTTTAAATTGAAAATGAGCTAATACTTTGAGGCACCCAGCATTTCTTCATCCTCCCAGATGGTGGCTTGTGTTCACATACCAGCTCCACCACACATATTCACAATTCTCTGAGTAACTTGGTTTCACATTCCCTAAAAGAAAGCCATGCTACCAACAAGGACTTAAGTCCTTGAAAATTTACATCCTCAGCCAGCATTTGATTTCCAGCAGTAAGATAGGAATCTAGGACCATACTGGCTTTCCTTTCAACCCAAGGAAAAACATGAAACAAAACACATTTCTTACACCTAATTTCCTAATGTGATAGCATTCCCCTCCCCTTTGCCATTTTAGGGTTAAGCTAGCCCACATCTCTGAAAATGGAACCAGAATCTAAGGCAGCCTTCAATCACCGCTGTTGTCTGTCTTGTCCTCAACCACAGGGCAATGACAAAAATGTTATTGGTGTCAAGGATTTGGGGGTACCCAACAGGAAGGGTCAAAGACCTGAATACTCATCAGCGCAGAAGGATGAGATCCCAGCATGTATCTTACCTTAGTGGACAACATCTTAGGAGTAGTAATGGAAATAGAAAAATCATAAGTGGATCCATGACTTTAGCAGAGACTCTTACATGYTAATGCAGTGGTAGGCAAAATGCAGATGGTCTAAAACTGAGATCCTCATGAATATTTACTATGCTCAGGTAACACAGTTACAGGTATATACCAGTTGAACCCTTGTGCCTCAGCAGCAGCAGGTAATGTTGCCAAACACAGAGTGTGATTTACATAACATTTTTTTTTATGAATTATGCTGGCAGCACTATTTATGTTTGCTATGAGACATGTCAGTATATTCCCGTATTTCTCAAGTTGTATGAATCTCCAGGGATTCAGAAGAGATTCAAACTCTTCCCTACTCATGTACAGACTGGGGTTTTTTCACTACCCAGGGATTTTTCTAACTGTATCTCTCAGCTGACCCTCAAGTGATAGCACAAAGGAGCAGCAGATATGTGTACACCCATATAAATTAAAATGAGATTTTGCTTGGAGCTATTTAAGAAATCACACATGAGGCACAGAAAGTGTGAACATGAAAGTCTAGCAGTCGGTCCTGTTTATCATGCCCTGATAGTCAAGCTGTGTGTTGGATAGTTCTCCTACAAGGACAAGTCTTCTTTATGACTGRGAGAATAAAACAGATTTCTGGCCATATGAAATTGCCCCTGTTAGCCAGTGATTTTAATGGAATTTAATTAAAGGACTCAGCAAGTTTCACTGCTCTTACTCTACTTTTAGGTGGATATTTTGTTCAGGGAGGTGGTAGGGTTTCAGCAGTTTAGGCTGTCTGGGAAGAATCCCCTGTGAAATGAAACTTCCATTTCCCACTTTCCCAAATTACAGATCTCTAAGGGTTATTTACTGCAACACAGATGAGGAAAAAAAAGATAAATACTTACCAAAAACAGCTGGYGCTTGCAACAAAGTGTAGTTCTATGCTAAATCAAACCAAGCACATCTTTAAACAGCAGAACAGTGTTTGAGAAGAGACCTGTGTATTTCTCCCTGACCAATAGATACATTTATATAGCAGTTTATTTATAATGAGCACCAACCTTTTATGCTTATTCTTATCCAATATACCTCACTGATGTACTGATATTTTACACTATAGAAGAATTCCTTTCTCTCTAAGTTTTAATCATATGAGAAATTATATTGAATTTGCATTTTTACAGCAAATTTTATGATGTAAGTTTGCTAAAATACTTCAGCTTGATACTGAAGTGAATTGTATTATCCCTAATGGGTCATCAGTTCTCAGGTTTAGTATTTGATCTTGCTTTATTATCTTCCCCAGCTATAYTCCATACCTAATTTTTTCCTGAAATGAGCATTATTGATTTACTCATTAAATACTGTCTGTTCAGTGTGAATTTTTCATCCAAGCAGTATGATGAATCCTTTTTAAAATAATGATTATATGCTGCACAATACTTGAAATACTGTCTTCCTGAGATGGTTTTCAATGGATTGCAACTAAATACATTGTATACAAAAAAAGTCTTGTACCCTTTCTGCAAAATGACATCCATTGATTATACCTCCGCAAAAATGGAACAATCAATAAAATATTATATTTCTTAAAATTAAGCTCATTTCAGGGTGAAGTATTATTTTCTTGGTTTCATTTGAAGGTGGTGTTTTGTTTCTGTACTACTTCAGCTTAAAAGGCAAGCTCATATCACAGAAAAGTGGTTACAAAATTTAGAAATATTTCAAAATGCAGGTTGTACCATACAAAAAAAAAGAGCAGATTGGGTAAAATGAAACTCCAGTAATCCAGCTTGTTGACACACTATATTTTCCAGCTATTTAAATTTTCAAACCCGGTGAGTGGGTCTGGAGTCATGAAGTTTTTGTCATGAAGGATCTTTCTGATATTTTCCCTAAATGCCCAGTCCAAAGGAGTTGGGTCAAAAGCAGTGGATTCTATTACAGAAAGGTATAAAATTTGTCAAAGGTGTCCAAAATTGAAGAAAATATTGCATTCAAATTCAGCCACAGAAAAATAAAAACATTTTCATACTTTATAGTGAAACAGAAATACTTTATAGTGTGTTGTTTGATTCACATCAATATATTTCTCTTTATTGAATCACACAGAAATATTTTCAGAGCATTKCAACCTTAAAAATTTTGTGATTTTATGCACTGGCATTCATCTAAGGACCCTAAGGTTTTACAAAGGAAACTATGTGGAAATGAAGGAGAAAAACYATTCCACATGAAGATAGTTAGGCTGTGGAACAGTCTGCCCAGCAAGCCTGTGATTCCTGCAGTCTTGACAGGTTTCCATGAGCAAAAAAAATAAAACCCTGAGCAACCTCCTTTGAATGCTGGGTGAGGTGGAGACCACTTGAGTTCTGTTCCAGCCTGAGTAACTTTATGATGTGGTGATGTTCAATGTACAACTATCAAACTAACAGGGCTGCTTTAGACTACATGTTTCATAGCATTTCCCATCATACAGCATCAAAGTATGAGTAAAACACAATTTTACCAAGTCTATAACTCTTTTTAGCAYATTTGTTAGTATGGAGGTAGGAATTCTTCTCGAAGCCACTTGCAGCTGAAAAATGCAAAACTGTTTAGTTAAACRTGGTCTGAGCTTCCAGAAGTTCATTATATTAAGAAATAAAACCACTGAAGTGTCGGTAGGAAATGTTACCTTTTCAGTAGTATTTAATGACACTTCATGTGGCCAAACCAAATGAGTAATCAGCTTGTAATTATCTTGCCACCAGGCTATGGAGGTGTGCATTATTCATTTTTGGATGCTGCTGTCATGAAATAAAGGAAGCAAAATCAGTGGTTGTTGCAATCTAATCCTGTGATATTAATTGCCAAACATATGTGCCTGACATGGTACTCATTTGTTTCTCAGTGAGAGYTATCTTATCAGCTGCCACTGAATACCTGATTACTGGAGACAGCTCCAGACATTCTTCTATCTGGCATTGTCTGTGTCATTAGTGGTAAACACAACAAGGAACTCTTTGTTTACATGGGCTGCATTTTAAAACATGCTTATACATTCCTATTCTCATTTGTTTCCTTCATGGATCAGTGGAGCCCGCTTGCTTAGCACAGCAGAAAGCAAGTTGTATAGAGTATTCAAGTTAAAAATCATTAGTTTGGCTTTAAAAATTGTGACATTTTAAAAAGATTAGCTAGAACATACACATGTGACAAGTAGTACTTTAGTCTCCAGAGTACTATAACATCCTTCTCTGATTTCTTTATTTTTCAGAAGTCCAAATTAAATTTATTCACAGACAGTTCAGGTACATTTGTCCTATGTCCTTTAACTCAAAGAGTTCTTTCCACTATATAGTGCTCTCTTCTTTGATGACCCAACTAATATCAAGCTCTAACCCATGTATATTTTTCATTCTGCTAAATTAAAAAATRTATTTCAGTGTCATCTCTAGTCTGATCATTCTCACAGTTCTTCCTCAGACTGTTAGGTTAGCACTCATCTTTCCCAAGTGCCAGCAGTGATGGTTGTACCCAGGCTCAATTTGAGGTCTCACTGGTGCCTTGAACAGTAACTTTAATATACCTTTATCTTTATACAATGATCTTCTTATACAGTAACTTTAATATACCTTTATCTCTATACAATGATACTATTCACTCTTTCTATATTGTTTCCAAAAAATAACCTACCAAGTTACAGCAGTAATTTCTATTGTCCCCAAATTCTTGACTTTATACTCTTTGTTATTGAATTTAATTTTCTCCTTGCTTTTCTTCCCACTTATTTTTTCTTCTCCAAGTGCCTTATCAAGAAGCTTTTGGTATCATTCACTTAATATATCTGAGTGTAACAAATCCTTCCCTAAAAGGAAGTCCTAATGAAGAAAGACTTTTAATGGAACCTAAATCAAATGACCATCCACTAAACTCATACTAAAGAGATAACAGACACTAATAACAAAGGAAATATAATCACATGCCACAGGAGCAACAGATAAAAGAGAAATCACATAGAAAAGTTGTGGAATTCTAAAACAATTTACAATCCCAAAACAGGATGAAAGATTCAAAAATCTAAAAACATTTTTAATTAAGAACTSTAAAAGAAGTACAAATCAAATAAAATAAATCAAAATTACTTTAAAAACCTTCAAATCTTYGTTTTCAATTTCACATTATTTATAGAGAAGTTATTCTACATTTATCCTATATGACCAGATTTAAAGAAAATTGTGATGAAAAGACGGAAGTATTTTCCCCCAACCTATTAATTATATTATTCTTCTTGGAATTTTCAGAGCTTTTATACAACTTTTTTCACATTTTCACTGAAGTCTTACCCAAAAGCATTTTGGCTTGTCAACAAAGACAGATACAGTTTCTTCCAAAAAATGCAGCACACAGCTAGAAGCTCTGGAAGAAGATTTGTTTTCATTGTCCAACACATCAAACTATGGCAGCCCTTCCCATCTCCGTCAGTCCAGTGATAGTGTTTTATTACTTCCCATGGATGACTCTTAATGAACACAGAAGAAGCTGCTCACACATCTCTTCTCAGTAACAGTATGGAATTTAGTCCTCCTTTTTAACCCAAAGAATTAAAATTGCATAGTGGCCAACAGAGACCCTAAATTAAATCTATATTTAAAAGGTTTTCCATTGCATTATTAGCAGTGGCAGCCATAGCAATTTATTCGGGATCATACCTGTGAGATTCCAGCAGCTTCTGAAAATTGTTAGAGTAAATTAAAACAAAGATTTTTGTAATACATTTTTTCCTCATTGTGGAGACTCTCAAGCTGAGCAAATACATTATTAGTCTGGTGTAAGTTTAAGTGGGTACTTAATAAAGCAGCCCAAGCTCCACAAAGATCATGGCAGGCTTATAATTCTAATTTAGTTTGAATTGGAAACCTCCTGCTATTTCCTGAGATATTTCTCTATTATCACTGTGATGTAGCACAGCTAACACTGGACCAAAATCATTAAGGCTGYAGGCACAAATGCCATAAAATGCATGTGTCCAAACACATGTATATATATTTTCTACATTTGCATGCTGAAAGCAGGACTGTTCCATACCCAGATGATTACTAACATGCTCATTTAGTTTACTGTGTACTTAATTCAGGGTTAGRCTCTCAAGGGAAGGATGATGGGTTGCTGTGCTCTGTGCTGTTGGGTGTGGCTGCCTGCTGGGATCTGAAGGCAGGCTGAGCATCACGGCTCTGCCTCCCATGTACTTGTGCCTGCCCAACGCCTGATGGGACTCTCAGAGGTCAGTCAGTCAAGCAAAGAGTGGCCTGAGCTCAAAAGTAGGAAATGTCAAAAAGGTAGCACCCTACAGGTAAAAACATGCTCAGCTTTGAAGAGAGCTGCTGCCTGCAGCCAGGTCTCACAACTGTGGAGCTTCAAAAGCCAAAGAGGAAGGAGTTATTTCTACACATGCTGCTTCATCAATATGTTTGCCTCACAGAAGAGACAAGAAGACAYAGTCTCAAAGCACAGCAGATATTCGAGCCCACGTCCCGGCATTCAGCACAAATGGATTGAAGGACAGTGTCCGCTAATCCTCAGCCCAGCAGCTGAACTACCTGTGCTCCGTGGTCCAGGGAAGTACAGGAGACTGGAGGAAACAGACAGTACTGTTGCCAAGGTGTGAGAAAGCATGTGAGCTGGACCCCCACAAGAGAAGAAAAGACATGGACAGAAATGCCTTCATTAAGAGAGAAACAATTAGTAGCTCAAGGTTCCAAAAGCAAAAATAGAAGTGAAAAGGTAAAAACACTGAGTGAAAGGAGCGCTGAAGGGTGGCATTTCAGTGGCCCTGGAGAGCAGCCTTTCAGGTGCAAGAAAGCTGCAGAATAGTTCAGAGCACAAAGAGCTGAACATATGTTTAACAGCATCTCTTGGGATTCGCCATCAATAATTACATAGTCACTGAGCAGGGTAACTACACTGGTTGGTGAATGTTTGCAGTTGCTACAGTCATAAAAAATTTACACAAATGTTACCTTGAGGTAAGTGAAGAAGTAATGTAAGACTGAGTTTCCTATTTATAATGCATGCAAAATATTTATTCCATGTAATGTGTGCTATTTTTATGACTTGGTGATTATTCCCTCTTCCTTAACAAATCTGCAACTATTGCACTAATTCTGCAAATTTTTTCAGTCCAAACTGAAACTTAACTGTTAAACTTAACTGTTTGCAATAAAGAAACTTAAAATACCCAAACCAAACTAATTRATGTATTGTGCTCTCAATTTCTTGCATCTAAATTAGAGGATAGGTTATCTGAATCTGCAAGAAGTTCTTGTACTCAAAATCTTGCTATAGGCAAAAGGAACAAACCTGGTGTGCAAAGCCAAGAATTTATTATTAGCCTAATCTAACCAAATAACTCTCTTAATCCATTAACAATTATAAGAATGCTTAGAGTTCAAAATCCATGTGGTTAAAGTTAGGTGTGCCCAAACTTTCCAACATCTCCTCCTTTCTCTGGTGTTACTTGCATTCCTGCTATAAGCAATGACACCACTGTATTCACTGGGCTGCAAGAGTTTGCACAAGCCCTGCAAGGCCTCTGAAAAACAGCAGATTTATTCTGTTGTCATTTTTTTCCAGACCACCCTGTTAATGCTTTCATAATCCTGTGTGTTATGATGGCACCCTAGTCCCTGCATTGGACTTGGATGAATAATAAATTGCATGAACATGAATAAGATTTGTCCAAAACTGGAGAAAAAATGACACTATCACTGAGTTAATATACACCTTTACTTTTCTGAATTTCCACACAGTTTCAATGACTAAAATATTTTTATTAATGTGTTTATTATATGGAACTACACCTATTCAGCCTTAAAACCTGTCTTTACTGGCTTACATTTTGGCAAACATTTAATCACCTTATCCACGGAGACATCCAGGAACATATATATAAGATATATGAGAAATTAGCRGCAGTAGCAGAACTTCTCTGGAAAAAAATGTGGATAAGCTTCACTACAGAGTTCATAAAAATAATTATTTGACATTTTATAGATTTATGAGACAGATCTTCATCTAGTTATCACTGTTTCAACTTCAGGGAAGCCAGTGGAATTACATCTACATCAACTGAAGTTTTACTCCACACAACTAATTGACTCAGCTAAGAGTATAGTGTCAATTGAAAATTCTTAAATAGCAATTAGAGGTAATGGCTCTAAGATTTTATTTCCTATAGAAGAGAATCTTGGAAAAATAACACATGAAATCAATCTGTGATAAGCTGCAGAGTGCAATTCATAATGCTGCAATTTAGAAAATCTCTGTTACTGAACAGCATTGTGCTAGAATGGTGTACCAAATATACCATTCAACTGTTTCTTCATGCTTAATAATGACCCTTACCAAGTGTTTTAAAGAAGTGGSGAGAGAGGTAGAGAGGGAATTAATATACAAAATTATGCCACGGAGAATACAATCAGAGCGTTGTTTCCTTTCCTCTTCCTCCCCTGTCCTAAAACTTATGGATTTATAAAATTTAAGTACTTCATCCCTTTCCTGAGCATAAGAAATGGGAGGAATGCAACTCAACTGAGCAGGAGTTAGTGCTGGCTGAGAAGACAGCAAAGCTCAACAACTCCAGTAACAAGCCAAGATTGCTTTTCCTTTGCCTAATGTCATAAGACCAGGATGATAGAATAAAGTATTCTTCTCTAAGGAGTCCTCTACACAGCTCTCACACAGCATCTGCAGACCCAGGTGCCTGAGGGATCTCACACTCAGGTTATTAACAAGTTTCCACAGTTGCTATTTTCTTGTATGCAGTACTTGGTGGTGAAAGTGTTTAGGTCCAAAGCAGGACAACAGAATTCTGCAGCAAATTCCCTTTGAAAAGCAGTCATAAGGAGGTATTTGCATCTGCTTTCAACCTCTTGTACCTTAAAAAGTTGTTCTGCTGTTCTGGGTACCTCTCAAGCCTTCTACCTCCCATTTTCATTCAAATATGTATGTCTTTGAAAACAGTATGCATTGGAGAATCACAGAATATCTCACACTGAAAGGAACCCATAAGGATCATCAAGTCCACCTCCCCGCTCTTGCAGAAATGTCCAGCATGAAGCTGTATCACTAAGAGCATCATCCAGACACTCCTCGAACTCTGAGAGGCTTGTGCCTGTGACCTGTTCCCTGAGGACCATGTTCCAGTGCCCAACCACTGCATCAGTGAAAACTTTTTCCTATCGTCCGGTCTGAACTTCCCCCCATGCAGCTTCATTTCATTTCCTCAGGTCTTGTTGCTGGTCACCAGAGAGAAGATCAGCACTGCCCCTCCACTCCCCACCGTGAGGAAGCTCTAGACTGTGATGTGGTTATAGCCAGCCTGTGTGACAGCCAGTGTGTTGGACAACACACAAAATTGTATTCCCAATAGCAGCAGCATTCCCCCATCCCCTTTCTTTGTTTTTCAAATCTGTTTCTTCTAATCTGAGACATTCCTGGTGTTTATTCATAGAATCATAGAATTATAGATTATGCTGAGTTGGAAGGGACCCATCRGGATCACTGAGTCCAACTCCTGACCCTGTGCAAGACATCCCAAGAATTCCACAAGGCGCCTGAGAGCATTTTCCAAAGGCTTTTTGAACTCAGACAGGCTTGGCATTGTGACCACTTTCCTGGGGAGCCTGTTCCAGTGCCCAACCACCCTCTGGGTGAAGAACTTTTCCTGATATCCAAACCAAACCTCCCCTGATTCAGCTTCATGCCATTTCCTTGAGTCCTGTCACTGGTCACAGGAATGAAGAGATTGGTACCTGCCTCTCCACTTCCCCTTGTGAAGGTGTTGAAGAGCACCATGAGGTCTCCCCTCAGTCTCCTCTTCTCCCAGCTGAACAGACCAGGTCACCTCAGACACTCCTCATATGGCTTCCCCTCAAGGCTCTTCCCCATCCTATCCCTCCAAGGGAATCCAGGCTGCCCTTTCTCCCTGACATTAGACTAAGGCCCRCATTGTTTCTTTTTCATAAAAGTGTTAGTCTTCCTCAAACAGAAAATCAAACATCATTTTGACTGTCTTAGAGGTGAGGCTGTGCTTTTGGAAATAATACCAGTTATGTGAGGTCCCTCATTCCTCATCTGGTTGTTCTGGATTCTGTTTTTCCTGGAAAAAGGAATATGCATTGTTAGACCAGTGCTCTCTCTGGTTCATGGCATAGTTGCACAAACATGTTTTTCAAGATCTCAGTGGGGCTTGGTATCAGGAGATGGGAGAAGGGGGTGATGTGAAATGGCACTATCACCAAAACCATGAATGTATGAGTTTTAGACGYGCACATATTGACTGCTCTTCATGTTTTAGAGTACATTTTACAATACCGTAATAATTTTMATGCTGCTTCTTCAAAACCTCTCAATATAATGTTTGCATTGTTTATATTGGAACACTRTCATAATATCATAACATTACTTTATATTGTAGTAAGGTATTTCCCTATTAAGTTATTTGAAGAACATATTCGTTTTTTGTAACTACAGTGTTGATCTGGGAGCTTTTTTGTTTAATCATGCATTTCTGTAGAATCAAAGACATAGAAAGCTGAAAGCAACCTCAGGAAAGCACCATCTCCAATCCCTAGCAATTAGAYGGAATGAATGATTTACAATTCCTTTCTAAGTTACTCTCCCCGGTACCAAATCTCCCTGTACCATGGGTATCAGCGTGAGTTTTGTTCTCATTTGCTTACATTTTGTTATATATTTGTTACATACTTGTTTATGCAAACAGTTTTTGTGTTTCCTCCTAGATCACTGATAAAGTTTGAACAAGGTGAAAAACAAGTCTCTGGGAATACACTGCTTGTTAACAATACCCTATTTACATTTACATTATTATATGACATTTTTATAAGAAACCTCGAAAATCATCACAATTTTTAGTCCATTAAATATGCAACATTGATTTTTTTTATAATTTCATTTTCTCTCTTTTGAAGTTAAATGTCATATACAACATGAAGGAAGTAACAATATGGAATTTATTCAAATTGTGCTGCTTCTCATTTAATATTAAAATATGATACTATCTGTTAGACTGTTATCAGTGTCTTTTTTTTTTTTTTAATTAGAAGTGAAGGATTTTCTTATCTCTTCAGCTGGCCTGTGACAGTCAGAATAACCCAAGCTGGCAAAGGGCAAACAAGTGATCTGATTTGGAAAAAGCATTCTAAATGTCAAATTTGTCATTTGCTTTCTGGTATTCCAGCCCTGCCTTCTGCAGAGAGTGAGTAACAAGAGGCTGAGTCTATGTTGTAGAGTTGTTACTTATTATAATTCTAAGGTAGAATTAAGCTGTGAGGAAAACTGGTGGAGCACATCACACCCTCTTGGAAGGCAGAGGAGTGAGGTTACACTGTAGTTCAGTTTGCTGCACAGACAGAAAGGAAACTTCAAAAGAAGTATCCACACATCAAAGAATTTTTTACTTTAGAAAAAAAAAAAAACCAAAACATATACAATTCCTCCYGAATCTTTCATCTACAGTCTCACAAACGTGCAGTTCTAATCAAAGACACAGTAATGCAGATCCCTGAAAATAAAAAACATAAAGACAAAAGGTGCTGGTGGAGGATGGAAAGATGCAGAAAAATTCTGGTGTCCCTAGCCAGGAGCTAGGCCTGTTCATGAATATCTCATCTTCACAGCAGATGGACCAGCAGCTGAATTGGCTCCCTAGTTTCCAGCACTGAAGGATACCTCAGAAGCAACCCTGCATTAATGACTGTACAACAAAGTCTCCCCGTCAGGTACAGGCTTCAAAATTTTATCCATGAAAATAAAACCTCGACCCTTTGCTTTGCTAGATTAAATGTGTTTTTATTTCCTACTTTTAAAGTGATGCAAGCTTACCTAAAGGGGAGGGAGACTCTCCCTGGTCAGAGGTAAAAGTCTGAAGAAAACAGGGCAGTGGCATCCTTCAGGGTACCTAAAACTGGACACTCTAGAGTCCTCCTGTGCCAGCCATACAGAGTCAGGCTGGCTCTACTAACAGTGTCAGCAGTGTCAAATATTCCTGATGAGCTTTATCTGCATGATCTCTTGGAAACAGAAGGTCCATGGCTTCAGGAAACTTGTATTTTCACAGATCCTCTTATCTTGTGATAAATTTCCACATGAACACAGTATAATAATATTAATTTTTAATTTAGGCACTGAATACAGAACATATCCTGTTGCAAGAMAGAAAAGGACACCAATAGTGTTAATAATCATAGATTCATAAAATCATAGACTCAGTCATAGAATCACGGAATGGTTTCAGCTGGAATGGACCTTAAGGATCATCTCATTCCAATCCCCCTGCCATGGGCAGAGCCACCTTCAACTAGACCAAGTTGTTCAAACCCCATCCAACCCAGGCTCGAACACCTCCAGCGATGGAGCATCCACATATTCTCTGGGCAACCTGTTCCAGTGCCTCGCCACCCTCCCAGGAAAGAATTTCTTCCTGGTATCTAATCTAACCATATCCTCTTTCAGTTTAAGGCCATTCCCCCTTGTCCTGCCACTACCTGCCCTTGCAAAAATTCCCTTCCCAGACTACTTGTAGGTCCCCTTCAGATACTGAAAAGCTGCAATCAGGTCACCCCAAAGCCTTCTCTTCTCCAGGCTGAACGATCCAAATCCCCTCAGCCTTCCCTCAGAGCAGAGGTGCTCCAGCCCTCTGATCATCTTCATGGCCTCCTCTGGGCTCACTCCAACAAGTCAATGTCCTTCCTGTGCTGGAGACCCCAGAGCTGGATGCAGCACTGCAGGTGTGGTCTCAGCAGAGCCAGTAGAGGGGCAGAATCCCCTCCCTCACCTGCTGGCCACGCTGCTTTTGATACAGCCCCGGACACATTTGGCTTTCTGGACTGTAAGTGTACATTGCCAGCTCATGTCAAGCCTCTCATCCACCACCGGCCCCAGTCCTCTATGATAATCCTCTATGACAGCTTTGGCCTGTTCTCATAATTTAACAAAACCATGCTGAAACTCTCACATTGTTACACTAGATATTTGTATGGTCTATTTATCACAAGTACTCAGGTTTGTGTGTGTGTGGCCATGTGTTTGTATCCGTAACACAACCAGTTGTACTTTCATTTACTCATGCACCCAGTGTGTCTGGCTGTCTTGACAGGAATATGAACTGTGTGTGCCTGGAGGAATTAACTACAATCCTTTTCATAAAGAATCCAGTCTCTCTGGCAACACACAAGCTTTAGTTCCATTATCTAAATCTTTTATCTTCCCTTCTTTGATTGCAGGATAGTTTTTCATCTCTATATTTTTCAGCGAATGAAGTGCAGATGAAGTCCTCTTATGTGACAGAAATATTCCACCTTTCCTGTGAAATTGCCCTGAAGGCCTCATCAAAGCCAACACCCTCTGAATTATTAGGTGCATATGTTAAAAGTAGTCATTTGCATTCCATTAAAATAACACAGACCCTGCTGCTAAAATTTCCATCCTGTCCTTTGAATTTCTGTGCACTGAAAACAGCTCTTTTGTAAATATAATCATTATCCTCCTTTCTTAAAAGAATCATAAGAAAAGATATTACCTCTTCCTATTTCTTTGACATTTCCTTCTTATGCATAAAGAAATACTGTGCCATTCTGCAAGCCATTCTTTTAGGATAAAAATTCTTGTGGAAACTTCCTAAAACCTAAAGAACTGTAGTTATGCTGGGTACCCTTTTGGCCATTCTCTCCCTTCTCATATTAACACAAATCTTCCCCACTCCTGATCTTTTTGTCACATTCATTGATTTAGTTCAGGGTGGATCAGAAGTGCTGTTAGTACTAAACTTGCCCTTTGTTTGCCAGTACAGAGGTGGCAGTCTGTCACTCAAGCAATTTTGCCACACAGCTTGGCTGTTGTGTGTGCTGCTTTGATGCATTTCCTTAACTTAGTTCCCTTAGTCCTTTCCACTTGCTCCTCGTCCTTTTGCAGTCCTGCAGCTCCAGGAGCACAGTCCCAGCTATCCCTGCAGTATCACTGTCCTTGTCCTTGTGCAGGCTCAGGCCAATGTACACTGGTTCATTTGTCAAAATCCAAACAGGCTGTCCTGGCTGCAGCAAATCAAGCTTTTGTTGCAGGTCTTTCACATTGTAATTGCTTGTCTTTCTGGGAATGATGTCATGTCTTGAATGCCAGGTCTTTGCAATCAAAATTCTGGCTCTACGACGCATGCTTTGTGCCGTGCCTGGCTGCCTTTTCTTGCCCATGCCACACATCACTGCCTTAACAAGCTGCTGGGTTCCTACAGAGCCATTAAATCTTTGTGCCTCATCTCTGCCTTTCTCCCTTCCAGGCTTGTCATAGCTGAATCACATAGCATGTGCACAGACAGTATTCCAAAACAGGGTTTCGTGAAGAAAGGAGAAGAAAGACATAGAGTATATTCTCCTGTCTAAAACCCAACAAATATTTTCTACTCGTGGTGTGTAGGGTTTATAAGCTAAACTCAACCTGAGAGAGCAAAGCAACATATCCCTAACACTGCCTTCAAAATCATCAAAAGCAGCAGCAGGATGTAATAAGTGCCTTGCTGTAATAACAGAACTCACTTTTCTTACAGTTACACTTCATGTCCCATGTAATACTTTATATCTAAGACCATAATAATTATCGGTCATTATAATTGTTCTAACACCATTCCCAGGTAAGGCCAGAATATCTAACATGCAGGAAGAGTCTGATATTATGTTTTTTTCTGGTTTAGGGGATTCTTTAAGCAAGGATCTCTGAAGATTTTTGGATAAAGCGAATCTTCTTGGATTGTTTTATTTTTCCCCTCCTGAAGGATGAAAAATAGTTTGCATGTGATTTTTCAGAAAATTTGTTAGTACCAGGCACCAGTCAAAGCAGTGAAATGCAAATTCTGAAAAAAACTTTGTAAAATTCTGGTCATGCTGGTTTACACTGCATAATTCATCTTCTTTCTTTTATCCTGTAATCTGGGGCTGAGCTGCCATGCAGTATATGCTCCATCTTTGCCTATTTCAGGCAGCACTGGTATGCACTTGCTTATCATCTTCCTTGATAAAGTCCATCCATCATTCTAATGTCATTATTTGTCTTATGATAAATTCTGTCAAAATTGGTAGAGTATGATTAGTTTTTCAAACTCCAAAATAGAGACAGAAAGATCTCTTTAAAGCCTGCTGATAGGTAAACAGAAATTCCAAAAATCTCATCTTGTGTGTTGAAGACAAAGAGGTCAAACTCACCACAATATGATAGCTGGGCACAGAGTAGAAAGGTTGCCAGGGACAGTGAACATGAATTTTTCAGCTTTGTCACTCCCTGCCTATTGATGTCTATTGCCTGCTAAATGACACAACTTAAATTGTCAAAATTCAAGAAGAATGTCCTCAAAACAGAACTTCCTTAGTAAGATGTAGTCAGCTTTTCCGGTTAAGGTCAAACAGCCTTAAGTAAGAGGCAAACCCATCATTTGGTGCAACACACAGTGTCATTTAAGTCAATTTGTCAACAGAAACTTCCTCTATGATCACAAAAAAAATCCCAGTCTATTTGTCCTGGGTGGGGTTGTGCCTTGTCCCATGGGAGTATACACAGTCATTTCGCCTTTCCCCTCTTTCTCTCACCTTAATCTTCATTGAGTCTTCTGCTCTGGAAAAGGTGGGAGCCTTCTTCTGCAGGTACTGCTTGGTTAAAGACACCAGCTTATCTGCCAAAGCCCTGAACCTTTTACACAATGCACGGTGGCAGGAGATGCACACAACTGGTAATTGCCATATCACATTTTGGCATACCAAGAACGAGGTGGTCAGACCATCCTTGCCCCTTTCTTTGTCCAGACAAGCAAATGAGAACCAGTTCACTTGCTGTGACTGTCAGACAATTACAACTCTTGCTCTGAGCAAATATCAAACACTCCGCTCAAGAGATATTGTGCCTAAATGTTCTGGCTCACAATTGCCAGCTTTAGTTATTAATTCTACGGTAGGTGAAGCTGAGAGATAAATTTGGTTATAGAAGATTTAACAGAGGTTATATTTATTAACCCTTATTTAATCATCTCAGCCAAGCAAACAGCTTTGATGTACAGCGTAGAGCTGTAGTTCAATATTTACACCTTGCATGAAAATATGGCATTTAATCTAATCAAGTTGGCCAATGCTGAACATGCCACATTAAATGTTTGCTCTTCAAATCTGGAGTTCACTCATTCTGTCATTCTAATTCCCGAACCCAATTTGAAAATAGTTTGCATTACATGCTATCTTCCAGCTTTATGTGTTTGCCTACTAAACACAGGTTAAATGACCTTGTAGTGCGACTGTGACATTGTTAAAATCAAAGAATAAATGCAACAGTATTATCTACTAAAAGAAAAACTAATGCATTTCTAGCAGCAAAAAGACAAAATATTAACACTTCTTTTGCTACCTAAAATAATCTTGCTTTTTGTTCCTCAGCAGAACATTAGCAGCTTGTGTGATCATTGTAATTCTTTCTTGTCCTGCTCTACTAAAATCCTTTAAACAGTAGGTTGAAAGATGAACAAACAAACGGGGAGGCATCAAAAATAAACAGTGTAAAGTTAAAATCTCTCAAAAAAATGACAGTCTAAAACAGAGCAGTGAAGCCTGACTCAAATCTCACACAAACCAGTTCCAGTAAAGCAGGAGCAATTCTAACGATCTGGAAGGAGGTACAATAGGAGAATGAGATCACAGTTGAATCCTTATTTCCTCATTGCTTCTTGGGTTTTTCATACTGGAACTGGGACAGCAAGGAAAAAAAATGGTATTTAAAAAACAACCAACTAACCAACCAATGTGTCCCCTTTCACCCCCACAAAAAATATAGTAACAAAATGGGATCACAAGGGCAGAACTAATAAGAAATTTGCACAGAGTTAATTTTAAAACATCTGCATTTTCTACTTGCAGTAAGTTTTTAATGCAGGCTGCCCTCACAAATGTACAACATCTGTGGTTGTGGAAAAACTGAACTTGTCTGAAGAGGCAGAATTGTGCTGGTCACCACTAGAGGAAAATCTCTGTGTTTCAAATGTTTCTTCAAAGGACTGGCGGCCGCAGCAGGCAACTGAAGTGATGGGAAGGGTGGGTCAGGACGTGGCCACTCCATCAGGCCGTAATGGCTCCATGCTGTGCTGTGGGACGAACCTGGACCCAGCACGTGCTCCTCCTGCACTCTGTGAAACCCTGCAGCATAGACTCATCCTTTGAAATAGCTCTTTGATTTTCAGCCTTACTCTATTATCTGCAATGAAACACAGAAAACATTTCAGTAGTTCTTCTTCTGCATACAAACATATCAGTACTAAGATAAAACTTGTTTTCTTCCAATACACAATGTGTTACTGCTTCCATCCCTTCTTTCTTTTGCAAATACATATATATATGTAACTACATACAGCATATCATAAATTGTTTAGAGAGGTGAATATCAATGTCACTGACAGAATAATGCAAAGACATTATAGTGATAAACCAGACTATACATCACAGAAAGAAAATTCAATAATATATCCATGCTCACAAAGCCAGAGCAAGCAACAAACATCCACATTTTAATTCACCTGCCCTAACTTAAATACTTCAAAGTTTCAGTTCTGGAATCACAGCTACTCAGTCTATGTTCCTCTTAGGGCCAATGGAGGAAAAAGATCAATTAAAGCAGCATTCATCTCATCATAAAATAGGTCACATTCTGGAGGTCTAATTCTCTCTATCCACTATAAGTGTACCATAGTGCTTCCAGTTCAGCCATAGATAAATTTATATACTTTAAGTGATACAGACCCACCCAGACCTCCTGATTCCTATGCTATATATTATATAGGGGTGTGTATTGCATAGAGAGAGACCTAGAGAATTTGTTTCATGTTCCTCTGTATTTTTCCATTGCTTCCATTGGTATTTCATTCTTTCCTTCCCTCCTTCCTTCCACTTACAAAACACCTGACTGTTAAACACGATGAACTATTTTATTGTTAAGCATTTAAGAAGAGATAAATGATGGTTTGAATGTTAATGCACCAAGGTAGATCAGAATCTTAGCACTGTTAAATGGTTTCTGAGCCACTAGAGCATAGCATCAGTGCTATAAAGAAGCACTCCCTGATGGATTGTTAGCAATACTCTAACTCTTTTCAGGACAATAATATTGACTTCACATTAGATAAACATGAATCTTCTAAACAAGAGGTGAATACACAGGAATCAGCCTCTTTGTGTCTAGCAGCTAAAAGGTGGCAGGACACACTCTATAGAGTTTAATTTTAACTGTAATTAGCTTTTGCAGTGAAGTGCGGTAACGTAACAAATGAGGTACAGTGCTGCAACACAGGACTGAAGAGAGAATAGAGGAGGTCATACTCTTTACCTTGACAATTTCTGTTTTTCACAAAACCCATTATTAGTAAAACACAGACATTAAATGACACTTATGATTTAAAAGAGGTGGCAGCGTGGGAGAAAAAAAGGTAAAAAACAGTGAGGTATTTAATCTGTAGTTGTAAGTTGCTCAAATGTGAATGCTGACACTTTCCTCTTTAGCTGTAGATCACATATTCTGAAAAAGTAAAGCAATGGCTCAGTAAATTGCTTAACATTTACCAATTGGAAATACATGGTTTATGACCCCAGCAGAAGTCAGATGCATCAGTGAATTTTTACCCTTACAGGTGCAATTTTCTGTCTGATAATGAGAAACAGAACAACCGAWTGCTACAACCGAATTTATTCAGAACTTGGAAGCATAATTTTGGTTTTACTACAGTTCTACCAAACAATAAAATCCAAAAATTTCATACTTATGATAACCCAAAAGTAGTCTTTAAATTACTGGAATGTAGGAGCTAAAAATCCAGAATTTGAGGCAGTTATTTACTCTCAGTCCTACCATCACTGAATTCAGTACAGAWATTTGAGGATTTTTACCCAAGAATCATCCCAAGAAATACAACAGAAAGCATAGCTGAGACAGACCTCATGAGGCAGGCTAATCCACAACCATGATCCAACCCTCTCTAAGGTCTTCTTGATGGTTGTTTGTCTAAATCAGTCTGCAAAGTCTTTTATTTCAAAGATTAACTCTCCTTATTAAAAAAAAGGAAAAAATCTATCTCATTTTCATGAATTTCATTCACATTCTTAATGTCTAGAAGCTCACTGAAAAATCTGTTTCACAGAAAACCTGTGATGTAGTTAAAATATTCACTGGTTGCATATCTTTTCTATATTCCACTTGGGTTTCATTTCAGCCTTACTTGATGGCATTTTGAAAAATTCTTACAGGTAAATCTGGATGTTATATCCTTCATCTATTCATACTTTGCCTTACAAATCTCACCTTCAAATGTAACATTGCAAATATATCATTAATAAAGAAGTTAAACCATGAAAATATAAACATTACCTTTCTTTGGAAATTTGGAACTGTCCACTGTAAGTTTAGTTACTCTGAAGAAAGACACGGAGTTGACAAGGTAAAAGACAATTCTGTTTTCAAATGTTTGTCAACAAGGCTGTGATTTGCTTCAAAATTTAAAGGAGTGTAGGAAAAGGACGAGCATTGGCCAAGAAAAAGAAAATTTCAGAAAGTTTGTTTAAAAATTTTGTCTAAAGTTGCCGCCAGTTTCGTTACATCTTTAGAGGCCGAGTGCTTCTTTGTTGTGCTTGCCAACCCAGTCTCCCACTCCTGCATTGCAATTGTTCATGTAGCCTTGCCATGAGCTGCGTGGCTTCCATAGCAGATGATCAAAGGGAATTTTCCAGACCTCCGAAGGTAAAAAGTATGAAAAAAAAAAACCCAAGACAGAAAACAATTAGGTTACCTATGCAGCACCAGTCATACAAGGATCTCAAAAATGCTTTAAAGGTACTAATTATCTGAAGTTTGTAATGGCTAGGGATTACAGATTATTACAGCATATAAAAATAAAGTGCATATACTGGAATCGTGCATCTTTTACTATATATTGATGCATACATTGAACTGCACTTTAAAATAAATGTCCCCTGATATTTACTTCATTGGTACTTTGCTCAGAGGTATTTTCTAGAATATTATGTTATATGAGGCCATACCCTCAACTGAGATAAATCAGTATCATCCCAGTTTCAAATGAGCTGCGCTGAGTTTAAACCAATAGAAAATCTAGCCAATTTTCTTCATCCTTTTACAAAAAGCCCCTGCATGCAGCACGGAACTTGTGTTTGAACACAAAGAAGAATAAGATTTTCAGTGTATGCACTGCAAGGAAAATTACTAGCTTTTGGATATTGCAGATTTAAGGGATATATGAGAAGCTTATGAGCTCTCAGACTGTACTATATTGCTTTGGAAGCTGGACTAGGTTAGACGTGATGAAGAGGTTTAGCAGGGTGCATATTAGAAATTGGAGTAAGCTGCAACCATGCAATAAAAATTATAGCAGACAATACAATATAATGATTTTACGAAGCATTGGAAGCATCCAAAAGAGCTCATCTCAAGTTTTGCTTGCAAGTAAATTATTAACTTGGTTTCCAAGTACAGACAAGTTTTCTGCCTCTCTTTCTCAAGTTTTTTTTTTTTTCCATTCTTCCAGCCCATCAGTTTTGGCTTAAGATATGGTTCATAAAAATATATAAGGAAACTATTTTATAATTCATTTAATGTTTGGAACAACCTGAACAGCGAGTTCAAAACTTCAGAAAGTTTTTATTTTAATCCACTCCAAACTCAGAACAAACTTTTCTCAGTTAGAGGGATGGGACAAGAGGGATTTGCTCTCTAACTTGATAGAGAAAAGAGAAGCAGATCTTGGGAATTAGCTAGTTAAAAGCCAGGTTTAGAGTCCATGCCAAGGAAAGAGGTCATTTGCTCTAAATGCGGTGCTTCAGCTTGTGCAGCCTTTTTGACAGATTCCAAAAAAAAAATTTCCATGCACAAGCCTGGAATTTCCTGCAAATTGCAATTATTAGATGCAATTGTTAGAGTACATGCAATTATTAGAGTCCTGCTAATTCAAGCCATCTCAGAAATGGTAAAAAATTGACCTTAGTTCCCCGAGAACTACGAGATGTGCTGTCCCAGGAATGGAAATGATCAAAGCAAATGATGAAACTAAGACAAAAGCCTGGGAGCAGGGATGTGTGCTCGGGTATTGCCTTTTCTCAGGAGCAGGGGTGATGGTTACAGCTGGCTTGAGAAGGGCATTTCACACAATCCAGTCTCCTCTGAGGTCATACCAGCAGCTGGCAATTCCATTTTTCAGGATGCTGGCTAAAACAGACTGCACAGGTGGGTTGGACTACAGCTCTTTGCTGCCATAGCTAACATGTAGACATATAAATGTAGGTATCTAAATATTGGTACTTTCTGCAAGTTTATGGCCCCATGTTGGGGTTTGTATGGCCAGGTTTTGGTAGCAGGGGGGCTACAGGGGTGGCTTCTGTGAGAAGCTGCTGGCAGAGCCAATCCCAGGTGGCTCCAAGACGGACCTGCCGCTGGCCAAGGCTGGGCCAATCAGAAATGATGGTACCACCTYTGTGATTACATATTTAAGGAGAAGGAAAATTTTACTGCGCAGAAATAATTGCCTCCAGAGAATAGCGGGGTGAGAATATGTGGGAGGAACAACTCTGTGGACACCTCTGTGACACAAGATCAGTGGAGGGAGGAGATGCTCCAGGTGCCAGAGCTGAGGTTCCCCTGCAGCGCATGGTGAAGCAGCTGTGCCCCTACAGCCCATGGAGGGCACAGGGATGCAGAGATCCACCTGCAGCCCTTGGAGGAGACCCACACCAGCCAGGTGGATATCTGAGAGGAGGCTGTGAACCTGTGGGAAGCTCACACTGGAGCAGGCTCCTGGCAGGGACCTGCAGAGCTGTGGAGAGTGGAGCTCACACTGGAGCAAGTTTCCTGGTAGGATTTGCGACCCTGTGGAGCTGGAGCAGGAGAAGGGCTCCTCTCCCTGAGCAGCGGCACAAACCACGTGTGATGAACTGACCATAACCCCCATTCCCTGTCTYCCTGAGCCACTGGGGGAAGAGCTAGAGTTGGGAAGGAGGGAGGGGTGGGAGAAGGTTTTTTTAAGGCTTTATTTTACTTCTCATTATCCTGCTATGATTTTGTTAGTAATAAATTCAATTAATATCTCTAATTCTAGCCTGTCTTGYCCGTGACAGTATTTGGTGAGTGATCTCTCTCCGTCCTTATCTCAACCCATGAACCATTTGTTATATCTTCTCTCCCCTGTCCAGCTGCAGAAGGGAGTGAGAGAGTGACTTTGGTGGGTGCCTGGCATCCAGCCTGGGTAAACCCAATACACCCTGTTGTTCATAATGGACATCTAGGCAAAGTAGAATTTAAGTCTGATTTAGGTAAACTTTTCTATTCATATTTCCTGTTTTGAAGATAGCATAACTCTTTTTCCCTTATCATGAAGATATATTGTAGTAAAAACACTAAAGAGCAGTAGATTCTCAGAACTTTGCGCTAAGACTATTACTTAAAATATGCAAATCTATCAATCATGTTCTTTTTTTTCAGAATTCTGGATTTTCAGTGTGACAGTAAGATTGAGCCACTGAAAAAAACATCAGGGAAAATTCAAGAGGGTACCCACTTCTGTCAGTGAACAGTTATAGCATCTCACAGTGGAAATCACTAACTGGCTAATATTCACTGTGAGGATAATCAAACAGATAACTGGTAATGATGACACTTACAGGTAAGATTTTCCACACAAGTTTGCTGTGGAATTTTGTTGCTGTAGAGTACGAGTGGAAAATGTCACTCTCAACTGGTATCAATTTGCTGTTTGCTCAGGGAAAATTAAAGTAGGCTTGAATGAATGGCTAAACTGGGTAGACAATGCCTGGCATGAAAATAAGTGAAGACAGATACAGTGCAGGCACTGAATAGCTCCATGACCGTAAACTGACCCAACAGCACTTACGGAAATTTAGCTAATTACTCGTAAGAGGGAAAAAATTAGAATCCTCAGAGAAAAAGAATTGAAAATGGATTATGGTGCTTCTGCATTCATCAGCTGTAATATGTCATCTTTAAAAACTGCGAAATGAGTGACCATTCTATAAACCTATAATTCAAATGTGATCTCTACAATACATATGTGGAAGTTCAAAAAATCTAAGCTAATAAAAAAGTACATGAATTCTTTTAAGAGCAAAGGCCTTCTAAAGGATGTAAGGTGCCAAGTGGGCTCATTTTATAACAAATGTTAAAATGTAAGAGATTCAAAAATGTCTTTATTTCTAAAATAGCCCAGAAAGAAAGATAGAAATGAAGTTAAAATGGAAAAGACTCTGCTTCATAATCATGTGCCATAGTTCATACAAAAGGATAACTTTTTCTACAAAATAAAAAAAGAAACTGTCATTGAACAGAATTTGAAACAAGGAAAATAATTATCATTGAATATCAAGAAAAACATATGAAAATAACTAAGAAGAGACAGGAAAGTTGTTCTTTCCTGAATGAAGTTCTGATGGCAGATTGCAAAACTCGGCTTCTGGGATTTAACTGTGCTGCTGTACAAGTATTGCGCCAAAAGTTAGTGTGAAATATTCAGTGAACAGAAATCCTCATTACCAGGTATTTTAATTTCAATTTGGGAAAAAAAATATACAGTAGCCTGTGTTTTGTCTTCTTTTCCATTCTTCATGATGGGATTCTTTCCACCAGTTTCCAGAAGTTGTACAGGCCTCAAAAAAGCCCCCGATAAAAATATTTCTCAAAAAGAAGCAAACGTGTTCTTTTCTTTTTTTTTTTTTGAGCAGCACTTTAAAAAGTGCCGCTTCTGATACCTTCTCTCTGCTACCTAACAGATKCTTCTTTCCTTCTGCCCAGAAGGTGCAGCTCAACCTTCCCAGCTGGCACCGGCCAAGCTCCCGCTCCTCGCGGCAGCGTTGCAACGGAGCACAGCCGCGGCAACGCCAGCCCTGGGCCCGGAACGCCAGCCAGGCGCTCACACCACGGCAACGTGGACTGAAGGCATGGGGAAAAACGGCTGCCAGAGCCAGCTTTCTGTCTGCTTGAGCCCTTCCATGCCAAAATCCTTCTCCTCACCAGTGTGCAGCTTGCTAAAGACACCAAAAGCGTATCGCCCTTTCTACCGCCCAGGAAGATTTTAATTGTTATGGGGGGCATTGTTTTTTCCTTCAGGGGCTTGGGCAATGCAGTTTTTCTCTTGCCTTTAAAATTAATTTTCTGCTTGAAAAAAGAGCTGGACTATTCAAAGGAAGGATAGATGCAGAAACAGAAGCAAAAATAATGTCTTCTCTCTAGAGAATTACATTGCTGTCATGTGGCACACTATTTTGAAATATTCTAGGGGAGCTTCACAGTTTTAGTCTCCAGTATTTTTAGTACCCAAACATGAAAACACTTAGCTATTGCACCCCAACTCATCATAATGAAGTTACATTAAATGTACTTCAATATTTACAGGAGAGCCTATTTACTGCCATTCTTCACTCTTTTTATGGCCATTTTTAAGTTACTACTGTTCTATCTCAAATACTTGATGATTAACCAGGTCGTCACAATATCAGATTCTGGATTTTATTTACTGATGATATTTCTACTGTTTTGGTTTTGTGGCTACACTTTCAACATAACATTAAAAAGACAACCCATTTCCTGAAGCAAAGAAAAGAAATTGAAAAACAGTAGAAAGAAAAAGTAATTACATCTGCTCTAAAGACAGGGAACTGAATTACACAGAGAACAATGTTGCCAACATTGTGCAGAGATTTAAGGTAGAGGTGGGAACCCAGTTCAGATGTCCTACATACTCTTGGTATAGACAAATACTGTGTTTTTTTTAAAGAGTTGAACCTTAGAACACTTTTTTTTCCCAAACAACTACAATGTGTTTGAAGTTCTCAGGGAAGTACAACTAAACTTACAGTTTTTAAGAACACCCTCTCCAGTGATGTTTTTGCAAGCTCTCCTTTGACTCTAGTAAAATCAACAGAAATACTTTTAACAAGCCAAGTGCAACTCTGCCTAACCTTATAAATAATTCTGGAGCAGTTCCATTTGAGTTCCAAGCTAAGGTTAGAGTTGACTATCGCTGCATTATATTGCATAAGGATATCACATGGTGTAAATTTTTTCCTTAATAGTCTGTGTGTTCTGGAAGCTAAGTCATAGGTGATTTGCTCTCTAGTGAGTGTTGTTAGTGCAGCATATTACACACTTGGCTAGCCCCAGTTCTTATTCATGGCTTTTTATTTTTATTTTCAAGGATTAGGCTAAACCACGCATAGAGGGTAGGTAAGAATTTTTATTCTCTTTCATACTGCTGTGCCTGGAGATATGCAATGGAGAAACACATTAAAAAAAAGGTTAAATTGCAGAAGCTTCACTTTTTTTCACATAGATACTCAATGCTAAAGAGGAATATACAAGGAGGTTGAACCCTTCAGCTCCTTTGAGTTTACATCTGTGTCATGCTTTATGGATTGGAGAAAATTTTGCAAGTGTGAAGATGAGGAGTAGAGTTGTGAAATTCAATTACTATGCTTTGCAAAATTTGGGAATCTGTGCTGACTAYCTAATAATAAAAATATAGTGCCTGTCTCATTTTTCTTTTTTGCAAAATACATCTGATTTTTTTCTCTTCCTGTAATAATTCCTTTCTTTATTAAAAATAATATTTTTCATCCCCCAAGAAATGAAGAACCCTTTTTTCAAAACAGATAAGGGATCTAAGAGTCTAGTTTTTAGAAAAATTTGAAAATCTTAGACTTACTTTTTAACTTGCACAGAAAAAAAGCCCATCATTTCATGATAACTTTTTGGCTGATGTGAGGTAAAATAGGATGTGATTAGAATTGAAAGCTATCCAGTTTTATTTATCCCTGCTTCTCTGATTTAAAATGAAGCCTGGCTGTGTGCAGATGATAACTGTGAGCAAAGGTTGACATCAATTGGAGCTGTAGGACGAGCTGTCTCTGTGTGGGGGAAAATATCACCTTTTTTAAAAGACGCTGAGTGACACTGACAAAATAGACAAGGCAGTCTGGATCAATGACATAAAAATAGTTGTCATATAATGATTAGTGAACTACCGCTCGTAATAATCTCCTTCAATAGACTCCTCTGAGGGTAATGTTTGATTATTTGAACATATCATGGTGTTAATTATGGCTAGGCTGAATTTTACAGTCTAATTTGTATTTTTACAGTATGTGACATTTGAAAGCTAGAGGTAATTTTCAGTATCTTATTAGGTGTTTGAAATTCAGTTTGTAGCTTTTGCTTCAAACAGCAGCCTTTTAATTTAGTACCTCTTTAGCGGAGTGGGCTTGATATGGAATAGTCATTAAGGTAGTCACCATATCTATAGGGAGTCTCATGGGAAGGTGTCTATCAATTTACCCCTTAAAAGAAAAAAGGTATTAACAGTCATAAATCTAGTTCAGTTCCTTTCTTAGCTGCAAAACAGAGGAGATTTATCTGACAGRAACCTGGGCTGTTCTTAAAATCCTTTAAACTGTGCATGAATAAACCAGTTCAAGTAAAATACTGAAACAGTATATTGAAGACACACTGCTTTATACATCAAAAGAGCCCAAAGAATTTTTTAAAAATTAACCTCATATATGCATCTGTCTTTCTTTCTGTTTCCACCCATTCATCCAGGATATTGTCCAGTGAGTCATGATATTTGGACAGCATGCAATTAAGCCTTACTGTTCTCTCTTAAAATGAAGAACTACTATCCCCCCATCCTATACAAAAAACAAGAGAGGTATAGAGAGGAATGCTAGCAAAGATATGCAGATACACTCGAAATGTGYACCACAAAACTTGAAAATCCTGCCCTAGAAAAGTATCCTGCCCTGCGTAGTGGGGCAGGGGATTCATCTCACCTCATTTCAGGTGTCTGTGGTAAGTCACCTGCTTCTTCCTTTATAAAGAGTAAGGAGGAAGAGACACAGATTCCTTTAGTCTGTTCTTTTTAGGATCAGCTGCCCCATGCTTTAGGGGGTTTATTGTTCTCCCCTGACTGCAATGGTAGCCCAGAGTACCTGATCAAGTGGAGGTGCAAGGTGAATCCCTACTGCTGGCTTATTCATACCTGATTGGCTTCAAACAGAGTGAACCTTGGTCCATTTTCAAGTTTTCTGCTGAGGAACATTAGTTTATGACATTCACTCTTCAGTCTGTACTAGAACTGTCAGTGCCAAGAGCAAAAATCTTGCTCTCTGGAAATCTGCATACTCAAGCAATTCACTGTTTTACTTTGAATAATCTTTTTGACATTTCTTGATTCCAAAACTCTCTAGCAGAACTCTTTAGAGTCTCTTGAGACAAATCTGAACGGGAAGACTTGGTGACATAAGACTTAATGGTCCTTTTCTCCTGCTGGAGATACTCCAGGCTCATATGTTGCATGAGATCACAGAACAGATCCAATAATGATGGGATATGTTACTAATTACAGCTCGTAGTAGCTCATAGTCAATTTGCAGCTATGTACTTACCTCTAAATCATCACAGTGTTTCCAGCATTCAAAGAAAAGCTGGTTTAGAACGATGTTACATCAAATGATAAGAAATCAAGAAGTGGTAAATATTTTTTTTTACTAATTAAATGCTTATCTATTCCCAATATAGCTATTTAGGATAGCCTCTAGAATAGCTAGTGGATAGTTGGAAAGTGAAAGGCAGTCTGAACTACAAGACTGTGAGGTAAAAAATAAGGGTTTATTCTCTGGACTTTTTCTTTAGATTAACATTCTTGTTAAAGTGATGTTACTGATAAACAAGCTTCATCAATTTTGATTGTGTGTAAATTTGAACTATTAAATACATTGAAAAAATTATCAGAGAAACTATGCAAAATTAAAGCTGAATTAATCATAATTCCTCCCTTTCTTTTAGTTATCATCATGTCTTCTTTGTAAATCATGTTTCTCTCTCATAAAACAGATTAGCTCCTTTTTAATTGGATTGGGTCCAATGGGCTCAGACAGATTTGCTTCAGTTCCACTTTAAGGAATCAGAATCATTTCCATTACCACTGAAATGATGCCCTTTAGTTCTCTTAATTAGAGGTGGGATTGGTAACACTGCTTATACTCACACTGCCCAGTGCCTCCTATTTGAGTGAAGACGTGTTTAGCAGACAATGGACCATGTCTGGGCACCAGCATGTACAACTCACTTTGCCCTGCTGATACAAACCATTTTCAGTGATATAGAGAATGGTACCAAATTTCATTCATTTGCACAAATGTTCTTCCTTTTGAAAATTGTCCATATTTGCCTTGAACTGATTTTTTTAAAGTAGATTGCCAGGCCAGAAGAGCAGGCACTGTGAATGGCTTTGGCAGTCATAGTTGAGTGATCAAAGGGTTTGTCTCCATAACTCCCCTGGCTCTGTTCGGTACAGAGGAGGAACTTGCTCCAGGAGCCAACTTACATGGACCCATCTAATGAAGAGCTCTCGTGTCTTGCTAATGTTACAGAAGCTGGAAGGGCTGAGCTCAGGATTATGGAAAAAGAAAGGAGGGCTCTTAGCTTGCAYGGGATAATTGAATTCATGAAACAAAGCATGATCAGAATGTTTTCATGAGGGGTCACTTTCTTGGTGTCTGACCTGAGATTTTTGGCAACTAATTTGAATTATAGTTTATCATTTACAGTTTAATTTGCAGGAAAATCGTAGGACCTGGTAAAATGTTTAAAGCATATAGATTGTGTCAAAACTGAGCACTTAATTTTGACCTTCTTATCTGGGTATTTCAGTTCTTCACTTCTAAAAAAATTAAATGTTTCTCCCTATTTTGCATGTGCTGTTGTGAAAATAAATTAACAAGTACTTCTGAATCTCTCAGATATTTAAAAATTTCATATGGGAAAAGGGTGGATATTATACTAACTGTTGGTAGTTTAAACAGTGTATGACAAAGAAAGTCTGGCATTATGATAGGATCACCTCATCAACCAAAGAGGAAAAAACAAAGTAGTGAAGAGCATGAAGAGTACATCCAGTGGGATGTGCCAAGCAAGCATTCTCTGAAAAAAAAGTCAATCTGATTATAGCTTGATTATCTCATGATACACTAAATGGGCTGAAGAGGGATTGGACAGCTGCTTTAGGGCTTCCTAACATTTTATAGCTTAACTTACTCCTGACTAATTTTTTTTTATTTAATCTACCTCTTTTTTTATTTTTTAATATAACCCCAAAATGTAAAGTCAAGTTTCAGATGGAAATGAAAGACATTTAATTAGTTCCATACCTTGTACCATTATGGCTTGAATTATGTTGATGAAAGACACTGGTGAAGGACATCAGCAGTGTCTGCCTAAAGATAAGGATTGCAGGTCACCATTTATATTGACAATTCTGCTTCTTCACATGCATTCAAGTTAGCAAYGTGTTTCTCAGACTATACAGCCATGTCTTTGCATATGTCTGAGGTTACAGGTTGATACTTTAGACTCAGTTTTGTTTTGCTTCCTTTAATTATTCTGTCAAACTATTTTGTTGAAAATAAAAAATTATGAGACTATTAATGAGCGTTTAGAGAAGCAGGTTTGGGACAGAKAACTACTTAGCAATACAGCTCAGATTCTAAAATTATCCATCTTATATAACCAGGGAACAAAATCTTCATRTGACACCTATTACCATTCAAATGTCTTTAACTTTGAATGCCAGGTGTGCCAATAATCTGCTTAATCAGAAATATTTGTAGAAAAAATTTAACAGCTATATCTGAAAAAAACAGATTCCACCAAATGTTAGCTCTCAAGGATAATCTTTACAGAAAGAAAAGCAGAGTAAKACAGAGACAAATATGTGATTGATAACTACTAAGATTTCTATACAATTCAACTAATTACATTTTTTTAGAGCATTTTACTGGGAAAAAAAGCATGTAACGTAGTTTAATGGCTGAAGTTCAGTGCGGTTTTTTAACAAGTTTCTAAGTTCCTTCACTAGTAAATAAATTAGTTTCAATTTCTTTCAAAAGAAAAGCTAAAAGATGCTACCTAAATAACCARCAAGGTATCCACATGTCAAGCAGATGGAAGATGCTCAGTGTGTCAGGGTCATGCAYAGATACAGGGAAAGTTTCCTGGGAAGCTTTCCTTCCAGGAAGTTCCACCATAGAAAACAGCCATATTTTCTGGCTCTTCCCTGACTGCCCCAACCTGCCCTTTGCACCCTGGGACCTTGTCTGCCAGCTGTAAATCAGAGCTGGATTGAAGGTGCATGACACTGATCTCTTCTTTGTGGTGACCTGTGACATGGGGAGAGAATGGCCTGAAGTTGTGTCAGGGGAGGCTTAGGTTGGATATTAGAGAAAGGTTTTTCCCCCAGAGGGTGGCTGGGCTCTGGAACAGGCTCCCCAGGGCAGTGATCACAGCACCAAGCCTRACAGAGTTCAAAAAGTGTTTGAACAACGCTCTGAGGCACATGGTGTGACTCTTGGGGATGTCCTYAGCAGGGCCAGGAGTTGGACTGGATGATCCTTGCTTGTGTGTCTGTTCCAACTCAGCTCATTCTGTGATTCKGAGATTCTGTGACAAGACTATGACCCAATGAGAGAAAAGCAAATGTGTCTCCAAGTCTCTAATCATGAAACTCATGAAGATCRGGTTATTAAAATGTGGGAATTGTCTCCCCCCATCCAGTATAACCTACATCCTTGCCATCGCATGCACGTTTTAGCTCTCATCAGGGAGAGCTAAAACAGCACTGGGAAAGAAGGAAAGATGAAAATTGATCTGAATTCCATTCACTTATGGACACAAACAACAGCTTGGAGCTTTTTTGCTTACTAGTGGAGAGATTTGGTTAACCCCTCAATAAATTGCACTGTCTTTAGTTGTTGGTGTTTCTATGGTGATATGAAAACGGTGATACTTTGAAGGTTCCGAAAATAGACTGTGGACAGCTAAGAAGAGAACAGTTAGGAGTCTCCCTGTTTTAAAAGTCTGCTTCCAAAGAGAACTATTTATTTTGTTAAAAGCTCTTAATTAGATTTATGATTCCAGTGCTAAAGTGAAAAGGTTAATATGGTAACATTTACTGCTGTGGATATTGATAGCAAACTATACATTCTAATTTCAGATTATTCCCCCAGGTAACTTGATTATTAGTATTATTAAATTGCAGGCTTTATTGGGATTTTTGACTGATCTCTCCATAAAATTAGCTAAAAAAAAGATTTTTAAAAAAAACTGCTGAGTTTCCTTCATGCTTGTTCTGCTATTGCTGTTTTGTAAAAAATAACATGAATATTTTGGAGTCCCACAAATTTCTTTGTATTACCTGTGTTTCTAYGACAATAGACTAAATGAGGGCATTCTTAATCACAGATTATGGGAAGCCACAACCAAATTTGAAAAGATGTACTTGATATAATCTTTCTGTACAAACTGTTACCTTGAAGTCAATTATGGGAAATTATTAAGCTCAGTTGAATAAGAGCATTAAAATTGAAGTGGTACCRGGGAAAGATCAATGAAAAGAAAAGCAGGAATTGGTAACATTTTAATGTACTGATTCAAAAGCAAATGTTTATGTCTTAATCTTCAAAATATTTTGTTCGAGTCTATCTTTGCAATAACTAGCCTAAATCTGCCTAACCCTCTAGGGAACCAAATTTATTTCAATTTATGTGGACAGAGCCACCTGCGTATCAATCCCTACCCCAGCTAGCAAACCTTTCAGCAATATCAAGCCAAAAACCTGGAGGCCAGGAAATATGATTTTTAAACGTGATGTTTTTCCATCTTTCACCATGCTTTCAGATCTGCAACAACAAAAAGGCAAAGACACATCCTGTTACAGGGAAACTATGGTACAATTCCTTACATAAAAAAAAAAAAAGGAGATTGGGGGATTATAGTCCTCTAGCAGCAATATGAAACTATTGAAGGATCTGATTTTATTTTTTACAGGTGAAGTCAATGCTGCAACACCCACCATGGGTGAAGAGGAATCATTGCTGTTGAGTTTGAAGAAAGAGGGGCAGAGAGAGTGCTCCAACAGGTGGTTTTCCATATGATGCTTAAGTTATTTCCAGCTGATATCTAGAAAACAGCTGTTAATACTTGACTGGTCTGAACAAACAACAGTTTTCAAAGGAGAAACTCTGAAAGCCTAAAAGCACCCTATATTTTGACAGGGAGTCTGAGATACTTGAGCTCAATAACGAAATCAATGTTTCCTTTCTGGTCGTGAGCCACAGAACCCGAATAACTGCATATAAAAATGGGCAGAAACATCTCACAAATACTTATTGTCCAGTTCTGCCCAGTCTGATCTGTGGGAGAATGTTGGCCTGTTCACTGAGCTGCAGGCCTAACCTGACTCTTTAGGGTTGTGAATTATAACGAGAGGTAACCTATACTACAGGAAAATGTGTGACAGACAGTGTTAGAGCATAAAATCCTTCTCCTCTTTATTTCCCACTGATTACCTTCATTTCACCCACCTCCACATCAATGCTTCAGCTATTACGACTTGACACTTATTTCAGATGATGTTAGTTCTACTTTTTGGCAGGATATCACAAATGTTTGTAACAAGCATTATAAAACCTAAATTCTTTTGGGATTCGAGCAGACAGAATGGAATATACTCACTGTCAGAGACACCTACTGGAGTTTTTCCTGTGCTATCAGGATTCACTAAGAACACAGAGAGAGCAGGGTAGAGAAATTACCTAATATGAACACATATTTGATGAGAGGTTAAAAAAGCTTCCAGCCGTTCATTTCTTTAGCATCAAGAGAGAGCAACTTTCAATAAACTTCTGTCCTGATATTAGCCTGTGGCATGGAGCAGGTTAAGCTGTTGGATATACATGATATAATCAGGTACATCTAGTTCAGTTCTAGCAGGGATAAATATTTTTGCTATCTGAAGGGAGGTCATATGCGATCTCAAAATATCTGCAATTTCCAATGAAGAAAGGCTGTGAAAGACAATTTTAGGGAACACAGAATATTGGTTTCCAGTAGAYACAGAAACTCTCATTGTCTCTTCTACAGAGCACATTTTATAGCTTGAAAATASCTGGGTCTTAGCCCTCTCTAGTACAGATGAGTAATCTTGTGAGGAAAAAATGGGAATGAGAAAAATACTTTGAAGAACATACATTCTGTTTCRTACTGATGTATATCATAGAGCTACGGTACCATGTTGGCATGAAACATATTTATACAAATTGAAGGCTGGGCCCCCAAAATACCAACTTTACCAATACAAATGCTGCTTTGATTAAAATAGAAATGTAGGTCCTCATCCTGAAGGACAGACCTGTAATTGATTTTCAGTGCCCAGAAACTCTACTATCAGCTAGATTTGGCTATCCAGCAGAAAAATAAATATAGAGCACAGAAGCTTTATTTAAAATTCACCDTGGATGAACTGCAGAAAGTCTAATTTTATCAGTTTACATATAATATCAATTAAAAATTACAAAAAGTAGACCTTAATTTTTTTTAACTTTCCTTTAATTTCATTTATTTACCAGTCCTAATGTATCACAAGCAACTTTGAAACTGATGCTTCATCAGCAGTCACAGAGCTACCCACATTCATTGCTAATGTTCATTGTAATTTCTACAAAAACTATTAAACATCATTGAATGGGAGTGTCACTAAGCTTTCTCCCTACAGAAAGACTTGGCTGTGACATCTGGAGTTTGGTTTAGGGCCCTTTGTTAAGATATCACTCACTGTAGGATAGACTTGTCAGTCTAAAAATCAATAAAGTCACGTCCTGTTCCCCTTCCCAGATACTTTCTAATCAGATTCCATACAAGAGCTTTCTCTCTGAAATGTTTTTATACAAATTTTCATCGTAATTTCTTCTCTAGCTACTCTAACCTCTCAAAGAGAATTCTCTGCTACCTGTGTCTCTTTTCCTTGAGAAGAGCTTCAGCTGTTGTTATTATCCTGAATCACTTCCCAGCTGGTTTTATAATTTGCTTTGCTCCCACTGACACCTCTCTCCAAAGGAACTGCATCTCACAATACACCTTTCTTAAGACTAAACCCTAAACAGACCTAGGCTATGCTGTGAAAAACACTGTAAAGAGTTACTATAACTTAAATCAGGTGGAGGCAGGGAAATAAGAGGATAGTAGTATGAAACCTTATGCAACACAGAGACTAAAACAGATTAAAAGGAAATAAACAAAAAAGMAAAACATCATAATGTATGAAGTACTCAAGTAGAGCTGGACTTTTCTCTAAATAACTCACTGAAACACATTTTGGGGGAATGGAGTAAAACAATTTTTATTCAAAATAGAACAAGGAGCTAAAGACTATGGTAGGACTACATCCAGCATTCCCATCCATGAGCCAACACCRCTTTCCAGTTGCTGGAGTGCACTGCTCCATACTGGGGTGCAATCAAGGAAGAGATTAGAGATGTACTTCAAAGAATAAATCCTTCTTGTGCTAACATAGGACAGAAAAAGTGGTTGTTTCTCTCTGCTGACTAAAGGTAGACCAGAGCGACTAGCTCAAGTGCTGGTATCTGTATTGCAAATACAGAAGGTAAGGTGAGCTGAGGGTCTGGGGGTCTTTTCACTGTTTTTAGGACATTTCTTTAGGCTCCTGCAAGCTATTTCATTCAAAAATTATTTCTTATTTCAAACAGAATTAGRAGGAAAAAAGAAAGATTAAGCTGGWGAAAAATTGCATTATTGTCTCAATTCTAAATACACATTTTTTGTATCAGTACTAAGGAGAACTTTCTGAAAGTCTTTGCTTGCTTTTATTTTATGTTTTACAATCTCTCCCTAACCTGTGGTACTGAAGATTAAAAGGTTAAATTTTCCATATTAAGGTAATCAGAAAAYGGTTTAATTGAGCCTGTTACATTCTTCCTCCATGCACAAGGCACTTGTAATCAGACCTGTGCTTTTTGGAGATCAAGGAAAGACAAAAGACTAGAGAGACAGAAAACAGGTACCGAATCGTTTCCAGACACAGCACTGGTAAATAATACATTTAGGGGAAAGGTATGTTTAGTTTTCTCCCATGGTGGTGCTTTCGTTGTTTTGATACTGCATGCACTTATGCAATTTAAAGAGTAATTTTATGGTTGTTAGTAGAGATSAGATAAACCTGATGGGAAAAAAGGGAACACCAAGGATCTTCCCAAAACTCAGTCTAAATGCTGAATATTATCTAACCTTTTATAGTGTTTTGATATTATACATTTCAACTSCGTGAAAGTATTATCCTTTAGATCTTAACCCACTGATTCCCCTGTTAGATTGATCAGATTTTCTGCTGAATGAACCGTATAAGAGTAGCTCTGGTTCTTGTTTTCAGACCTTGACCATGCTGCAGCTTTGTAAAATGTGCATGGTGAATCCCTGTATGAAGAATGACCCAAYTAATGGGAAAAAAGACCCAAACACTAGAAATGAGAACCTGCCTTTGGGGGTGATAAACATCTACCAYATTTCTCTCCATTTACTATATTATAGGAAGAAGCAGATACAGAATTGTTAAAACTCTCATCCCCTAGTCTGACAGCCTCATCCTGTGGTTGACAGCTGGTTTGAAGTCTATGATCCACATGAATGGTCATTGCTTTGGCCTTTAGTATTCTGACACAATGTCAGGAAAGGCTCCTCTGGAGGGGGAGTGACATCAAAAAAGCCCTTCCTCCTTTCTCTCTAGGATGTCCTTATGAGCAAATATGAAACTGAAAAGTAGAGTAGCAAACCGACTGAATGAGGAGTGAAAAGCATCAAAAACTCCACCCGCAGAATTCCTCTGCACCTGCAATGGGGCAACCTGCTTCTCTGTATAAACCAGGGAATGAGAGGCTGGAATGCAGCTCTGCGGAAAGGGACCTGGGGATCCTGGTTGATGGAAAGCTGAACATGACTCAACAGTGCCCTGGCAGCCAGGAGAGCCAAGCATGTCCTGGGGGGCGTCAGGCCCAGCATCACCAGCCGGGCAAGGGAGGGGATTGTCCCACTCTGCTCTGCACTGGGGCAGCCTCATCTTGAATATTTTTTGGGGTTTTGGGTGTCTTGATATAAAAAAATACATCGAGCTATTAGAGAGCCTTCAGAGGAGGGCCACAGGGATGGTGAAGGGTCTGGAGGGGAAGCTGTATGAGGAGCAGCTTGTTCTGTTCAGCTTGGGGAAGAGGAGGCTCAGGTGAGACCTCATTGGGGTCTTCAACCTTGTCACAAGGGGAAGAGGAGGGGAAGGCACTGATCTCTTCATTCTTGTGACCAGTGACAGSAGTTGAGGAAATGGCACAAAGCTGAGTCAGGGTTAGGTTGGATTTTCTTCACCCAGAGGATGGTTGGGCACTGAACAGTCTCCCCAGSGAAGTGGTCATAGTGCCAAGCCTGACATAGCTCAAGAAGCCTTTGGACAATGCTCTGAGGCACATGGWGGGATCCTTGGGGTGTCCTTTGMRGGGCCAGGTGCTAGACTTAATGATCCCGATGGGTCCCTTTCAACTCAGCATAATCTAATGTTTTATCATGCATCAGGATCTCAGAAAGGCATTTCCTATTTAAAAACTTCGATGAAAATATAAATACCTAGCAATGAGTAAAATATGAAAGTACAGTGTTCATCCGCAGTGTGTTGCCACATCTGGAACAGCTGGATAAACATCGTCATCTTTCCCCTCAACTTGRTGTGATGGTCCAGAAATATTGCACCTGCATTACAGAACACTTGTGAGATCTTGGTTTCACCAGGTCTCACTAACTTTAACAGGAATTATGTGCCCAATTCCATTAGTAAGCAGCTTTGAGAAGTTCCCATTTCCGTGGGCAGCATGTTTTTCCTGAAAGCTGTGTCTCCCAGCAYGGCTCCCAGAGCAGCCAGCTCTGTTACTGGATACTGTTCCTAGCAATCCTGTCTGCTGCAATTGGAAAGCACCCACCTAGAATTATGAACTGCATGGAAGATGGTTTTAACATGCATTTTCCAGTGGATTTTTATGATGTGATCTGAARAGGAAACCATTAATTCAGCCAGAGATTAGCAACAGCAACTGCACTACTGAGGGCAACATCAAGGATCTCTTCCTTCCCAGCAGCCTGGCACAGATAGCCGTGTGGAACTCGAAAGCCTCTTCTGCATCTTTGAAAAGCCTTTCATTTTTCTTTTGTGCATGTGTCCTCTGTGCTTGGTATTATAAATGAGCAGCCTGTGACCACCCCTCCTCTTGGCACAGCTCTCGTGTAGCGCCGCGGAGCTCCGGCGCTGCCGGATCCGCAGAGTGCCTTCTTCCCTGACCTGTACCCACCGAGATTACAGAAGCACATTATTTCCCTGTGCAGCTCTTTCACCTCTCACTGCAACCATTTCCTACACAGACACAGAATTTATAYAAAAGGCTTTCCTCAGCTTTCATCAAATCTAGGTTGCAGGCCTATTTCGTAACATTAATTCTCTCCCTCACCAACCGCCACATCAATTCAGTACTTTATAAACTATTTCAGGGATCCGATTTATCAGGCCTGACAGAGCTTCACACTGAAATAAACAGCACTGCCTCTGCTGAGCTCGCTCAGTGGCTCCTATTTATCATTATTTAATTCAAGGACCTAAAATTCTCTGACATTATTAATAGTAAGATGAATCACTGGAAAACTACAGAATCTGTGACCAACGAGGCTGAAATAATCCATTTTGGTGAAAATGTCTACGTGGAATTGCATTCCCTGATGGGTAGCTGCTCTGTCATTAGCGACTCCATATGCATGGGTGGTAAGGAACTGAAGCATGAAGTCCCCAAAGAGTGGGATACTTCAACTGCCATTCTCCTCCCAACACTTAACACCAAAGCAGAAAATAAGGGAATGCAGTACAGCTCTAATGCCTCTGTCAGTTGAATTTAAATGTACTAATTTAATCCTTTTTGTACTTGATTAACTTTAACTTGTCTGAGGTTGAACTTTTGTGTTAACTGGACCTGCAAATCCATTAGTTCATTATGAGGACTGTATTACTTAGGCACCTTGATGAGAGATAATCAGCTGCCTGGAATGTATATGAGCACTTGCTGCCTTAATTTGGCACCTCATTAGTGATATTTTTCAATTTTGTTTAAATGAAAGGGATTGCACTGGGAGTTTGTCCAGGGTCTGCAATTTCCTTTATGAATAGCCAGCCTTATTCAGCAGCTGTAAGACACAGTAAGAAGTTAAGGACTGCAGACTTTGTTTGGTTCTCTGTCAGGAGCATTCAAGGAACCTAAGGTAGCTGGAGAGGCAGATCTTGAATGCTTTCCTAGAGGAGCTGAGTGCTGTACCCCACCTCCCTGACAGAGGAGACCAAACAACCTTGACAAGCAGAGGAGTTTTGCAAARTTCCTTTAAAAATTAAAAATATCCAAAACAAAAAAAAGTATATATTTAAAAAATCTTTAATTCCTTTTATTTCCCCTTTCAGAGGGGAAATTTACTCATTGCTGTTTTGTTATTCACTATCATTCCCTTGAACTTAGGTAGTTTACTTCCTTACTAGTGTCTGGACAGAGATTGTAACTTTTAAAAAGAACAACCGAAGACAAAGGACCAAGCAGACACAAAATTGCCCTCTAAAGAATTTCTGCAGTCGTTCTTGTTCAGGGCATTACCTCCTAAACAATTAATCATTCAACCAGGTTAGAACTCTCAGAGCTGAAATGCACACCTTCACCCTTGCCCAGAATCTGTCTTCAGGCAAAAGTCTGTCTAAATGACATAACCAGTTTGGCTTTCCCTGTTTTACACAATTTCCCAGTGCTATGTTAACAGCTTGACATCCTCAAACACCTACAGCACCATCCTGTTACATCCGTGGGTGTACAACTCCTTTCACCATCATGTTAGGAAAACACCATTCTGGAATGCTGCAACACAGCTTCCCATTGTTTCAGATGTTTTGAACTGAAAAAGTGCAAAACCAATGTTAACATTTTAGGATCAGTACAGGAGGCTGGGGGTGAGCAAAGCCAAGCAACACACCGCATGGATAAATCCAGTCTGCTCTAGAGACAATTATCCTTTTAGCACTATAGTCACTCTGTGCTATTTGGTCTCATCTCTTGGAAGCAATGATTGCTTCCTGAGCCTTTTTATTTTGTAATATACTGATACCCTGAGAGATCATGATTTGAACTCTTTTCCCAACATATTAAAAAAGAAATCAAGTCCTGGACTTTCATATCACACCCACCACAGTGGAGATTAGAGATAGCCACGATTTTATCTTAAGTTTTCCAGATGACTAATCTGTGAAATGTGCTCCAAGTGCTTCTACCAGGTCAGGATCTATTGGTAGAATAYACAGGTATTTAGTTTAATTATACATATTCAGATGCAGAAAGTTGAGCAACATCAAGATCTGTGATTTATTGTTTTCTTTCCAGGAGAAACCTAGAGAGTATTACTGGGAAAAAAAAAAAACAAACAACAACAGAGGCTTGGGAATTTCATGAATATACCAAGTTAGGCTTTGAGGATATTTTAGGTTCTCATATTATGAGTATAGTTACTTCAACTAGCAACAACTTTTAGTGTTCAGTCACCTTGTGAAGTAGAACTAACTGAGCTGCTGGGAACTCCTGTGATCTCAAATATCTTCTGAAGGATATTTTCATGGAATCARTCGTTTGAGTTGGAAGAGCTCTTTAGAGATTATCTAGTCCAACGCCTCCTGCAGCCATCTAGATCAGGTTCCTCAGAGCTCCACAATTTCAGGGATGGGACAYCTACTACCTGTCTGGGCAACCTGTGCCAGTGTTTCACCACCATCATTGTAAAAAATGTCTTTGTTATGTCTACTCTAAGTCTAACCTCTTTCAGTTTTATCCCTTGTCCTGAGAAATTTGTTTGCAAAGGTTTTATTCCTAGACTTTAGAGCTCATTATCATTTATTTGGACTCTGCTTACTTTGGAGTTGAATCACACTGATACAGTCCACCCTCTATTCCTCCGCACCTTGCTCCAGTCTGGGTTCCCTCAGCAATGGTGTCAGATGTGCAAAGGTGCATTGAACAGTAAAAGCAGAGCAAGAAGCACATCCAGGCACAGCACATCTCTGTGTATAAGTCAATAGGCCACAAAGTCCCAGTTTGTGATTTTCAAAACATTTTATTAATAGGATTGCAAGTAGGATCCAATGTGTTTATTATTTGTGTTCTCATGTACTGTCATTATCATCCTACCAGAGAAACACAAATCCCTGAATTAACAAATTATATATGGTGASCACACCTTTTGTGCACTACAGAATATTGTTGAACAACTCCAGTTTCGTTTATTTAGGAGAATTATTATGCTAATAATGTGTAAAATGGGGACTTTTGACTTCAATTATGAACCACTGAATTCCCAAAAGTAGTTTAGCCTGTATGAAGATCCACATTCTACCTAATTTTAACCAACCAGTTCGTTAATACTTCTGAGATTTACATGCAAACTACAGAGCCTTCTATGATTTCTCTTGTCACCAATTAGGCTAATCCCTCTCCCCTTCTGTGGAGCTTTTGGAATGTGTACATTAGTGGTAACTGCATGTGCAGTGTGAGATGAGACTATTACTGTTAGTACAGCAGCTCTGTGAACATCTCAGTGAACATAATTGTAACTACKTCTATTTATAAAATTCCCTCACCATTTAATTAGGGGTGGGATTTTCTTCTCTTTTATTTTCTTTCCTAAGGAATGCAAGGTTAACTCCCTAAAATGCAGGGAGGGAAGGGATTGTGCAAATCTCCAGAGAGGATACCCACAGCAAGAATTTACAGGCAGCCGTAACCACGGTGCATGAAATTGTTCAGTTCTTGTCATGGCTCTGTCTTGCCATTACTCAGGTGCCATCATAAAATTAGGTAGGGAGGGTTTCATTCCCAACTAATTGCTTACAATGTTCTATGTYCAGGCAGTGGCATTCAGTTTGACACAAAGCAGATCAGTCACTGGACAGGTAGAAGAAAAGGTTACATTATGGGAAGTATCTTGGGGCTGGTTTGGTCTGCCGTGATCCTGTTCTTCTTCATGTGAATCCCTGTTAAATTATGTTAGTGAAGGAAAAGACATTTACTCCTTTTGGTCTTTTGTTGCTGTATGTGCAAAACATATTTGTGCCTTTTCTCCAGTGTTTGGATAATATCATGATAGGCCCATCTTTCACCTTGTACCAAAACAAGTAGTACAGCTGTAATCTTGTTAATAACCAAAGCTGGTTCACAACCAATTCCCACAGGTCAGTTCTCCYGACTTGATTGTGGGCTGGGAATGTATTTAGTTTTCCTCAGGATTGCTGAAGACCCCAGCACAAAACACTCTGCCCTCTGTAGTGGACTGCCCTTAGCTCAGACAGCCCAGTGACTCCCTCTGTTGCATTATATCACCATGAAGCAGGTGATCTTTTTGGTTAGTGGTTCCCTAACTATGTCTGCTCTGAGAAATCAGTGACTTAAAATAAGTTTGAAGCCACCAASTCCAGGTAAGAGACTTCTAAATGYCAGCCCAGTGATTTCAGTAGGGCATTTGTGAACTGGATTTCATTGTTTCATTTATTCTTCTGCTTTCTACATAAGATGATTTAAAATTACTTTTCTATCCTGCTTGGATGGCAGCAGGAGTAAGCATTCTATTTGTTTCACTAGATCCAAGTCTATTGCTGTGGGGTATTATTGTGACACCTCTACTCACACAAAATTTGATTCCACACTTCGAGTGAAATGATTACAATCAATCAAAATAATGTTGAGCCTAAATAATAGGACAAAATGCAGCCYACTGGCAAGACAGTGTTTTGGACAGGTTTCATTAATCCATTCTGGTATGTCATATTCATGCCACATTTTATGTTCAGGTATCAGCAGCATCCAGAAGCATCCAGCACCATTGCAGCAGCAGAATTCCTCAGTGCCGCGAAAGAGGACATAAATTCTGGATAATATATGCACTGAGTTGTTTTTGTTAAGATCACATGAATTTTCTCTGTCACTTCTGGGTGCCTAGCAGGTGTTGTCTGTCACTCTTGCTTCACTCCAGGTCCTGGTTGCTTGAGAGAATGTCAGCTTGCTCTGCTTTTGGCTGATGACATGGTCATACAGCACCATCCTCACACCAGGACAATTTTCCAACGTGATTCCAGCCAGTCACAGAGTTCTTACCAGAATTATCCTAGTTCTGCACACCACAGAGTCAAACACATCTGTTCACATTAGCCCAGGGACCAGTTTCTCCTACAGAGTTGTTCTTCACAAAGGTGAGAATTGTCCCCCATGCCACAGGGGGGATGGTGAATGAATGGTTGTGTGGGGTTTCCTTGCAGGGTTGACCCACAGAATTGTTTTTTCTGAGAAAATTTTGGAAGAATCACCATGTAGTATGTTTAAAACAATAGTTTAAGTCAATCTGATGAATTAACATATATATGAGAGCAAAATATTAGAATGAAATTTTAGAAAGTGAGCTGCATATACATTATTTTTAACTTCTCAACATTGTTTCCATTTCTTTAAATAATTCAGCCAGCAGTAGACACTTGCAAAATTCCCCTGTAGGACTAAGGCTAGTTGTCCCTGTCAGATTTAAAGGATCTGGAAAAGAAGCTGCAGGCAAAGAGGGAAAAGAATTTCAGCGAAAGTCACAAACTATTARGAGCTATTTTAGTTGTAATTTGGAATGAAAAAGGAGAATTGTGTAGAAAATAATGTAGATTTCATATAGCTCTTGAGGTTTTGTAAAAAGTTCGAGACAAAGTGTTAAGATAAAAAAGTTAAAATCTGTGATAAAGTAACATTAACTGAAAATCTAATAATGACTTTGTGGTTAATTAAAATGTTTTGATTTCAACCTCCACTTTTTATTAAACTTTCTCCTTCTAACCAAAATAAGAATGAAATTTATGCGGGAAAGTCACGTTGGACAAACAGCGAAATTCACAGTATGGTTTGCAGTAGGACTTGATGATCTTAAGGGTCTTTTCCTAACTCAGTGAGCCTATGATTCTAGTCTATAAAATATTTCACGTCACCAAGGACCTCTGGAGGTCACCAAACCCAGCCTCCTGCTCCACTCAGGCCCAGCTTGAGCAGRTTGCTCATGTCCAGTGGGGTTTTGAGTCACTTCAAGCAGAGAGACTGCTTGCATTTGTAAGCTCATGCACACACAAACACACACAAATCTTTGCTTTACATACWTTATTCCATTAATTTTAAAAAATCACATAAAGATTAAAAGAGTGGCAAAAATTCCAGTCTGCCTATAAGGTAAGAACTGAGATGTTAACAACTGTGTTATTTGTTATTTTTTATTGGCTAGCTATTAATTATGGGGCTAAGGAAGATCAGAAAATAGACACCCAACATAAAATATTTAATTTCACTAAAATCTGGAGAAGACTGAGATGTTTAGAGGAATCCTATGTAGGCAGGTGACTGGGTAGCATAATGGCAGATAAAATCTCTGTTGAGAAATGCACAGCAATGCTCACTGGATAAAATAATTTGAAGGCATTACTGCTGAATTACAGATGAACTTAGAATTTCAGATGAACTTAAAAACTTAGAGAGGAGAAATAAAGATAGTGTGAACAGGATACAAAATAGTAGGAAATCTATTATTTTCCTAGTAGAGAAAAGGATGATGAACTTTCACTTGGAATTTCATGTTCAACTGAAGTCATACTATCATGAAAATAGCCCATGACAATTAAAATTACCCAGACCTGAAAAAGGAAAATGATAAGTAAYACGAAGACATTTCTGTGTAAGGATAGACAGAAACTGCTCCAATTTTAGTTTAGAAAGGGACAACAAAGACATGACAATGAAAGAAAAATTAACTTTTCTTAATGTGCTATTATTTATCTGGTTAAGTTGTGAAACACCTTCCTAAGTATATGGAATTAAGAAATTTAATAGAGTTGTAAAAGAATTTAAGGCGAGTCCTCCAATACAACTGTGAGTTAGGTTCTAAAACTCCTTAACTCTCTGATGCAGCTCCTTCTGGACTTCTAGTAGACATTATCTTGGATTTAAAAAAAACCAAAACAACAATCAAACAAACAAACAAAAACTTTTTTTAGGAACTTTTCACATTTAGGKGAAAATTCAAAAAATACAAAAAATTTTCCTTGTGAGCAAGCTTGTTGAAACACCAGAGCTGGCTCAAACCTGGCACAAATCCCATGCAAAGGAATAGCAGGCAACACGTAAGGGATGCATCTTCCCTCACCATCACAGGCACAGAGACTGCTTGGACTTCCCCAAAGGAGGTTCCCATTGTTCATCATGCAGAGCAGGCTCCTCTGAAATCACTCCTCTCACTTCACAGGAGCCATACCATTAAGGAAAAAAAATACAGTGAGTGGGAAATGGCAAAACTTCTCTGAGCAAAAACAGCAACTGTAGAGGCATTCTCTCATCTCATCCTATTGATTTTCATGATGGGATAGACAACACTCCACATGCTCTAATTTAGCACCTTGATGCCTTGCTGCTTTTCATGACCAAATATTCTTCAAAACCACTACTAGTTATTTCCACTTTTCCATCTGCCCTTGTTTTGTTTATTTTTGTTTTATTTTTCACCTCCCTACCAGTTTAATTTCTGATTCTTTTCTGCTACTTGGATTTCCCCTACCCACTTACCCCTCCTTCAATCTCCTTCACRTCCTTTGCTTGTTATCTACCCTGTCTTTCCATACACCTCCAGCTTTCCAAATTCCTTGGCCTAATCTGTGGTCCTTGCTTTCTTTCAATACCTCCTCACAAAGCACTACCTCTAAATATCTGTCTGCAAAACAATGCCAGCAGAGCAGAAGCCAATAAACTGAAAAAGGAAGCTGAACAAAAATTATGGAGAATTTGAACGAGCAATATTATGCAGCCATTTTGCCTTTCCTCCATCCTGCCTGATCCCAAAATAGCCTTGTTCACTCTTACTGAGCACTTCCTTTTTYGTCAGAAGAAAAAAAAAATCAGAGCTTCAGGTTCTTCAAATATGCTTCAGCTGCTTTGCTTTCCAGTGTAGCACTAATATATGAATAAATCAGTGAATACTTCATAATACTAATGATCTTTTAAAAACTAACATTTTAATGAACACAACTTTTATTTTCTCGTGGTTCCCAATAAGGAGTCTTAGCAATGCAGGAACAATTTTCAGGTTATGTTTTCTGATCAAGTCTGAAAACATAAACTGCTCTGCTCTGAGCTGGTTCTGCATATAGTAGGATTAAGGCAAAGCAATTCATACTGCTCTACCTTTAATCTATATCAACAGGAGGGCCAATTTAGTTTGTCTAGGGCTGGTACTTAAAAAGCCTGATAGATGTAACCTGTGAGAGGCAAGCAAAATAAGAGCAAAGAGGGTATTAAAAAAAAAAAAAAGGAAAAAAAGGAAAATATGGTGAGAATTTCCAGGTTTGGGGAAAGGATACATTTGAGTGATGTGATGATACAGTATTTTGCCTCCAGACTCCAAAAGGCTTTTTATATTTTCACATTAATAGACMAATGACCATGCAGAATTGCTTCTGCTTATAAACCAAAAAAAGTCTCATAATTTTTATTTATTGTTTTAAACCATTTCCATTCTTGTCAGTGTGAAAACACCACTTTTGCACTGCAGAAACGATTTACAAAAAATTAATTTTTTTACAGCTTAATTTATTAGAATRCCTGCATCATTTTATTATATTTTATTATGGAACCTTGCATAGTCATCTTTAAATTTTATACTTTAATTAAACATTTGAAATTTTTAAAAACTACATCCATCTTATATCCATTTCTGCTAAACCTTATCTGTTTGCCATTTTACCAGGTGGTTCCATGAAATATTTTTATAATGTTTCCAGGAGATGTTACTTTATTTTATGTTATTCTTGTACATTAGAAGAGTAGGCATTTGCTAGGAACTCCACTTAATGGCAAAGAGGCAGAGTTTGCTACTTCATCTCTTCTTGTTGAGGCAGCTCTGCATGATATGCCCTTACCAGCTAGATAATGACGACTTATTAGACCTGCGAAAATTAATGCTATTTGTCTGGAAGTAATAGATAGACAAGCCCATGATTTAATGCTTCACTTCCAAAATGCATCCTGTTGCATCTGACAACTACCTCTTTGCTGCTCTTTGCAGTTGGTTTTTTGTTTGTTTGTGGGGGTTTTTTTTATTTTTCCTTTTTTYTGGACTAGGGAAAAAATATAGCATGGCAAACACTGGGGTTTTTTTTTGCCAGGGCCTGAGCACCGGAGCTTGTTTTGGTGATTAAAGTGTATACTTTAGGGGTGGCCTCCACAAGAAACTGTCTAGAGCTGCCCCCACTGCCAAAACCAAGGCAGTACCTTTTCCCGGAGTACCTGACACTGTGCTAGCTGGCCAAGTGTCTCAAATGCTGCTAAGTGAAACAGGCATTCTCCTCAGACACTGAGAACAAAAGGTACGAGTACAGCTCACCTCCTCACAATTAAATTCTCACACTTCCCGGTACAGACTGGCCACGGCCAAATTGCCTGTTGAGAATCACCAGTGGCCCATGCCAATTCTCAGACCCTTCTGCCAAGTGTACAGGAGACCAGTGGCTGGCCAAACTCCAGTCAGGTCAGACACTGACAGYCACTGGTGAATTAGCAGTATAGGCTATCATATACCAGTGCTCAGGMCTATGCCCTTCTAGATTATCAATAGCCATAGCCCCGGTAGGTGAAGTATAAATTGCTGTTGTCCTACTCTTTCAAACTCAAAATCCTAACTTCTAATTTATTCTTTATACATTTTTTTTGAKGGAGTTGTATCTTCATCTGTTTTACATAACTGTGATGGTACTTAAACCCACTTTTTGGGATGTCAAAACTGTCAGCTGTAGAGGCAGTCACTTCCTGGCACATCTCTGTAGCTCCTCCTGGCAGCCAGCAGGGCCAGCARAACCTGAGGTTGGATTTACAAAGCACCCCTTTCATCGTATCAGTATTGGTGATCCACGGGACACACATCACAATTTTAGCTCTAAAAATAGTACATTTCAACCATACCATGGAAGCACAGAGGTAATTTTGACCAGAAAGGACCTCTAGATGTCATCTAATTTAACCCCCTCCTCAAAGCAGATCTAATCCAACCAGGTTTCTCATGTCCCAGTCAAGTYTTGAATGTTTCCATGGAAGGAGATTATACAGTCTCTCTGGGCAACCTCTTCCAGAGTTTGGCCACCATCACAATAGAGGAAAATGTCCTTTATTGCAAAACTGGACACAGTGCTCCACTAAGTATTCAGAAACCGGAGTGATTCAATTGAAAGTTCCCTTCTGAAGAACATAACTAAGGCTTTATTTCAGACACCTGAGAGGTGGAATGAAGTTTATAACCCATGTCTGTAAAATCCCAYACATGTTTTCTCCACTCAACCTTTCCTTGGATGAGTGGATTTTGGATCCCAGTGGTGGGATCAGCATTTGCTCCTAAGAACCAATATTTATCAAGTCATACAATGCAGATGGAGATTGTATTCTTTTCTTTCCTACCGATCTCAGATTTAATTTTCTAATTTTCTGTAGTGGGAACAACTGGAAGTCCCACAAGTAAGCCTTTGTCCGTAAACCATGAAATAAATTTAAACTATTACAGAAAGAAATGGACATCTGTATCATGGTCTCTCCATTTTCCTTTTCCAATTTACTCGGGCTCTTTTCATGTGCAACCTGAGCTGTTCCAAGGGTGAGCATTTTGTTCATTGTGAGTAGGTCTGGGAAGTAACCATGCCTCGCTGCTCTTGGTGCTCCTCAGGGGCTGTAATTGCCTGCCCGAGTGCTTAGACATTCGGAACAGAGAGTTCTACCCCACACTTTCCCAGCATTGAATGAGCTAAGTTGGTCTGACCCAAATTGCCACTCAGCAATCTATCTTTTTAGCACCTTCATAAGGGATCTCTAATCTCTGACAGGAGATTGAATTAATTTACTGAAGTATGTGACCATACTTAACAACCTTTCCAACTCGCCCGTTTTCTGGTTTGGAGCCAAGATTTACATAATTATTTCTATTTTTGAGCTGTCAGGATTGACACATTTCCCAAATGCCTACGTTTAGCCATTTTTAGCTTACACTTGCCCTAGCTGAAGTATAGTCCTTCATCTCTAGCTTTTTAAGTACTTGATGGACTTTTGTTCTTCAGGGATTGCAAAATATAATTCTATCTAGATAGGCTAACAGTCCACTGAGACCTTTAAATAACTGTGCTCTGACTACATCAAACACATCTAAGGATCTTTAATACTCTTTCTGATGTAAGGCAATTAATTACAAAAAATAACAGGTAACATAGTTTAGAACTATTTTTTCTCTAACCAAATTTGTCAGAAATATTAAAAAATTTCTCTCTTTGAAAACTAGAAAGGGGATACTGCCTTTTTTTCTCCCTATTTTTCATTATTTCTTTCACATTTTTTTATGTGGTGCCTGAAGAGTGTAAGGAGGTTACTGCTTGCTGTTGCCTTTCAAAAACCAAGCACACACAGACACACTTTCTCGATATGTTTCAAAATGCTCTTATTCATAGAATAACTGTAATTTAAGCAAAGAGGGATTAATATCAAGGGGGAACTTCCAAAATGTAATAGACTGTGTTAAAAACCCCAACATAAACAAGACAGTCCTTCTCAGCGACCCGTTAAGGTGTCATATCAAAGCACACAGAAAACTGGTGGCTGTCATTGTTTGCCATCTGTTGCAGATCCTGAAGTGAGGCTGAGCAGCACCTGCAGCATTTCACAGACTGGCAGATCATGGCTGCTCATGTGGATCCAATACAGTTCAAGAGCACATAGGATTACACATTTTCCTGGTGTAGTAACATATTTAGTATTTTTCAGCAGTTGTCTGCTATTGCTGTACAAAAGAAAAAATACAGGAAAACTTTACTTTTTTGTTGGGGTTTTTTTTGAGTGCAATTTCTACTTAAAGCAGCTTCAGCAGTTCCACTTCACATTTAAGAACCTCTTTYACCAGTAGACTTTATTTGAGCAAGTGAAAAAGGCAGTAATATCCAATCTATAACATGTCCTTCATCCTCCAATCCAAAAAGCATCACATTTTTCAAGAAATCCTGTTATCATTTCTCCAGCTTCCTGCAGGACTAAATCGTAACAGCTATACACAAGAAGGCTGAATTGAGGTCCTACAGATAACTGCAGATCAAATTTCTTACCTTCTGGTTAAATTTTGGAATGAATACTTTTTAGATACACTTGCCTATGAAATAAATTTACATCTGTCTATTGTTGTATTTATATACAGCCATCTATTTTGCCAGATACTATGTACAACATTTATTTTGCTTTCACATTTCAGGAACAAAAATTCCAACGAGACAAATTACTCTGTAAAGCTCCTTTGCATGGGGGAATAGAGCCAGATGCCAGAAAGCACTGGGGGGGAAATTAACATTATGATGGTATGAGAGCACTTTAAATTGCTGTACTCTCCCAGGGTAGAAAAAGGAATTTAACACTCTTTCCTCTCACTTCCATTTTTTCTCAGTCTGAAATCCTGGCTGCTTAACTCTGTGGTAAACAACACTGTAAGTTAAATAAAAAAATAAAAATTAAAAAAACTAAACACACCATCAAGAAACAAAAACCTGTGAACTGGGAGATAAATATGGTCTTCAGTCTTAGTGTTGGCTCTGCCTCTGCCATTGGCAGACAACATGTGGATAATGGGAAAGGCAAGTAATGGAGAAGACCATAATACAAAACAAAACCATGTCATTATATAGGACATTGGCAGAACATGGTTACACAATAAATTGGCAGTGTTCTTTCAGTTTGAATAAAGAATGAACACTTGTGCACTGTATTATGAAATTGATAAGTGCCTTCGAGCAAATTACTTCTTTACAGATCCATTTTGCCATCTGTGATGTTATGTAATTACCTCTAAGGGTTTTTTTTTACTAAGGTTTATGTTGCTGACATTCATAGAATATTTGAGGCCTTATCTGCTTCAAAACTTGGGGTTTTACCGAATGGCAAACTAAAAAAGGGAGAGAGAGAGCATCCAACACCTCCCCAATAAATAGTTTCGAAATAAAATGGGATATTTGTCACTGTGTCACATTTCTGAACTTATCAGGTAAACACAGGGCCATGATCTAACACTTTAAAATAATGGAAAGCTAGTTAATCTATTCTGTTGACCTCAATGCTAGTTCAAAGCCTATTGATASACAATATGCAAATATGTCAGTTGTATAGAAGATTTGGTTCATTTACATGTATCATGGCACTAGACTAAATTTTTATTTAACGTGCATTTACTTTCTCCATTTTTTTTTCTTTAATATGTCTCAGAAAGTGTCACAATAAAGGTTTAATTTGATTTAAAATACTTTTCCAGGAAGAGTTGTTCCCACCCCCGTGTATTGATGCTAACCTCCTCCAGCTCCCTCCACTACCTGCAGGAAGACATCTGTGTTGATGCTGGCCCTGCTGTGCCCTCACCACCGGCCAGAAGATACCCCTGACTGAAACCAGCATGCCAGGTATGCCACTGGTGTGTCACTTCTTCACTGGGTGGCAAACTGTTACCAGGCAGGACAGGAAAAGACATTTCCATGGAGCTCTGGGAGAGACATCATTGCTGTAAATGTGAATATGGATGTCTCAAAGCATAGGTTTTTAAATGAGCCTGTACTTTAATCGCAACAGTGGCCCTATTAAATTATCCCCATGGTGACTTTAGCAGAGTGAATCATGGCTCTTGCACATGCTGTCACCAGGCCAGGCCCTGCAGACACCCCTTCATCCATTATCACGTACCAAACGTCTCTGATGCCGCTTGACAGATCCGATGACTCCACAGTACCACAGAATGTGCTCGGGGCCACATGGCATCCTGGGCTCGGAGAGCAACCCTCTAGACCACCGAATCCTTGAGGTTAAGACCTTCAGTCTTGGTAAATTACGCCTGGAATTCGATTCCCACTGTGACAGAGGTTAAGGCTTACCTGGGATTCTCATCTCTCTCATCATTAATCCACCCCCCCAAAAAAATCCCATCTTAAAATAAGGTTTAATAAGAACTATTGAAAAAAATGCCCAGTATATTCTTGCTAGCTGATCAGAATTACTGACTCAGCTTCTACTGTAGCACCTCTGGTTTTTTTTATATCCTTTAGGATCCAGAAAAGAGGGGAATTATTTCAGGCCTTAATAAGAGAAAGGACTTGTTTTTCTTAATCATTTTCAAAGAAATGGTGACAAGAGAATAGAGAATGACAAGGATTTAATCAGAAAACAAAGTGCAAATGATGTGTGCAGTGTTAAAAAATCATTTAGCCTCACCTAAATGTTACCAGTTTGCTGGAATATACTACAAGGAGCTATGCAGGATTAACTGTTTAGGCCCTGCTCTGCTGTATGATACAGAGATGGAAAGACCAACTTCCTACATGGCTTTTTACTGGTAGAATCAAAAGCAATCTTTAAACCCATATGCTCRTCCTGATGCCGAATTAAGTTTTTACCTTTTTCCTCTTATATATTCTCTGTAATTTTTACACATATAGTTGTAGCTTTGCACCATATGATTTTACTCTAGCTAGTTTTCCCAGTACTTTTCCCTGCCCTGATAGGCAGAAAGAAAAAACAAATTCCAAGGCCCTATCCTATCTTGGTTCTCTGGTCTTGAGACCAGCTCTTTGAGACATATTTTTATTTAAAAAGTTAGTTCTCAAATAAGGGGGRGGGGAGGGTTTAGAAGGGATTAGAACGAGGAGGAAATTACCTCACAAATTACAATTCTAGTTGGTGATTCTTGTCAGGTATGCTAATTTGCAAAATCTATAAAAATTGTATACACATCACGTGGGTGTGCATTTTTCAGCATTCTCCACCTGACAAACTGTGCACCCAAGGATCCTTATAAAGGTAACCCCTTTTTATCACCCTAACTGTGTCTGGCTCGTGATTTTAGGGTCAGCGGGAGAAAGGCATCAGTCCCACCAGAACACAATAAGCAYCTGTTTGGCCTACCTAGAAACTTTATCTTTCGTTATATGTGCAGAACACCTGCCCAAGTGAAAATGCCCACAGCTGAGACAGTATGCCAGGAAAAGGAAGGCTGGGATGATGGGAATATGGCCATGGTGTCAATCAAGCTGTATAGAAGACATGCTGAGAAAAGTGACAAAGGGCGAAGTGACGAATATACTTTTTTTGGAACCAGGCTGGATTCATAAAGGAAGCTGAGGCTATTTCAGGGAAGAGGAAAAACCTTCAGCAACCTTGAAATATGTTGGGAGAGTATGAAAACAGTCATCGAATTAATCTGGGCATGTACTCTACATTGCCTTATATTAGTACAGAAATTTATCTATGGGCAGGGCAAACACTGCAGGCTACTAACTGAGACACCTTCTGAGGCTTCTCTGGCACGATGGCCAATGGCAAAATAACTGCTTGGACTGGCTTAACTGAGTATTTCTTTCTGTTATCTTACTTTGTGTTCTACATTTTACAACACTGGATTTAAAAACCCCACTGTGGCTTTGCCGGGTAGTCTTGATAGCTCCTTGTGAACTTTCTCTTTGATTTTCACTTTTCCTTCTCCTGCAGCCTTTCTTCAAAATCAGCAGGAAGTATGTTGTTCTGGCTTGTATGGATGTTACACTTCAGTTCCCAGAAACTTTATTAAATGCTCAAGACATGAAGTGATGCCAAGGTTTTAYTGCCTAATGAGAGGAGGCCCCTTTATTCCTGTGGCACATCTTCTATTGAAATACCAGTGTATTTCACCTTTGCATATTCTTAAAGATAGATTATTGTACTGACAATTTCCTAATTTTCAACATAGGCAGAGATTGAACTGGAATTAGTGTTGTTGCTTTCTGTTTAATTTTAACACCAAGAGTTTTTATTTTTTTCTATGGATAGAAAATGGKAAAGATCTCACAGCCCATTAAACAAGCAGTTCAAGTCTTAAACTGGTGCACTGAAGGACTCAGTCTAGAAGAGCAATGGGTTTAATTTGCACTGGTATGCTACCAAAACTAAAGGTCTGGCAAAGCTTTTATTTAGGATTTTTTATCCTAAAATCTCAGATAGGTGGCTCATCACACATAGGTTGCTTATGTGGGTTTTTTTAGGTACTTGTAAAATAACTTCAAAGACACAGTGCTGACTATTTCACTTTTCTTGAAGCAGTGTTGGCTCTGTTAACCTGTAGTCAATCTGGGAATTAGCTTATTGCAAACTCTGCAAGTCATATGGAAGCTGTTTGGGCTGTAAACTGCTCTGACAACAAACCAGCTGTAACCTCAGCTTTGGTCTTGACTTCCCMGTTAGAGCTCAGCAGCTGTAAGAGTAGACCAGCACTGAACTCAGCACAAAAATAAAAATTACAGTAGCTAAGGACTTATTTCAGGATTTTAGCAATATATTTTCAATTAGTTCATACAGATTTAAAAATTTGCTGGTAAACTTCTTTGAATCAAGGAAATATGGCAATGCATTATACAGCTACGTACATATTAGGTTTGCTTGAAACAGTCCAAAAGATTTCAAAAGGTTTTTCCTGGTCATTTCTATTCTCAGTTAACAGACTATGATGGATTTAATTCTTAGAATATCTGGGAAGACTAACCAACTGGAGACATGACCAGAATCTTTTTAGACAAATGTTTATCATCTGTAATACACAAAAGGCTTTCCAGGAAAGCATTTTATTCTGGGGAGGTAAGGCAGTGACAAAACAGCCAGCATTCATACGTAGAAAAGACCTCAGAGAGCTAGGATTTGAAAGCCCAAAGAGTAGTGGCCTTGCTATGTTGGGCAATTTGTACAGAAATCAAAAGGAGAGATATTGGCTGCCAGCTGGCTGTTCTCTGTTCAGCTGCAGGCAGAATGATCTCATCTTAGCTGTTACCAAACAGAAATAGGACCTTCTTGCACTGAACATGTAAGCCCTCACACCTTGAACTCAAGAGTTATGATCAAGAGTCAAGTGGCAATGTCCAAGCTCCTTAGCTTGGACACATGAAAACATATACCAGGCTTTGGCCAGTGGGAGATGCAGACAGCTGGGAAGGGATTCCCCTCAATAAATCTATCAGGTACTTCCTCCAGGGTGAGCTGGCAGGCTCACAACTCAGGCTTCATTGACAGCAGTGTCTCCTTTGACTATGATAGATTAGACACATAGATCAAAGTTTGACACTTATGTTTAGGTATCTTTACCTGAATCTGAATCCTAATTTTGAATTCAAACAACCAACAGCAGGATCAGGAGAGAACTGAGGAAAGCAGAGTTACTGCACTAGAGAGAAACTAGAAAATCAAGGCTACAGGGAAAACAGATGAACAATCTCAACATTCTGCTTTTTAGTCACAATAAAATGAAAAATGCAACAGACAACTCTCCATCCTCCCCAAATCTGAGTGTTTTGATATCCAGAGGCCACAGCTCAGTCACTGTAAAGAAAGAGTTGCAAGTCCAGCAAAAAAAAAGTAGAAGCACTCCATAGGATAGAGAAAAAGGTGGCCTTAGTCATACTCCAAAGAAGTTATAAAACTTGTAATAACCTTACAGCAACTAGAAAATGAAAAGTGCACTCTCTGGGAAAACGGAAAACCAGGGGTCCCAGTGATAAACAGACATGTTAGTCAGTGCTGCTATCTCTGCATACAGAAAATCAGGGCTTTTTTTTTCTTTTCAGTGTAATATTTTTCATAAAAGGCAACATAATAATAACCAAAATCTGTAAGGCTGCTATCAAGTATACTTTAAAACATTTTATACAGGTTTATACACGAAARGAAATAATAATGAAAATTAAAGATTATTATTTTTTTGCAGGGTTTTGGTTTTTGGGTTTTTTTGTTCTGTTTTTTCTTTTTTTCATAGCATGGCATGCTGCTGAGATGCTATCTGTATTCAGGATAATTTTAACTTGGCTATGTGACAATTTCAGTACACAATATGCTCATGCTTTGCACAAATGACTATATAATGTTTCATTAAGGACTGTAAATACCCATCAACCTAATCACAGAAATGCTGTTTCAGTGATTTTAGGGCCATTTAATCTGGGCTGTGATGGCAGGGATGAATAGCTTTATTTCATTAACAGTTGCCATTGCAATTACACTGAGGTAAATATTTTTGTGGAAAAATTAAGCAGCCTTTCCTTTTGCCCTGACACATTTGAGCAATAGGAGTATCCCTCTATAAGGARGACTATAAAGGGACTTTTCAAGTCAGAGGAGTGCTTTCCTTCAGAGAGCTTTCTATATCAGCTTTTTCCTCTGCTCAAGGCACCACCATCAGCTCCAACCATGTCATGCTAATTTTTCATCTCTTGTTTGCATCTCTGCTTGAATTTTTTGTAATGACCAAATTCCCTTTCCAAAACTATTCTGTGCCACAGGATTTGTTGATTCTGACATTACTAGCCAAAGATAAACTCAACTAGTTCCTACTCTTTGCTGAAGAATGGACTAACTGAAGCTGCAGATACGTTAATTATTTTTACACTTGAGAYTTCTTATGCTTGTTGTTTCAATCAACTCTGCCACTCATATGAAGCCATTRTTCATCATAAAAATACTTGCAGGAAACACCCTGAAGCAGGAAAAATGCAGTTTTCCTTTCAAAAAAAGTCAAACTAGGAATAACTTCAAAGCACAGCATTAGAACATGTGCATGGACAACAGAAAGGTGACTGGAGGAGGGTCCATTGTCAAAGGTGGTCAGTCATCCTTGGACATCTTTGGTCCTGCTTTCTGCATGCATGGTCTTAACTTTGGCTTTTAAGGAGTTTTTTATCATTTCCAAAATATTAYACATTTAAATATGAATTTCACTCCTATAACAATTCTAAAAACGGCCACAAGCTATGGTTTCAGAGGATTAGTTTGAAAATGAGAAGAAAGGAATCATTATCAGGGTACAGTATCAAGGAAACAGGCTTTCTAGAGAGTTGTGAAACTTCTTTCCTTGCTAACACAAACTTATGAGTGACCAGCCTGGTAAGGTGGCAATAGTCCTACTTGAAATGGCAGGCTGCATTAGGTGATATCTGGAAGTTCCTTGTAGCTGTAAGCTTTATATGCTTCCATGCCCAGAGTATTTTCTTCATATATTATATATATATATATATATGTGTGTGTGTGTATGTGTGTGTGTGTGTGTATTATATATATTTAGTAGGACAAATTCAAGTCTTGTTCAAAAATGTCACTTAGCATCTGATGTAGCTCTTCTGTTTTAACAGAACCGAGACATTGAACTTGATAATAAAGTATTGGGTTTTAAATAATTTTAATAATAATCACAGTTATTAAAAAGTAGAGTTGGAAGAAACCTCGTGCAATCATCCAACCATGATTTACTCATCCACTATGGATGCTATATATCTACAACTTTTATGACCTATTTCTTTTCCCAGCTTTATCTCCCATAATTCTTCTTTAATCTCAAATTCTCCTTCAAAAAGAAAAGAGCTTGGTGTTTCATGTGCTCTGTTTGCAGAAGAGGGAATAAGCTGCCTAATGAAGGGTTTAAGCCAATGATAGCACCATGTAGAACTCCTTCAGCATCATTTAAAATAAAAATCTCCTTGATCTGATATTCACCAAATTCATAGGGAGATTTTATGTAGATTTCAATAGAGAATGGATGCATTTATGAATGTCTTGGGCATATGCACAGCTTCAGTTACCCTAAGGTTTAGTATTAGATATATGTTGAGTAAGTATTTTTTAAATAATTATTTTATAAAACTACAGTAATTATTATACCTACAGATAGSAAGATTTTAAAGTCCACACAGAATGCTAACAATACAGTGGCTAAGAATATGCGAATAAGAAGGTTTTTGAAAATACCATGCATCTTAAGAATTTGCCATCAGGATTTTATCCTTTAAAGAAGACACGTTTAAAGATTTGTGACCATGAGAAGTACTACAGATGACTTTGGCTGCATTTTTAATAAAGATATATCTGTATTTGGGAGTGTAATCAAAGCAAAGGGAAACAGCATATTGATCTTACTTTGGAAGAGCTAATGGAGAGACAGGTAAAGACTGAAAATGTCCCAAGAAGTAGTGGGGCAACTTATTATTCTTATTAACAGGAAAACCCATCCACACCTTGGGTACACCAGGGAAGTGTTCCTACACATTGAATGAAATCTCTTGGGAGGGTAATAAATCCTACACAACAAATTATATACTAACAGGTTCCTAGGGGAGTTGAAATAAATCCTCACAACCGCTTAGTGCGTAATCTCCAGATCAGATTCCCATTCTTCTTTAGAGGAAAATAATATATTGCTTCTTATACTCTCTGCCAGCCAAATGCTATATATCAAAGTTATGAATGTAGTTGAAATATCGATCCTGAGCCAAAGTGAAACTAAAGGAAAGTTTAATACATTCCCTATATTAGGAAAAAAAAAAGGTTAAAAAATGCTAAAAATGTGATTTCTGGTCAAAGGCTATCTAGATAAAAATGGAAATTAAAATAGGAAACAGAATACACCCTTTGACACTTGTTTTTATTCCTGCAAGCTGAAGAATGAAAGCTGAGTATTTGATTGTGCTAAATAAACAGCAATAACAAGAACTAAAGCACAAAGAAAAGATTGCCACAGGGATAAAAACAGTAATGTACACAAATGTATTTAACAAAGAATTCCTTGAAAAACGAGATAGAAGATTCCCAGTAAACGGCTACAGCATAAACTGGCAAACAAAATAACTGGAGAGCAGGGCAGTGTTGACTCTTGAAGACAAGCCCAGAAAGTGAGCAGGTGTATGCAAGAATGATTTTTGACTGCAAAAACCTTGTTAGCTCATTCAGAGAGAAAGGTTTCCCTGCCAGAGGTATTGCAGCAGCCATCCAACAAAAACTGGATCTTGTAACACAAGCCTTCTGCTGTGCTGTCTTCAGCTGGGATAGAGTTAATTTGCTTCACAGCAGCTGGTTTGGGGCTATGCTCTGGATTTGTGAGGAAAAGAGTGCTGATGCTAAAACAAGGATGTTTTAGTTACTGCTGAGCAGTGCTGACACAGAGTCAAGGCCTTTTCTGCCTCCCAGCCCACCCCACCAGCGAGGAGACTGAGTGGCACAAGAGGCTGGGAGGGGACACAGCTAGGACGCTGACCCCATCTGACCCAAAGGATGTCCCACACCATATGACACCATGATCAGCAGCAACAGCTGAGGGAAAAAGAAAGAAGGGGGGGAACATTCAGAGCTATGGGGTTTGTCTTCCCAAGTCACCATCATGTGTGATGGAGCCCTGCTGTCCCGGGGATGGCTGAACASCTGTCCGTCCCTGGGAAGTGGTAGATGAATTCCTTGGTTTGCTTTGCTTCTATGCACAGCTTTTGCTTTACCTATTGAACTGTCTTTATCTCTACCCACGAGTTTTCTCACTTTTACTCTTCCAATTCTCTCCCCCATCCCATCAAGGGAGAGAAGCTCTAGACAAGACTTGACCAATTGGCTCTTTTGGCATACTGGCTCCGAGATTTAGGTCAGGTTCTTGCCAGTGTTTTTCCCTGGTGAAGGATAACAAAGGCAAACACGGTGATAAGTTATGCTCATGCTTTCCATGCAGGTCAGCCCTTAATTTATTTCAAGTTTTGTCTTATGCTTGCCCTGCAGGGCCTGCAAGTTTCTGTAGAGGGAGTGCTCCTGTGGAGGGCTCTTTCTTGATAGCCCTGGGCTAGTGGGAGGAAGCAGAAGTATTGTAACCCTCAGGTTAGCTTTATGTTACACATGGGATCTTTTCTGAGGGCTAATTAAGCCTGTTCTTAGATTCCASGATGGAATAAGAAAGTCTTAGAGCTACTGAAAAACAAGTTCAAAATATTCAGAAAAAAAATGTCTTGCCATAAGATGAAATACTGCAGGATAAAATTGCATGTTTTAAAGTTAAGCAATAAAAGCTTTGAAAACCAAACAGCTATTTCTCCATCCCCCAGCAAAACCGCTGTCAGCTGGTCTGCCTCTGTGGGGTTAACTGGAAACAAAAATTTGTCACAATAACAGAGATGGTACCTGGGAAAGGAGAGCATCTTTCACCCATTGCTGTACAAAGCTTTTCACTTTAGAGGAATTTGCTGATCTGTTCTCATGCAAAGAATTATGCTGGAAATAAAGGACTTGCCTACAGCAGAAAAGAATTAAGAAATGGATTTCAAAGGGAATAAATAAGATTCAGGATGAGTGAGGGAACTCTCTGTGATCTCTCTTAGCACTTTGCTTACTAATAAGAAAGGAAGTTTCTAAAGATGCTGAAGGGTAAAATGAAAGTAGGATAATCCCCTAATTGAACTACAGAATAAAAGGGAAGGAGGGAAGGAAGGAAGGAAGGAAGGAAGGAAGGAAGGAAGGAAGGAAGGAAGGAAGGAAGGAAGGAAGGAAGGAAGGAAGGAACCGAGCAGAGCCACGGTATTTGCAAACTTCTGTGTATGAATAGGACTTTGGGTTTTGGATTTAGTCTGGCCAATACAAGCAGGACCTACAGAGCAAAGAGGGACAGAAATTATCCTCAGACTCTCGGAGTCTTAGCATCACCTATCTGATTTTTCTATGCTCTTCAGGAAAATTACTTAAGTTCATGCATGAGGGGAAGGAAAGCTTTGTGGAAATATCAGGAGGCTAAATAATGCAAGATTTCTTGTCAATGAAGAATTTGCTAAGAAAATACAGTAGCAACAATGAAAAGATTGTTAGGAGGTAAAACATCTGCTTCTATAATGTAAAAATAAATAGAAGTAATTTTGTTACCAACATCCTTTAGGGGGACAGAAGTTTAAGAGGGAAGCAAATGGAAAGAGCAATGACGCTTTAGAACCTTGATAGTGGCACAGGCTGCCTTTAGGTCGTTTCAGTCCAGCTAACATGATTCATAGCTTCAAGTTAACTAAAGGATGCCAGGGGTGGTGATGATGCCCAAGTGTTCACTTAGCAAACCAAGACAGTTGTCTCAGCTGTTACACATTACTTTACCTTCACTAGTCCCAAAAACTGCAGTGAGGGAATCTGGTAGAGACAGATTTGACTTTTTGCAATTGTGAAAACACAGTTGTCATCATAGTGACTTTCAGAAGTCCAGTTATAGGTTAATTACTCCTGTCTGCAGCTATTGTTTCCAGTGGGCAAAAAAAGGGTGAGAGGTTAATCTATTTAAGTCCCTTCCTCAGACATTATAATTCTACCGACCTTTGGCAGACCAAATATAAAAGTAATTCACAAATAGTTTTCATTTGGTTAGTTTACTTGAGACTCTGGGGAGCTCTGTGTGCTATAATTTCTCTACTGTATTCATTCCCTACTGTCTAGCTTTTTCAAAAGTTTATTCACATCAACCTTCAAACCAGCCTTGTGGACAATTATTGCAGGATTACCTCAGCTGAGACAACTCAAAGTACTCTTCTGTGGGCCTTAACTCCAAAGACCTTAAGTTCTCAGAGATTAATACATTTTAGAAGATCAGATTGTCGCTTTTTTCCTTCTCTCCTTAGATGGTCATAAAATACAAATAACAATAATATCACTGGTTTTATTTTATTTTCATCTCGGTAAAATTTAAGATTTAGAATCATTCAGTTACTGAGGATATGTAGCCATAAACCACATCTATATCTATTATGAAGTTTCACGTTGCCCTTAAAAATGTTCTAGCGTAATTCCAGGCCCTTTAGACCAAGGAATCCGGAGGTGGGAGAGAGGGCTGTTGCATTTTAGTGGAGCAAATGTGTATACAAGGAGGCCAGTGTGCACATTTGTGCTGTGCATTATTTACAGCAGTAGGTAAGGAAATTGTGCTGCTATTCACTTGCAATTCATTATTATCTATCCTCCTCCTGCCTCTTTAATTTCTGTTCCTTACATTCAGTAATGAATCATGTTCATAACTCCTTCAGTGTCTCACCCAGCCATTTTCCCTAATGAAAAGAGAATGACAGATGATCTGAATGCACGTTAACCCTTTGTCATGGTTTAACTCTGGCCAGCACCACGCAGAGTCTCACTCGGGGGCAGGGGATGAGGGAGAGAATCCGAACGGTAAAATTGAGAAAACTCGTGGGTGGAGATAAAGAGTTTACCAGGTAAAGCAAAACCCATGCACACAAGCAAAGTAAAACAAGGAATTCATTCACCACTTCCCACGGGCTGGCAGGTGTTCAGCCGGGAAAACAGGGCTCCATCACAAATAGTGGTGACAAATGCCATCAATCCAAACATCCCGTTCCTCCTTCTTCTTCCTCCAGCTGTTATTGCTGAGCAGGATGCAATGTGGGGTAGGATACCCTTTGGTCAGCTGTCACAGCTGTGTCTCCTCTCAACTCCTTGTACATCCCCACCTCCTGGAAGTGGGGTGGGAGGCAGAGAGGACCTCAGCACTGTGTAAGCTCTGCTCAGCAATCGCTGAAACATCCCTGTGTTGTCAGCACTGTTTTCCTCACAAACCCAGAACACAGCCCCTAAACAGCCACAGTGAATAAAATTTACTCTATCCTGACCAAAACCACTACATCCTTCCAAAGAGGTCTCTGATCCAACAGAGTTCAGCTGTTATAACATTAGCACAATGCAAGTGAAAATTTTACACTTTTTAGCAAATGGGGCTCCACCAAGACTCACAGAAGAACTAAAGAAAAAAAAGAAGGTCCTAGAGATGCAATCTCTACCATCAGAACTAGACGAGACTAGCAAAACAATGCTAAAATAATTGCCTCACCAGTCTTTGCATTGCTGCTGTGACTTATTCACTTCAGAGCAAATCTGAAAATTAGTCTCTTAAGATTTCTAATAGGAAAAATAACACTTGTGAGACTAAATACATTCGGCAACAATTTGTTATGGTCTGCCCTCTAATGGCTGCAAGCCTGAAATGGGCAGTAGGCGGTGAAATCATGACTGTAACCTGATAAAGTTGTGGAATTAAAGTTGTGGAGGCACCTTTTGGGCTTTCCAGTTCAAGTGCAACAACTGCAGCAGTCGTAGAAGAACTGGGCTCCAAAGACAAAAAATGCTAAATTAGGACCAGATGACTGTCAACCTAAAGCTATTGACCATGGCAGTTCAAAGCACTGTATCTTTGTCAAATACTTGCACAAGCTCAGTTCCGTAATATCCTTGTTCCTTGTTCAGAATTTTCTGCCTTTTTGCAAACTGCATGTTCTTTGATCCAGTCCTAGATTTCGATAGTCTAGTTGAATGAGTGAAAGCCTTTTAAGGTCTCTGGGTGCATCTGACTGCGTTTGAAGGACCTCTTGCCAGATATAAAGTTCTTAGTTGTGAAAGGAACTGAAACAGCCTCGGGCTGTCCCCAGACTGGAATGTGTGTGTAAAAAGCTGTTGAATCATCATCTTTTGCCCTCCTTGACTCATCCTCTGAAGAAAGAAATGTTTAACCACAGAAAGAATCTAACCTAATGCACAGTCCTTTTTGATGTATCTTATAAACTTAAAGGGAATGCTAAGAGGAAAGCTTATGCTATCCTAGTCAGAGAGAAGCCTATGAAAAATATCTATTGTCATGAGCTAAATGCTTTAAATGATTCTTTTTTAGTTTAGGGAAAAAAAAGGTAGAAAATGGTCATGAAGATGAGTATCAGTAAACGGATACATTTTCTGTAAGTGGCCTTATCCGAAAAAAATAGTGAATGTCCAAAGAAGCTTTATAATAAATTCGGGCTATGCCTTTCACATTGGCTTACTTAGGCTGAAATTCTGTATTTTTGGCTATGAAAATTACATGCTTTTGGATTTTTAATACATACTTGTTTGTCTGAGAATGACAAACACACAGTGAAAACTCATCTCCACGTGCCTGTTTGCAAAGAGGAGATAGACATTTGCTGCTACCTCTGAATCCTTTTATTCCCAGTCACCCATTTAACTGAAAACTGCTTAGAAATCTTGTTGTTCACACAGGAGGCAGATAGTCATGGAATATAGTAACACTCTCGCAGCTACAGGCTCTGTTATGCACTGGCAGTGGGAGGGCACACACTTTCACAGGAGTCTCTACGCAAAAAAGTTGACGTGCTGAATGCACTGGAATACTTATGGCATTAGACAGGTCTAAACTGGATTGTATGTCCCTGACAAATATATTTTTCTCAGCTCATCATTTATAAAAAAAAGTAAAATGAAATATAAATCTGACTAGCACATTTTGTGGATAAATTAATATTAATTGRGATATTACTATGCAAACTAGCATCACAGAAGTTTTATAGCCAAAATGGACTATGGTGATTGTAGTCTGAGTTTCACACAGGCCACTGGATTTTATTATTTAATTCCTCCATTCAGTTCTGTGATTCTGTTTGAATCAGAGTAAACACTTCAGACAAATATTCAGATTTTATTTCAAAGTCCTCAGTGAGGCTCTCCCACCATCCATGATTTGCTGCCACCAATAGCTAATTAATCTTTTGCACAGTTTGTAGTTTCTTTCTTTCTCTAGTTCAAAGTACTCACAAATTGTGCTTTTGTTATCTTTGCAATTCTCTATCATTTACTGAACAAASTGGACAGCTTCAGAATCCTGCCATAAGGGGTGTTTTCTGTTCTGAAACACTTAGAGTTTGTTTATACTCTCTAACAAGTGAATATTGACAGCACCTTCTCTGTTATTTGCCATTTAACCTATTTTTGTGTCAGCTACAGTTGCTTCTGGTGAGAACTTTGCTTTTTGTAAGTGTCAGAGGTTAGAAAAAGATACGTTTAATAACAAAAAGAAGTATGTATATAACCACTATCAGTATCTATATTTGTAAATGTGAAAATGTGGGTTCTATTCACGATCTTACATGAAACTGTGAAACTCACTTTTTTCATGCCAGCACAGAATCACTGTAAAGCTGGAAAGAGACAAATAAGATACAAACACAGTGAAAATTAAGTGGTTATAATGTAAACAAAGCATCTGAAACACCTGCATCTGCAATGCAAGGCCTGACAAGGTGAGMCAAGCTCTCTGCAAAACTGCTGTCACTCCACATTCCCAGCTCCAAACTGAAATGCTGAACCAGATTTTCAGATGCTGAAATTTGGTGCAACTCCACTAAAAGCCTTCTAATCTAAGACAAAAGTGCACACAATAAAGAACTTCTTCTGGTTGTAATGCAGACTTTATGATGGTCATAAAGAGGTCTGAGAATATGAAGTTGGGAAACAACAACCTTCCTCACACAGAAAAGAAAATAATGTCCTCATGTTCTGTAGTCAAGGGTACAGAAGAATATAGGATGTAGAAGTATATAGGATATAGAAGAATTAAGATAAATTATTGTTTCAGATGAAGTAGTATATTTCTTATATAGCTTGAAAGGAAAACAGGTTAAAAAAATAAAGAGGCTAGATGCAGATAAGCAGGCAGTCAAATTTTTTTATTTGTATTAAAGGAGAGCAACAATAAATTTCAAATAAAAGAACCTGCTTTTCAAATAATTTAAGCTGTGCTTTCCTTTTCCTTGGTTCAACAAGAGTTCCTGCTCCTCAGCACGAGCACTGAACTGCAGAGATATGTCCTTCTTGCTTTTTTGTTTGCCTTTGGCCCTCGGTGATCGATCTTAATAAGAGAGCTTTAGTGTATTGCTCCCTTTACACCTTTTCCTTCCTTCTCAGCACCTACTTTATGATCTCATAGAGAGGGTATTTTTTATAAAGGGGTAAACAGAAGTCTGATCCATCTCAGTATGAAGAGGAAATTGAGCTGAGGTCTAAAATAGCCCGGGCAAGTACAAAAGCTATTAAGCCAAAGACAGGCAGCAAAAACTTCTCCAGCAAACTTTTTTCTTTCTCTTTTTTGTAAAACAGGATGATTTCAAACTTGGCGGGCTTCCTAGCATGGACTAGGAGTGATAGGAATGAGAAGAAGCACCACACATGCAGTCTTGAACCAAGTATCTCTGCTTTAAAGGCAGGCTGAAGCTTGACAGACATTTCCTGTTGACAGCTTTAGGAAACCTTTGCTGAACATCTAGGTTTTCCAGCTTGTTTTTGATTGTATTTATTCCATTGTCTGTGAAGGGATAAGTAAGTATCTCAGATGTTCTGAGTAAACTTGCCAGAGCTGAATTTTTGAGTGTTGAGATTACTAAACTCAGGATCCTAAAGCACAGATTATGATGATTTTCCTTTGGGCTGAAATAACTTCTGCATCTGGCATTTAGATGTTTAAACCATTTGAACTAATATATATTAACTAAAATCTCTGGTTTTAAATAGATTCCTTAAAAAAAAAAATCTATGAATAAATTTGCTTTGTAACTTGTTGTCTTCTAAAGTACTTTTTCCATGATAGAGTTCAAAGTTTTTAGAGCAGCAAAATGAGCAATATTTTCCCATTGCATGAGATCTGGCTCACTGGCCCAGCAACTAGCAGGCCTGATGGAATCAACTTCTGCCACACGCTGTTGCTTTATCAGTATAGGCTAAAGGAAATAATTTCTAAAGAGCCTCAGATGTTCTTAAACTATTTGTTTTACAGTCAATGTCAAAATAATTATTTTCTTAAAAGCCTTTAGTGACATCATTCATGTATGGAGAAAGTGATTACAGTTGAGAGAGAGTCCTTTGGAAAAATATCAAGGAGCATTTCTTCCAGTGTAATGCATTGCCTAATATGTCAGCTACTCAAATTTCATTAAAGCTGGTTCCATCTCCTGCAAAGGTTTATACAGAACTATGGCATGGCCAATGGTTACAAGAAAAGCAGCTGACAAAACTATTTAACTACAATACACTGTGCAGCTACTGGAACTGCCATTAAATGTTCACAATATTTCTTTGTCAACATCAGTGCTCTTTTTTTTGCCTGTGACTTTTTTTTCTGCCTGATGATCTTACTGAACAGGAGAACTTCCATATTTGCTCATATATTTAAAATGGCCAGTCTGGATTTTTTGACCATAAATACTCTTTAGTACAGGGGGAGTTTTGGAGGGTTGCATTTTTTCGTGTTGCTGCAAAAGCAAGAGTCATCACATTCATGTGTATATATTACGTAGAGGCAAAGAATAAAAAATATTTATCTCTTTTGTTTAATCTCTTCTTCTTTCTAGTTGAATCATAGGCCCTTTAAAAAGCAATAGCAACATTTCAATATGGTTGACTGGGCTGCTTTCAATAGCCATAGAAAATTTACAGTGGGAAAAATAATAATAAAAATAATTAGAAAATAAAAAATAAACAAATCCATCTCCTTCCTTTATTAATGAGAAGTAAAAAGTGGGTACTCTCACCTTTCATGCAAGCGTGGCCTACCTGCATTTTATCTAGTGACCCTTAGGAGATCCTTGTAAGCCTACATAAAGCTGGAGTTCTCTGTGGGGGAGATTTTCCCTGGAAACTTGAGGAGAAGATTAAAGAACAGCATGCAGAAAATGAAAATTTCTAAGAGATGTACGTTATTCAACAACCCCTTGTATTGACTTAAGGGATTTTTTCCTGAAAACAGATGTAAAGGACAAGAACAGAGCTGAATGGAAACTTGTGGACCTTTCTATGAACCACTTAGCCCCAAAGCTTAGTAAAGCATTGGTCCATGTTTGGAAAAAGGATTTTTTACTCCCCTGGGATTTTCATATGAGATCATACTTGAATTTTACTGGAAAGCACRAAGATTTTTAAATGAAAACATAATTTCTCTGTATTACAAATACACCCGAGGCCTCTTTCTTTGCCACTGCAAAACACAATTTCTACACTGGTTTGACCACAAGTTTTTAGACCTTTAGTCTGGAATAGACTGAAGGCCTTCCTTGACCTTAGATAAAGCAACTTCTCCTTTCCTAATGTAATTCCATTACTTCTTCAAATGTTTTGTGTTCACAATTTAGGTCATTTTAATAATATAATACGTGGCAATATTGAAAAGAAGGTTCCTGTTGAAATCTAATTAATTAACTAGTATATGAGAGACATATTGTAATGCAAAATCCAGAGAAGCCTGAAGTAGAGCAAAAGGCAGAACATTCTCTATTTCGTTCCCAAGAAGATAACAATTTAGTTTCTGCAGAAATAAAGATATAAGAATGTCAGTGAGAAATACTTTAGGGAAAAAAAAATTAATTCATTTTTTTCCCAAACACAAGAAGTTTTATACATTCTCGATTCTCTTTAATCTGTGGTGGGTTTTGGCTCTCATTGTTGGTCATTGCTTTTCCCTTGGTTTACAATTGGCCCCTGGGAATTACTTGACTACACTTCATTAGCTGCACTTCAGTAATTAACTGCCTTGAACTCTACATATTGTTGTACTTGTGTAAGAACCTATGAATGAGCTACTGAAGAAGACGAACTTGAAGTCAACAACTTGGTGGCTTGGCTGTTTCAACAACGTCACATGGAACAAGATTTTATCATTCAGCAGACTCCTCTCTTACTCTGGAATATTCCCAAGGTCTATTATAAGGCTGCTCCACCTCATGTTTCCATCAATAAACTGCACTGAATACAGCAGACAACCAGTCTTAAAAGCAAGTCTCAGAGGATATCACTACTCACTACCAGAATCAGGAACACTATTTTTGGACTGTCAGTCACAATGACAAATCATATCTCCCCAGTCTCTCTTCTCTACTGCACTTTTATATCACTTCTTTTTCCATGTAATTCATAAATCCTTACTTTCTGGTAAGTCTTTTATGTGACACTTTATCAAGTGCCATTTTATGAGTCTGATAATATAACACATATCTTTGACTCCCTTCTATTAAGTATTTCTGTGACAGGAGAAGATTATTTTATTTATTTATTTATTTTCAAAAATAAGCTAAACAGGCTGGGAAACAATTGAAAAAGGGAAAGGAGAAGGATAAGAAGGAAATTTCTTGCAAAGCCAATACTGAAAGGAGGTGTTAGTTTGAAAGGAAAAATTAAGGAAAGTCTGAAGGAGGAGAGGTAGACAACTCTTAAAAAAACCAAAACCAAATGCTATAGAGAGTACTTGAAAGGAAAAAAAACCACTCATAGAAACAATCTGAGAAAAAAGTCCTTTCTTCCTAATACTGAGCTAATTTAAAATATTTTTATTTCTTCATCTGACAACTTTCGTCTGTGGGAGTACTAWGATAGCAATAAAAATATTTTAGGATCATTCTATTTGATCATAACAAACAGGGTTGTTTGAAAGAGGAAGGCAATTAAACAGACACGCTTGTTTATATTAATACAACTTTTCTCCTTGTCAAATAATCTTAGTTAAGTCAGCTAAATGATTTCACAGTTGAGTATTGGCTCTTTGAAAAAAAAATGGAGAAAGCCTGCTTCCTAACTTTAATGCATCCAACAATCGATCCCTTTGGCTGAAGGCAGGCAAGTTGCCAGCAGGTACTGCATACATTTCTCTGCCTTCTCCCAGGAATGTGTCTGGTCTGTCACGTGCCTGGTTTCCAGGCGGTGACCTCCAGAGGCTGCTGACCACGCTGCCTGGTGGGCACACGGACATCCTCAGGCTGTAAAGCCCCCACGGCTTTACAGAACAGCAGGGACTCGGTGTGGCTGCAAAGGCACACTGGGGGACACAGACTGGGCACTCAGGAGGAGTTTCCTGCTACTGTGTAAAGCTGCACTAAGATGAGGGAAGGAAAAGCTGAGTAGCAGGTAAGAAATGCAAGTGAAGGGGAAGTGACTGCAAGCTGACACTGAAGAGCACTGCATTTACCTTTCCTGCTCTGTTGCATACACACCGTAGGAGAGACCAGATGCCTTTGGGGAAGGAAAGGTTGTGTTGGGGTGCAGGAGTCCACATCCTCAGCACCCACTCTGGGTCAGGGGTCCCAGCATCCAAAAGTACCTGACATTTATGTCCTTCTATGTGCCTGACAGAGTTTAATTCCAGACAGCAACTAAGTAGCAAGCAGCTGCTCATTCACATGCTCCTCCATGGGATGGGGAGGAGAATCAGCRAAGGAAAAAAAAAACCCTCATGGGTTGAGATAAGAACAGTTTAACAACTCAAATCAAATAGAATATAATAATAATTATACTGAGACATAATGATACTAATAATGATAATAATTGCAATGGGGGAAAAAAAAAAAAAAACAAAACAACAACAAGAAAAAAGTACTGCACAAAGCAATTCCTCCCCACCTGCTGAGTGATGCCCAGCCTATTCCTGAGCAGTAATCAATGGCTCATGGGCAAGTCCCCCCAGTTCATCTTGATATTTTGTGGTATGGAATATCCCATCAGCCAGTTCAGGTCAGCTGTTCTGCAGGCTTTTTGTGTACCTCCTCACTGGCAGAGCATGGGAAACTAAAAAGTCCTTGATTTAGAGCAAGCCCTTCTTAGCAGCAACTAAACCATCACTGTTATCAACATTATCCTCGTACTGAATCCAAAACACAGCACTGTACCAGCTACCAGAACGAAGATTAACTCTATTCCAGCTGAAAGCAGGACACTGGCCCAAGGCAGAGATGTATCTTGGTTTATAGAAAAAAGGAGCTGTCCTGGAGTTGTCAACACAAATAGATTTGGAATATAATGCGCAAGGGCTCTCTGACCCCTTGTCTGTGTAACTCTGTTGTTGGCAACATTCAGATAAATTATAAATGCTTTCATTTGCAAACAAAACAAGCTTTATTTATTTTTTTAGCAGWATTTCACCACAATTAAAACTAACTTGATCAATACATTGTAAGGTAATGAGTTAATAACTAATTCATCTTTATAYGACAGATAATCAAGAATCACAAGGCTATTTCTTAGAGTCAGAACAAATATTGCTTTAATCAAACTGCTGAATTGTTGGGTTCCAATATATCTTTATTAAAACATCTTTATCTTATTTCTAGATGGAACCTTAATATATAATTCAATCACAAGATCAATGTAAAAGGATAGAAATTATTCTTTAATACTGAGTTTTAATAATATTCCCAAATTAGCTAATGGAGAGCAACTACAAGGAGAGATCAGCTAGATAAAGAAAGGAAGAGAGCAAAAGCAACATGAAACACATAAAGGGAGAAAGGAGAAGGAATRGTTCATCTATATTTATTTATTTATTGAGATCTGCCTGTATTTCTCATATACAGAAAACACTTTACAAGAAAATGTTTYCTTCTCTGCAAAGAAAAGGCCCAATACTAAATGGAATTAGATAATACGCCAGACAAGCAGTATATAAAATCCTCAGTACTTACAAAAGAAAAGGAAAAACTTTAAATATGCAAGACAGACTACAGGAAAACCATTTCAAATTTGTCTGTTAAATTTCAATTATTTCTAGAAGAATCTACAGTCACCTTTCTTTTAGATTACTATACCAACAATGACAAATTATTTCAATGAAATAACAGTTGCAATATGGCACTACCAAGAGTGAGTCAGTGCAGAACAAGTGGGTCTATGTAGTTTGCAACTAACATCAAAGAAATGCCACAGGYATATCAACTATAAACTAATTCTGAAAGGTCTGGCAGACTATGGTCCTGAACATGACAGAAGCCTCTAAGTGTTCTTAAGACATTTCTTTGGGAGAAAAGGATAAAAACACCCTTTGGAGAGGGTTACTCCAGAAGYAGTGTCAGGAAAAAAATTAACTTCCCTGAAGAAGCCCACTTTATCCCAACTTTGAGTATTATATTTTGGGGAGAATGGTCTTCATTTTTCTTTTTGTTAAAAGGGAAAAGACTAAAAAAAAAAAAAAAAAGGTGGCAAAAGAGAATAAGCAATTTGAAAAATATGCAAAAATAGCCAAGTGGATGTGCTTCCAGGTTTGTGCATGTTCCCTCAGTTAAGAATGATTTTACAGCCAGATGACAAAGCCCCTGACAATAGGGCTTAATGACAAAGCCCATGAAACCCTACCCAAGGCAGTTTGACTGGCATTTCAGCATTATTGTATGCAACCGAGAGCTTTCCAATCAGCCAGAACAGTGGGATCCACCAAGGAATCATGATCAAGGAGCTATTAGGCCAAACGGTATTGTCAGAATTCCACAATTTATGCAGCTCCTTTCAGAGAGCTGAGTCCTGAAACTTCCAAATATCAAAAGGGTTCAATATCGAACAGAACACGTATTTAARGAAAATTGGCCCCCAAATTGCTATGCTATTGTCATTTGTTCYTTTGCAGTTCACTTAGAGGGTAAAGTGGAAACTATTTTTAAAATTCAATATGAAAAAAATTACAACTGAAGTTTCTTTTGAAAAAAAGTTCATTTAACCAGCTGCATCTCTCTTTTGTACTCTGCTCAGATGTTAACTTGGATTATAGGCTCCACGTTTCTCATGCTTTTTTGTTGTCTGTCATTTACGTTTTGGAAAATTTAGCACAATTTTAGGTTTGAACTGATTTGTACTCCTTTGGCCAAGCCTGAGGCCCTCCAAACTCTTCTGGAAAAGTACCACATCCACAATCACTCTGGCAATGGTCTGYCTGGATCCCTTTCAAGTAACACAAAAGCTGTGCAGCATGTTATTTAATGCCTTATCCTTTTCTCATTGAAGTCTGCTGCAGAGCTCCAAYTGACTTTGCTGGGAGCAAAAAAGAACCCCAAATGCCAAACTGATTTGACTACCACTTTAATAAGAAGATTTTGCAGTACGCAGCATAATCCATCTTTACACAAGCTCAGCCATGCACTCTGATGGTCTGCCTGTCCCCTGTTCAGCTGGACCACTCTYGCTGGCCACTGCATCCAGGGGGATGTTGACACTCAGTTTCTCTCTCTGCAGCCCTGCAAGTGTTTCAAATCACAGTGAGGAAAAGGCTCTTGGAGAGAGACAACAATGTCTCACGTGAGAGTAAACGAGCATCTCGCACACAAGGTTTTCTCATCTGGACATTCGTGCAGAAGCTTGTCACAAACTGCTGCTCGAATATTAAGGGAAAAGAACTCAACAGCTTTTACAGCCCAAATTACAGGTTGTGCTGTACAAGTTGGAGCTTTATTTGGCAGAGGAGGCTTATAAATTGTTTGTGATACAATCTATATTTTGCCTTGTAAGTGACTATGTATCTACAATAGTAAGGTGAAAGGACCACATTTAGGGACGGTCCAAGTTACATTTCTCACATTTAAATAGCTTGCCTAAATTCACTTTTCCCACTATTCCCATGGAAATAGGCCCATTAAAAGACAAAAGCAGTTCCCTCCTTGCATGGACCCATTTATATCTGTATCAACATGACTGCTAGAGAAGGTAGAAAGCCTGGGAGTTAAGCAAATGGACAAGAGTGCCTTGAGCTGGGGCTTCTGTCCCCTCATCTGCAAGCCTGCATCTTTATCCTTCCTGGGGAGGAAGAGATGTGAGTAGGGAGCATGGAGTCAGAGAGAAGGCACCCTCTTTCTCAAGAGCCCCCTGGGTCTGTGTGAGCCTCCTGCAATACAGCTGCAGCGTGAAGAAACTCTCTTCAATTGCCAGTTGGCTAACAGGTAGAAGAAAATCAGTTTCRTTTTTGACTTCTTGTAATGGAAATCTAAAATTTTTACATGAAAATAAGCAACAATACTGAAAAAAGTTTACCAATATCAGCAGACTATTTTTRTAGATTATTTCAATCATTTATGACACTCAGCAGTTTTGAATTTCATACCTCGGATGCTGGGACAAAGTCACTGTATTCTGGCTTCCCATAAAGACACATGTATTATTATAATTTAATAATCAGAAAAACTGTAGTAATAGATTCTTACAAAGATTCTCAGTCTTGTTAATGAAACAACTCTAATTTCTCAAGGGAAATTAAAATTACACAATTCCCTTCCAGACAGTTTGAACTGTTCACTCAAAGAATCCTTCCCTCCACAAATATCTTATCCTTTTTGCAAAGCAATAGTTATTGTAAACGATACAGCTTTACTGAGTGTTGTTAAGATCCCCAAATGCTGTACAAACGTGACACTACCTAAGCATCTTAATTAATAATTGTATCTTTCCAGTACTATGCCTCCAAAATTAATGATTTTTAGGGTGCTGTAAGGCACATTTCTAAGCCAGACTTTAAAATTATCCAAATTGCTTCTGCAAAAGAAGATCAGTGGCGCATTCCCYTCTTTCCACCCCAGGAAATGCTCCCTTTGCACTCTGGAGCTGCCAGGGTTTTCACTTTTGAAAAGAAAAGAAAATACAAACCAATTATTAGTGAATGCAGAAAGACAAAAAGAAGATCCTTGCACCTTTTCAAGAATAAAAGCCCAGAGAAGAATTCTGATTAAAAACCAATTCCAAGTGGAATCATCCCTTTTTTTATTGGCCATTACTTATATAGATGTGTACAAAGCAGCTTAGCGTTAAGGCTCCCAAAACCGTCACAAAAGAGGCAAGTCTCCCTTGCAGTGGCAAGTTAATGCATTGCAGCACTGTGGCCATGAAGGTTGTGCCATCAGTTACAGAAATGTTGTCTGCAGAGGGTATTATATCAATTGTCTTGTTTTCTTTATTAGCCTCATGCAAATATGAAATCAGAGACTGCTGATCCAGAGCTGCAAAGGCCCATCACTTATCCAAATGTGCAATAAAACCTACTTTAATTAATTTTATTGTCTGTCTCCTAGAGACAGAATGAAGGGGTTAGAAAAATGCGAGCACCTCCAGTTAAAGAGGCGTTTGCATGTATACAGGGAGTAACACATCTGATAACAACTGCCTCAGTGAGCTGGARCCAGCCACAAATGGTGCTGGGCTTGCTCACGATGTGCTGACTGGTGGCAGTGGAGAGGAGTGGCAGCCACAGGAAATGCTCACTGGGAAAGAGCTAAAGTAGACTGTGGATTTGGGATCCACTTATTACATTTTAAAGTAATTATTTTTCAGTGAAGACATCATCTTCAAAATAATCTTCCCTTCACTGGGATTCACTTTTCCTCTCCTCCAGTGCAGACAGCAGTGGGTGGTAACATTTTTGGAAACTGTTTTGGTCTATTAACAAAAAGAATGAAATGGAAATATCATAATTGAAGAAGCTAATTTTGCACAGGCTGTGCTGCTGGTCACAAGTTCTTTGTGAGAGGCACGATGTTATTGATATTCATGCAGAGACACTCAAAGGAGAGCTTGCCAAATGAAGTGATTAATGAGGATGAAACAGGTAAGTAGCCATTACTTTCGTCAGTAATCATTGGTGTAAACAGCAGGAAGAAAGGACAACACTTAGAATGGGAAAATATATAAAAGAGGACTCATGGAAAGAAATTAAATAATTGACAATTTTAATACACTTATTAGTAAGTGAGTTTTGCTGGTCAAAACTTTTAGCTGCAAATCCCTGTTGGGTGCTGATTGATATTTGTGTATACACAAAGTATCCCTTTCATTAGGTTAAGTGGATGTTTCCCTAACTCAGTAGCAAAGGTCCCATTGCATGTGTCACTTCAATACAAGAAAAATATTATTGAAAAAATTATTAACTTCATATTTCAAAGGAGATTGCAGGAAGTTTTCTTTTATTCCCAGAGATGTAGTGTGGCAGTCTGCTCTTGCAACTTCCTCCATCCAAGTCTTGATCTCCAAGCAGAAGAGCATGATTGTGACTAAGKTGGCAATACTGGTTGGTATAACACTAAAGCTATATTAATATCTGGTCTTAGATGAACCCAAATAAATATGAACTTGATGAYTGGAGGAAAAGGAAGAGCTAAGATTGACAGTAACAGCACTGTTTGGTTGGAATATCACACTGTTCACTAATCAYCAGTTTAAAATAAAGTGTAAGCAGATGAAGAAACAAAAAGGGATTGGCCCTGTGGATTTTGATACTGCCCCATGGTGAAAAAAAGGAGCAGTTAAATTCCCTAAATCAATAAGAATCAACTCTTCTTGTAYGAAAGAAATTTATTTATTGAAAAAATTAAATAAATCATGAAGATAGAAGAGCAGATCCTCATATAGTCKTAAGTGTTGACCCCAAGAAAACTTACAGATAAGGACCTGAGTGGAAAAAATCCTTTTTTGTCTGCACCTTAATGAATACAATGCTACTCAATATTTCTTTTTGCCTTTCAATAGTCCTTTCCAAAAATATCGGCTACCTGTAAAYAAAAGTAAGTTATCACATAGCTGAAACATTGGAGGATGTGAAGATTAAAGTGGGATACTCAAACAAGGGTCACGAGAAGGTCATTGTGTGCTGTGCTGTACAGAAATCTCTGCTGCTATATTGGTCCACCCTTATTCTTGTGATTTTTTCCAGTAATTTCACTGGAAACACATGTGAAGCAAGGAATGTGTCTGCGTATCTGTAAGAATTGCAAAGAATGTCATGCAGTGATTAGAAACAATCTTTTCTATCTCCAATTATCCAGATACAACATTTTAGCATATTCTGAACAGGACTGTATTTGGCAATGTGCAGAGCCTGTTTGAAACGTCTCAACAAGTTTCCAATACAGAGTCTGAGAGATGATAGAAATCTCCCACAAAATTATTTATCTGTACTGCACAGATTGAAGCAAGCTTTGTCTTTTTTATTTGGGACAGTTTAATCAGATGTCTTTGAATATGCTGGGTAGAATAAAGTAAGCCTAATAAACATGCACTGGTTGAAAACTTCTTTGTAAGAGCTCAATATTTGTTTCCCTTTCTTAATGCCTTTGAAAGAAACCATTTGAAGCTCTGTGGTGTCTGAACTTCTCCTGCACTGAAGTGCATACAGAGATGAGAAGAAAAGCCAAGCTGACTATTGTGATGATGCTTTTCTTTTTGGCTTGAGAGATAAGGCTCCACAGAAATCTGCCATGTGGTACTGAATTTAAGAAGATGAGCAAAGCAGTGGCATGAAGCTTCAGGCTTTCAGTAATGCTGCTATATTTATATGATGCTATAATAACAGCAAGGAAAAAGCCTCTGGCCCAGTAAAAAATAGAGGGACTAATCCTGTACCACTGAGTACAATGGGAGTTTTGTTATTTACATATACAGAATGTACAGCACAGAGAATTCTATACTCCACTAAGTTCAGTATATTCAGATATGAAGGTTAAAAAGACAGTGCCTCCAATGCTCACATATCGAGATTTTGTCAGTCTTTATAGCAGTTTTTTCTTTTTCTCTACAGTTTAAAAATCTAAACTAAGCAAAAATAGTCACACCTTGYTTTTTCTTTTTGGAGGTTTTTTTTTCTATCAAGTGGACCAGATTCTGACTTTTCTTACATTTATTCATTCTCAAGAATGACTTCACTAAAGTAAATGGTTTTATCTACATTTTAAAAAAAGGCTAAACATTGAATATATTTACATTTACAAAATTGCCTGTATACACACACATATAATTTTATATTTATATATATAGTTTGATACACACATAGACTAGATATAAATTGTTTTATACATATTGCCAGCCTTTTTTTAACCTGTTATGTAACCATAGGCAGTATTTAAGAAATAAACATATTTTAGCTATAGAAAGATGTTAATTTTTCAGATCTAAATTAATATTTTAACAATTTCATAATTGATAAAATATGAAAGTAGTCAATGAGTCAGCAGCAGTTTCTTTCCCATATTGTTTGAATTATTTTGGTCAAGTCCAGAGAGGGAAAACATATTAAAAAGGGCTAAAGTACAATACAGATCAATTTGAACTTATAGCAGTTCTTAGTCCTGCATGTGTATCATCTTAAAAATTCAACCTAAGGAATAAACAAATAAACCATTACAAAAAGSTGGATAATTTAAAATTCTTCTTTATAAGCATTCTATCAACTACCAGCTACCACTGTATGACTCATTTTTTGTTTTAATGTAAATGGATACTGCATATCAATTAAAACACTGGCTTTAATGTTCCTACAGAAAATTATGAGAGAAGCATATAGAAATAAAGTAGCAATAGAAATGGGTAGTGCTATTTTTCCTCTTAGTAAACCAGTCTAGTTTTGTACAGATACTCCTTCAGATTTCTACCCCTAGGTGTATATACCTGAAAGGTAGGAAATTACATTTAAACACGAGAAAAAAAACTTTTTTTACTGTAAGAATAATTGAGTTCTGGAGCTGGGTTCTCAGAAAGGTTCTGGACTCTTCAACCTTGGAGATATTGGAACCTTGTTGGGGTCGTTGTGTATAAACCACATGTAGTGTGTATGAAACCAATGCAAACAAGAACTGAATGTATGACTCTAAAATGTGAACAAAATAAGACTGAATCACTACTTCCTTCTGATATATTTCTTGTCTGATTGAATTTATTTTCCATACGCTATCCAAGAACTTTTGTGGTTTTCATGAACCATGCAAATACAGTTTGATTTCTATGTGCCAATTTCACTACCCATAAGCCAAATAACATCTTACCCTATAAATGGTCCCACTGCAATGATGTGGTTCTTGGAGTGTCCTGCACAGGGCCAGGAGTTGGACTCAATGATTCTGATGGGTTCCTTCCAACTCAGTATATTTTATGATCTTATGATTCKATGCTCCTATGATTCTATTAGCAGAGCACAATGTTATCAGAATATTTATGTTGCAATCAAAAGGTTTGATATACAGACAGTGTTTTGTAATCCTGGGAATTTTTTTTAYGCAGAATCACATCTGGGTGGAGATTTTATTACAGTCAAGAGTGGGCAGAAGACTGTTTCTGTTTAGCTTGCCAGACCACATAAACCCAGAGTTTATGCTCATTTTGTGTTCATTGTGGAACAAATAAGACCCCTGGAGCAACAAATAGTACCTGTTTTGCCACAAAATTATAGTAACATGGACAGACTACTACACCCAGGTTCTTCTGATGAAAAGTAAACATTTTCTTATTGACAACTCTAAATAAACAAACTGAATTCTTACCATGTGAATACTCATGTATTATTTGTTCTAATCTTTGGCTTTAAAATTGTATTTCATTTACTACTGAACACCTGCCTGTCTGTAAGCTGCCAACAGAACCCAGCCAGAGTGGACAGTGCTGCCCAAGGAGAAGAGCATGGAGGCTGGAGATGACAGAAGGTCTGAGCTTGTATCTGCATTGACCATCTCAAACACACTCCCTTAAGGGCCTCTCCCACCCCGTCCAAGACCCATTCCAGCCCTCCAGGGATCAGTCCCTGTTGCTGGTCTCCACCTCCCCACAGCCCAGCCCTGCCTGGAAACAGACCCTGCCAAGCTCAGCCTGCCAGCAGGACCATGTCCTAGCCTGGCCCTGTCCCAAAGGAGATGCACCATGCCTGGAGCTGCCCCCACAGCCCACCCTGTTCCTGGCTGGGCTGGGAAACACCCTGCCAACACACTTCTCCCCACRCATTGCCCCTGAACTGCTTACTTCCCCTTACTTCTTACTTGTGGCTGTTYGTGGCACCACTGCTCCTTTGTGCTTGGATGACAAAGCGCACACAGAACCAAGTTTGTCACTGAAGAAAGAGAGAAACATTAAATATATCCTTCTTGCACACTCATAATGCCTTGGGTGGACAGATGGCCTCTGTCCACACGGAGAAGCACCTGGCCTCAAGGAGTTACATGAATAAAAAGCCATTGTGAAAATAATGTGAAAATCAGTATAAAGATGAGCAACCCGGATGAATGACCCTGAAAACCCTGGGAAGCCATCAGAGCCCTTGCTCCACAGAGGAGCATGGTGCTGGCCCAGGGGCAGTGCCCAGTGGCTCATGTCCCAGAGAGCATCAGCCTCGAGAGCAGCCAGGCAGTGCAGCTTTGCAGTAAAACCTGCCTGCACAGGACACAGCGAGCACACCACTCCAGGAGCTCAAGCTCTGTCTCTGCTGACAGAACTGCTTTCTGTATCCACTGAGAAAGCAAGCTTATTTTGACTGCCAGGATGGCAAGATGTCTGTTACATAAGGAAYGTTTTTTAACCTCCTTCCACGTTGACATTTTATATACAGAAGTTTTGGAACAAGACTGCTTTTCAAAAAGGAACTTCCAGTGAATGTTTGCAAGGAAAATAGAACGTTAGTTAAACTTGTTTTCAAATGTTTTTAATGAGACTACATAAAACACTCGTGTTTTCAGCAAGGCAAATATATGTAATGGTACACAGAATTTATAAGCATTGAAAATCATCTGGAAATTCCACACAGAAAGAAACATCCACTTCTTTGCAGGTGAAGACAAAAAAAAGGTAAGTTTTAGGCATGTTTACAGTACCCTCTGATGGAAACAGGAAGCATTACAACTTCTCCATAACATTTATTTCCTTAACTATAAAGATAGCAAGGACATATTTTGCAATCTTTTGTAACTTCTTATAAATAAAATACATAAATAATTTTTTTTTTAAAAGAGTAGGAGCTTTATAAACACAAACACAAATCTTAATCAATAGAATAACCTCTTATTTAGGTTTGGCTTCCTCAAGAAAACAAACAAAACACAATATAAGTTCTTTCCCATTAATCAGGGAGAAGCCTTCCCAAAGATACACAGTTTTACTCTTTTCATTTTATACTACAAATATCTTTATTTCTGTTTCATAAGAATCAGAAAAAATGTGGTCTTTTTAACATTCTGTGTATTAGATTACCTATCAGTATTCATCCCATTTGTTCAGATGAATCACTAACATGCCTCAGAAACACTGGTCAAAATTGCAGAATGTCAAGCAGTTTTTAGTAAGATGCAAACTAAAATCATCAGAGAATTAGATTTAAAAATTAGTACTCCTTTTAAAATTTAAAATATCAGAGCAAACTTGCCATTGCTTTTTTATTTCTTCTCACTGACTCATAAACCACTTCAGCTTTCATTACTAATTGGCAGGTCACTGAGAAGGTATTTTATGTAGCAAGATTAGAAGGGTCAATATTTTTGAACTCTGACTAAAACTCCATTTCAGTGTCTAGCAAAGTTTTTTTTAAGACAGTCAGTGCATTACTTTTATTCGACKGTGGTGGATAGACTCTATTCTGTAAAGCATTCAAGTTGTTGTCTAATTTTTTTTTTTCTCTTGGAAAATGGAAAACATCATAAACAGATAACTAAATATCACTAGACTCTTATGAACAACAGAAACTTTAAACATATTTGTTGTTGAATTAGGAACTTGTTATATTTATGACAAACAATAAATATCYGAAAATTTATAAGTGCAGTTCAAGACTTGTTAGAGTGAAGGAAATAATTTCCTTTTATTGGACCTCATGACTGTTCCAAAAAGAACCGTTGAAGTTATTACACTGACAAATGTAAATCTCTTTACCCACAAGATACCAAGAGAAAGTAAAAAATCATGTATTTTACTTATATTTACATATTCCAGCTTGATAGTGGGCAATCATTTAAATTGAAAAAAATTACTTTTATACCTTCAGTTGTCAGCCTTTAGGGTGAGTCTTCAAATAAACTGAAGATAACACTTCTAGTGTTGTGCTCATAACTACACACTGTGGGCCAGGATGTCCTTCCTATTTTTGCCTGAAAAATAATGAAGAAAATCTATGTCGGGATTTTCTAAAGGTATCCGTTGTATTCTTGAGCTGGACTAATAGCTCAGCACTCCTTAGTACAGTAATTTGCCTGCTGTCTCAGTAAGCAGATATCCCAAAATGATTATTTTTAAGTTTCCATGTGTTGGTTTTCTGGCTTAGCGAGCAGACTCAGCTCCTCTAGGAACCTGACAAGTACCAGGAATGGCGCAAGGGAAAAAGGGGAAGCCTGTGCCTGAGTAGAGGAGAGGGCAATAGTCAGGGTCTAGCAAAGGAGTGAGCTGTGAGATCAGACAAAACACACTGTTAAATTCACCCTAACAGAGAGGTGCCCATCAGCACATATTCACCTCCATGTTTATATTGTAAAAATTACACTGCAAGATCTATGAGAGGAAAGATCAATCATGATATACCTTCTCCRTGCTCACCTCGTCAGTTTGTAGGTCAGAAGAAAAAGCAAAAGGCACTAAAGATTTCCTTTATGTTATCAAGCACAGTTCCGTGAAAAATACTGTGACAGAAAATAAAGAAATAGGKGAGTGATCAAGTTCTTTTGGAAGTGGTCAGCAAAACTGCATTAACAGGAACTGCTATATTAGAATTAATGAAAACTGAGCATACAGAAATCCTGGGAGCTCTGGATCTCCTAGAGAAGGTAGAACTGTGACTTTATTCAGTCAAGCTCAAGTCATTTAATCTTGGTTATGAGTTCATCACCATAGAATGTACATGTCTGGAAAATTAAATGAAGGAGATATATTGTCTGTGGAAGGACTTGTAAAGACCTTAGCAGAGCTAACCKGCTGAAAGCTATAAGTATTTGGAAAGGCTCATCATTTTCAGTTATWTGATAGGCATGTAAGAAAAGGATTTACTCTACTGAAATGCCATCTAGGCTACAGAACAGACCTGTTGCCTCTCTCAGATATTTCAGTTATGAAGGTGTGTGGAAGCCACAGTTATCAGCAGACCTCCATTGCCCTAGGACCTGTACAAACACATCATGGATTTGAAGAATGTGAAGCATTGATAAACAAGATGATATAAATTTGAGGCAAAAGAAATGTCTTTTCCATTTTACAGACAAGGGAATAAAGTAGGCAGTTTGAACGATTTGTTCAAGGTCTCAAAAGATATCTGTGGCAAAGCTAGCATTTTTATCATGAAATCAGAAGAATCGTTGGAATTAATTTCGTATTACATTTTATTACAAACAAGTTATACAGGTACTTCCTTCTACAATAGTACATTCTTTCATGTTGCAGTTCTACCCTGAGTAAAAATAAAGGAAGTATTCCTAATGAGCTCAACAGGATTTACATCAGTCTCCTGAAAAGTCCACCAGGAAAAACACATTCTTAATTTCACAGATTGCTAGAGAACAGTTTCATTATCATGTAYTGAAATTGCAATCTAAATAATGGATAAGGGTACAARTAGTTTTCAGACTGCTTGTAAAAAGAGAACTGTTCATAGGCATTTACAGTGGAAAACTGAGTTTTATTAAATTGATTAACAGATGTGATGCTTCTAAAATAAGTGCCACATTTTATGATATATCCCTTAAAATCTTCATGTAGTGTGCAGTGCATAAAAATCAAAATTAATATATACCATGACGGTGTATTCCCCTGGCTCTTGGTGTTGGTATGCTATAACTGACATCCTCAAATTCCTACCATGAATGCCAATTAAAACTATCTTGGAGAAATAGTCGCACAAAACTTCAACTTTTACGGCTCAGAAGACAAAAGATGGTTAACTGTCTATCTGAACAAAAGGATCAGCTTTAGCTATCCAACTAACAAGTGCCTTTTTTATCTCCTAAGATCTGAGGAAATTCTCAATCAAGATTTTTAGACTGGATGGTCACAAGTCACCTCTGTCACATAATGAAACACAGAATGCCATTTGCTACAGCAAGGACATGCAATGGAAAATTCTTTAAAAAAGATGTATTTTCAAAACATAGTTGTCTAGAATTTGGAAGCGATGCTAACCTCMAACACACATCCCTTCTTTTTCTTATACATGTTTGAAAATTTTGGCTAAACTGTAGCACACAAGAATCTCTGTGTTACCAAAAACATACGTGCAAACCAAAAGAAGTCTTGGAAAATAAAATAAGGCACTGTCATAGTGAGTGAAAAAAGGAAGAGRGAGGAAGTTATTACTTATGGCTAACAGTGAAATCTCATTGAAATAACAGGTACAAAATTGGATCATAAAARGTTCTCAGAATGGTGGTGGTGTTCAGAATCAGTGGTAGAAGATGAGAATCAGGCTTTCACAGATTTATAATCTACTACATGGGAAGCAACTAATCCAAGTCATATTGTTTTTCTTCCATAAGAGTGCTGATAAACTCWCCATTAGGACTGCAAGCCCCTCTAGGCTCTGTCAGTCCCGTTATTTAATCCTAAATGAAGTCTGTCTTATCAATTCATTCTATGCCACGACCCTGGTCAAGGGCAGATGAGGGTCCAGSTATAAAAGTGCAGGAGGTAACTAAAAGCATTATTTTTCCTTGACAGACTAAGAAAGCAGTGATGTGCAGAGAGGTAAAAATTCTTCRCTGCAAATACATTTCTCCAAATATGTTCCATTTACTCACTAAGAGAATATTTTCATTCTTCAATAACATCATAAAATGCTAGAACATCATAGTAGGCTTTTTCTTTCCTGTACTTTTTAAAGATGAGATAAAAGCAAGGATTTTATTCTTTTTTAGTAAATCCTGTTTATGGGAAATCTATTCAAATTAATGCCACTCTTTTCTCAAATGTCTTTTAGAGTCAAAGAAGAAAGTGAGTCACATGGCAAAATTATCCTGCATGCTATTATCAGTGGAGATGAGTCAGCCCTCCTACTGTTTGTTGATGTATCTGTCTAGCGAAGAGGGGAGAAAAAAGGAGAAAAAAAATCCCTTCTCTGGGGAACTTCTCAGATCACAATAGTTTGTAAAAACCAAGAACTAGATAAAAATTTCTTCTTGGGAAGTGTGCAAAAGTGCTGCAACCCCACTATCTGCTTTCCCCTGTTGCAAYGAAAGTCTAAGCAAATCTCAATTCATGTGTTTTGTTTCCTGATTATTCAGCCATTGGGTGCAAAATGTGTATTTTTGGGTAGCACATAGTGGGTGCATACCGAAAAATACACTAAGGTGACACACCAGCACAAAGTACAATAGGACCGGTAAAGTGCAAAACCACTGCAACTTTCAAGAATACTGTCACTTTCTGCTAAAGGGGGAAACTGCAACACCTCATATGTCACAGACCCCAGGGCTAAATCGCCACTTGAAAGATGTGGGATTATGATCAAATGTGTCAGAAGGATTTCACCAGGGGTACCTACTTTGTGTTAAACTACYTTGTGCAACGTTGTTGTCTTGTGCAACCAAACAGAAAACACAATAAAAGTTGCTTTGTTCAAGGGATGTCCAGCATTACTAAGATCAAGGTTACTAGCTTTAAAGTGTCTTAATTCAAGTTTAGGTTATGCTGTCCTCAGTAACAATGAGGTAGGCTTAACAGGTGGACTTCAGTTCTCTTCACACCTAATATAAACTTCATTTTCTTTGTTGRGTGTTAGCCAACAATTTAATTTATTCCATGCTCCTAGGTGACAAAGCTCTGTCAACAAGGGAAATGAAGAGAAATGAAAGGCCATGCTAAGAAAAATTTCTAAAATTAATATTTTGTGAAAGCACTTACTCTGTTTGAACAACCACATAGTTTAGAATCTTTATCTTAGCTGTCCTGACAATGTCTTACTACCATGAACAAGTGGAAAGCGGTATCAGAATCAGAGCCCTGTGAACCAACCAGTCTGGTGAGTAAAGCAAAGCTTTCTACAACCTGATATTTGAGCACCAAGTAGTTCATTAAATGAACTGTTCTGGAAAAATAAATGTTTTGAAGGAAAACAAACATTTTAAAGCAATAGCAGTCATGGTAACTGKTTTTTTAAGCTTCCAAAAAATCAGCTCTCAGGGCAAAAACCCCTCTACCTTTATTGGGTTTGTGACTGACAGAGGACTATGACCATCCTTTTAGGGAGATTGAATTAAATGGTAGCTCCTTGTTTTTGTTGTCCTTCCTTCTCCAATCCTTATTTCTCAAACGACCCAAATTTTGCCTCCAGACTCACTCTTTGATTGTCAATTTTATGAAGAGGGTGTGGAAGATCTATTTAATCCTGTTTCAGTGGTAGACCCCCACCTGCGCGCTTCTCACACCTGTCCCTTTGTGAATCAATATTATGGAATCACAGTTGTCCGATGGAGTTTTGGGTGCCAGAATGGTATTTGCCAAGGAAATGTCTGTGCCATGGAATGAAGCAGTAGGAGAGATGTAGTTTTTTATGACTACATGGCACGACACAGMATCACATAGGTTCAATCATTCCAAGTCGGGAAAACCCACAAGTAGAATTCACAGTTTTACTTATTCAGTGGCAACAACCAGTTCATGAAATGGGAATATCAGGGAGGACACACTGGAGAAGAAAMTTCCTCTTTGTGCGACACTGTTTTGAAAAAAATCTTCATGTACCAACTAGCTGCTTGCTAGGGAAGCTTATTTAGTAAAATAACTAACTATAACCATACACCACTATACAGGGCAGTCTCAGAGTCCAGAAATCCTATAAATCCTGTACTTGTTGACACATCATAACACAGTATTAAAAACTGAAAGAAGAATTGGCTCTAAAATAGCTAAATGGATATAAATACTTTATCTGTATTTTGATTTGTGGTAGGAGATTCCTCCATGTGACCAGAAACGGTCAGCTTAAGGGAGACCCAGGACTGGCAGAGCCAAGGACTTGGAGGGTGGGACAGAACCAGAACAGCACTGTCAAAACCCAGTAGCAGTCTTGCCTTCCTTCTGCTTATCTGTCAGCAGTTTTGTCAGCCTCTCATTTACTCAAAGACTTTAAAAATATATATAAAGTATTCAAATAAAAATATAAAATAATGGAAAAAAATTAAATGATTCATTAATGAAAAGTGAGTGTTCCATCAAAAAGTGGTTTTGAAGTTGCACAGTATCATACGATGAAAATTTTTTTAAAAACAAAAAAAATAGATTTTTCTCTGTCAGCTCCTGAAATAGAAAAAAAGGGTTGAGAAAGCAGTACAGCAATATCTGTGCTATGTAGAAGATAACAATAACAACAATAATAACAAATCTGCTACTATAAATTTTTAAAATTTTTTTGTATGATTCTTATTAAACCAGGAAAAGAAGAAAATCTCTTTCCCTTCTCTTGTTTATAAAGCATTTACTTATTTTTCATGACATTTAAGACATACTATTCCTTTTCAAAACTATGCAGTATGGATAGCAGCATAAAAATATTTTACTATAATAATTAAATTGACTCAATTATTCTGAAAATGATTGCTTTGAAGAAAGAATAAAACAGATAAAGGCACCAGAAGGTCATAGTAATATTCTGTCTAGATGCTATTTATATCATCATAATTCAGATTTTTTTGAAATGGTGAAACCACCTGTACCCATGGCAGGCACAGCAGAGTAATAAAATATTTAGCCATAGGTGGACACATTTTTTTGAGCTATCTGCCTGAATTATTCACTGAAGTTTTGTGTGTATATTTATTATATATATATATATGTAAAATTGGTATGACATCAAAGTCTAAATTCTTTCATGGAAATGGATATCTGAATGAAATGAAAAAAAGTGCAACTATAAACAATGTTTGATTCTATTACAACACACAAAATATCTGTCTAAGAATAAAGACGTTGATTTACTAGAAACAGAAAACCAACACTGCTGCTTGGTGTTTTAAACATACAGCACTACACAAGGGATGAATTAACTTTGTGTAAATATCTCTGTGTGTATATGTATATAATTAATATTTAATACCATGGAAGATGAACTCCAGTGACTCTTGTTGCAACAGTTTAAGAAATCACTGCCTGTGACTGTTCCAAAGCTATCCTGGAGGATGCTACCCTAATTGCAGAGTCGTCAGGAAAAAAATGAGTCTGAGCTGCAGCAGCTCCAGCAGAGAGTCAGATGCCTTTGTTCAATCCCACCCTGACCAACACTCTAGGATAAGATGCCAGAGGTGGAAGGTGCTGAGGGCACAGACCTCCTCCTTCTCCAGCCCTTACAGAGACATAACCTGCAGCAGACCCGTGAGTACAGGCAGCAGAGCTGAAAGACAGAAAACAAAATTCTTCAAAAGTCTTTTACCATAGCCCTTAAAGCAAGATTCAAAATTTCTCTCTCCCTTAAAGGATAAGTCTAGCTATACACATATGAAGATATATAATAGTATTTTGAGAGAAAATATTATTTATTTTTAAGAATAGAAATCCCTCCCATTCTTTTCAAGGATTGGATCCAGAGAAGGTGTCTACACTGTACTCAGTGCTTTCTGCACAGTTGATTAGTTATTTGTGCACGGCTCAGACTGGCAGTTTGTGTACATACAGCAGAAATTGCTTGTATTGGAATTGGTTAAACACACAGAACTATACCCAAATATAGGCCTAGAGTGAGCAGCTGAATATGGACATCAAATGAGCATTGGTCTGAAATTAGTTTCAAAATTTGGTCAAGTAAAGCATATGATCCAAATTAAAACCAACATTAGAAAATAATAAAATTAAATATAAAGGCTATAAGATGCCTAAATTTGAAGCTGAGGAGGAACAATTGAAATATAGATCAATAAATGATAACAAGAAAATGAGGAAAGTGAGAGCGATACACCACAAATGTTTGAGATTTTGGTTTCTTCACTGACAAAAATATTTGGATTCTGTCTGCTTATTTGGGTTTTCTAACCCTTGGTAGTCTGCAGAACACTCAGTTCGCAGCTCCAGCAATCAGATGTTACATGCTGTTTTCAGATGCTCATGTCATATTTCAGCGTTCAGACACTCTGTTCAGAATGGTGCAAAGCACAGACAGATTCGTGATGTTGTGCCCACAAATCAAAGGGAACCCTTCTCTTCAAATACCTCCCTCTAACTTTCATTCACTCATCACACTCAAGAGTTGCACCAGCACAAGGGAAATATGTTTATGACCTACTTTATTTTAGAGAACGATGTATGGGCAGTGCATAACATTAACTTTTTGACAAAACAAAGCTAATATTTTTTTGCTTCATTTCACATTATTAAAACCATAGTAAGATGGTAGAACAATTTCTCTCATTCCAGCTGGAGGCAAATGTAAAAAAATAGTATTTTCCTATATAATCTTGTGGTTTCGCCTTTCTTGAAGGTTTGTTTGGTTTTTTAAAGTTTTAGTTTGTTTGTTTGATTGGTTGGGTTTGTTTTTTTTTTCCACAAATAGCATCAATACATTCTTAAGAAAAAAAATCTGTTCTTTTCTGTTTACAGAGCTTCATCTCACTGCTGGAAGGAGTAGACTAATTTGGGAGAAATATTTCAGCACTGGCAAAAATAAAATCTGAAAATCTAAATATTTCACCCTTAACATGCAGAATGCAGAAATTTCACATGAATCTCAGCACTTTTATAGAGATTACTGCATCTCAGCTGGGTGCAGCTGTTAGGAAATGCATTTCTATGAAGCTATTTTATACTAACAAGGCTCTGCCATGAGTTTGCAACACTACTAACGTTGCCTCAAGCAAGCAATTAGAATTGCAATTAGAATTTCCTTCATTTTTTTTCATTCATTTTCCTTAATATCTTTCATTTTTCCTTCTTCTACTGCTTTTTTTTAAAAATTTGTGCTTTACCTGGTGTCATATTATAGTACTTTATTTGGCTCTGTTTCCATTAATAATGTTATGTGAAATCAGTAGCAAATACTGATTTTAAAAGCTTATACTGAAGAGAATAAGGAAAACTGACAATCACAAGCACGATGTGATGAATCAGCATCTTCTGACCCAATTAAATACATGCAACTACTATTTTGCCCAGTTCAAAAGTAGAACAAAAAAGAATTGTGGGCAGCAGCTGTTCCACAGTATTTCTTCCATGCCATTGTGGTAAGTTTCAGTCATTTTAAGGTGGAAAGACCTACAACCAACAAGGGATGAAAGGGGAGTGAGCTAGTGTGAGCACAAGGAATTTGTAAACCACTGATGGGTTCATTATTTATGTATTTTATAATGTCCACCTAAACCTCCAAGTCATTTAAATGGGTCAAGGCAAAACAAGGAAGAGTGCTGTAGGAAAGAGTAAAAGATCTAGATTATCTAAAGTTATAAAATACACATCAGAGAATTAACTGTATGAGGGGCTAATTTAGGTTCATTCAAACACATTTGATTAATCTTATATTGTCACTTAAAAGTAAGCGTGAGCTGCTCCAAAGGGGAAGTGAGCTAGGAGCCAAAGGAGATGGCAAATCAGGTGGGGGTAATGTCCCACCAGACCCAAAGAAGAGCAGCAGGTCTGACAATAATCAACATAATCAACCAGTCCAGTGGTCTCCAGACAAGTCCTTAGGGGTGAGGAAGGCCTACAGCCAAGACAAGGCAAGTCAGCAAAGTAAGGTCAGGACCTGCAATCAGGCGCAGGCAGAACACAGGCCTGAGCTTAAACGCAGCTCCTGAGCCAAGGGCAGGCATTGCATAGGTGAAATGTCTCCCAGAGGAGACTCCTTATAGGTCTTTCTCACAACAGTCTGATCCAAGCCTTCTCTGTCTGATAAGAACTTAGAGAAGCACCTTGCCAGCTAAACTGTAAAGAGTGGGAACTGCTGGTGCGGCCAGAGCCACGGCACAAATCCTGAAACACCTGCTGCTGGAGATCATACTCCATGTTCAACAAGTCTCACTGTCTAAGACCCACTTGGTTTCTAATGTTCTGTTTGGAGTCAACTGCAAGTGACTCCCCAGAGATTCCCATGACACCATATGATGCTCTTTGAAGTGCTGCACTGACTTCACCAGCATTAGACCTGCCAGGGTTACAGGCAAAGCTTGGTGAGGTATCCTACGGCATTATGCCACATCTCTGAAGGCATTATTCTGCTACACAAACCTGGAGGGAATTACAGCATTTCTAAAGGTAAGATTAAATTTCTAAATGTGTATCTCTAAATTCTCCCTGAAGGAATGATAAGAAAAGTTTATCTCTTGGTAATAGTATGTATCTAGAGACAGACCCTTGCAAAGTGATGGTGCAACGCTATGAATAAACAGAGAGAGAGAAGAAAGGACAAATTACAGGTAGATAGAAATGGGAATGTAATAATCGATGTTACACATTCACATCTGAGAAATTACTCTCTAATCTCAGTTTCCACCTGTAGATTTGCTTCAAGAAAAAAATTACAGGTGCATAAAGATTCTAGCTAGTGATAGGTATAATTGAACATGCTTATTGCTCGATGAGTAGAGGAACAAAATCAACATCTGCAGTCTTAGCTGGAAACAACCTGAACATATCCAGAGTTCCAGCATTCCATTAGGAGCAACAGAGGAGGCTTGGCACATGGCCCTCAACACTGTTACCATCAACATATGTTTCTACTATAATGAACATAAAGCTCATTTAGAAAGAAAATTACATTCATCAAAATCGAATGGCCAGCTGAATGTTTTCTTGCAAATGACTTTTGCGATAGATTTTGGCCATTTAAATGTTACCAGTGAAATATCTACATATGTTAAGTAGATTGAGAGGTCTCTCCTAAGTCTGTCTATGTCAGCAGTTACCCTGTTCCCTCCCTTACTGAAGACCAGAAATGCAAGAGGAAACATATAAGCCTGGGAACAGCACTGAGCTCCTGAAGCTATGCTACTTTTGGCTCACAGCAGGAGACATAATACAGATATTTCATGTGGCACTGTGCAGCATCAACGAGGCCAAACCAGGGATTCTGCAGCAGGGAAGTACTGGGGAGTTGCTTCTGAGGATCACTCTCCAGACACTAGTGAAGCACTCCRAAATTATTCCTTTTATCTTTCTGCTCATCTTTGTTCTCCTTATCCAAATAAACACTTCAGTGCTTCTTACCAGATCAGTTTCCTAGACTTTGATACTCATCTCTAAGTTGAGCATGTGCCTAAGTGTTTTTCTGAATTGGATCATAAAACTCTCTCCAGGGCAGATGAACTGATTTTCTGCACACTCAACAACTCCCCTCTTCCCCCCATGTCAGTAGGAGTCAGAATTTAGGCAACACCAAGTCTATTGTCTTTGTTAAGAATACTTCCATCCCTGGAAGTGTTCAAAGCCAGGCTGGATGGAGCCCTGGGCAGCCTGACCTAGTGGGTGCCCTTCCTGCCCATGGCAGGGGGGGTTGGAACTAGATGATCTTTAAGATCGCTTCCAACCCAAATCATTCTATGATTCTGTGACTATAAAACAAAATTTGAAAGTAGAGAGATCACCTGTTTTAGGTAGAAACTTTAAAAACGGAATCAACAATTTCCCTTAAGTTGGATGAGATGATTTGACCTTTCTGCTTTGATCTACTTAGCTTATAGCACATGCATTTTTTTTTACAAATGGAGAATTTCAGAGTGGCTACACATAAAGACATCTTTGGAATGCCAAGATTTGAAAGGCTCTACTAGTAATGCACAAACTGGAATCAAATCACAAGAATGTGGAATGGAATCCATATCTTCATCAGACAGAGGTCTTAGTTTGGTGAAATATATTTGATCTATACAAACACGTCATTTGGATCTGAAAAAAAAATCTACAACTTTCTCTCATGAAAAATTCATTTGCATTATTTTACCATAGCTGAACACAGTTTTCAGCAGTGTTAGGAAAAACAGCAAAGTCCCTACTGGATTTCAGGAAGACTCCAGAGTATTTTTCATGGGGTCATAACTCTACTTGGGGAACACAGCTTTTGTGCTACAGCACGTGTGTGAATAGAAAAATGGGATTTCCAACTACAGAATATAATATTTTTGTTTGAGCTTTATCTGATCTCCTGCTTTCAGTGGGTTTTGGCTCCAGTTCTCTTTGACCCTGTAAAAAAAGAAGTTAATTAAAAGAACTCTGAACACAAATAGGTTCGAAGTATTCCATCAGAAGTCAATGACTACAGCTTCTGCCTCATCCTTAATCATCTGCATTTCCTGCTGAATGAAATAGGACACAGTGTGAATTCCAAAATAGCCAAAGACTAATTTTTTACAGTTCTGGAAATGAGTGTTTTCAATTATTGAGCAAAGACATAACAATTTACATATTTCTGATTTTTTATTTTGATATGCATGTCTCAAATGATTTTTCATCTAGATAAGTTATTCACAAAAGAAAAATGAGTGCCACTCAGTCACACTCAATTCTTTGAAAGAGAGTTTAGTCATGCACATTAGCGTCTATGTATTCCTTGTCATTCAGAGGCGTTAAAGACAAATCCACTTCTACTTAGAATTCAAGGCTGGAAAACCCCTGCCCACGCAGTCACTGCAGTTTTCAATCAGTAACCATCACGAGAGGAGTTACACTTTTCCTCCACACCTCACTTTTGATACCCCTGGTCACTCACTGCTCAGGTCAGAGATCTGCCATGACACTTGCCATCTTTTTCAGATACCCAAAGATTCTAACTTGACTATGGTTAGGAGTAACTTTTCCTGAAAATTGATGTTTAGAAGGGTCATCTACACTCCTTCTTTATTTTAGAAATTACAAAATTACTTTTTGGATTGAGGTCCTAGAAGAAACCCATACGCACAAGTTTCCAGGTGATTGGCCCAGTGGGGGAATAAGGGAAAGAGGAATGTTAGGACAAAGAATATAAAATTGTCATTTGTCTTCAGTAAAACACCTAAACCATAAATGGTAAAACCCACTATTCTCATAGCATTTCTACCCAAAAGGTCAACCGCATGCAGGATGCTAACTCAGTAATCAGCACGCCCTGGCATTTAAAAGAAACAGCAGAAAAAGGCCTCATTGTTATACTCCTCATAATGAAATCATGGAAAGGCATTAGTCCAAAAATGATTACAAATAAGCTTTGCTGAGCGGCGATAGGTGCAGGTTTGCCCGTGTGGGGAGATTAAAGCCGTGTGCAATCACTGCCTGGAGACCGCATGTCATTTCACATCAATTGGCATGATGAATCTTTTACATAATGTGAATCACAGTCTAATTGTGGGTTTGATTGCATCTACTGTTCTGATCACACAACCTCAGCACACAGAGGTGAGCAGGGAACTAAGCTATTGTACGGAGTTAAAGGAAGAAAGGAAAGCTGTGTAGCATGAAATGAAAGTGACATCTCACAGGATATATATTACTAAAAGTTGCTGAGCAATTTAACAACTACATGTAATATATATCTTGACAATATCAAAAAAGGCAATTAGAGGAGCATGTCTTCCACCAATAGAAATACATCATTTCTGAAATCAGCAGGCTGCTGCTAGGAAACTCAGCCTGGAAGCCTTTTTGCCAGAGAAGATGCATTTAAGACAATAAACTCTCCATTAACTGCAATGCAGGCAGAATGTAACTAACGCAGGATCCTCACAAGAGCTGGCAGAAAAACTGGTTCTATATGCTTCAAAGATATTTCCAAAGATCAGGTTCAGTCATGGATTGGGCATAAATCATATAGCAAAATAAAGCAAAAATCGATCCTGTATGGAAATTATATTGCTTCTATTACCATAGGAGCTGAGGCATACAAAATCCGTAATGTATTTATTTCCCAATACCATTACAACTATTGTCTTCACTTTATAAAAGTAAAATGGAATATCAATTAATGAAGGAACTTGTCCTAGACACTACAGAAAATCTACAAAGCAGCAAGTGATGTTCTCCAGATGGTCGGGTAGCAATTCAGTACATTAGTTACTGGATAGGTGCTGGATTGGAGCCCTCACCTGCTTGCCAGGGAGCCATCTGGATATGGGGTCAAGGCATTGTGACATTCATTACAGATCTATCATGTTTCTCAGTCTTGCAGAAGGGAGAGAGAATCATAGAATCAGAGAGACATTTAGGTTGGAAAAGACCCTTAAGATCATTGATCTACACTAAATTTGTCTGTACCCCTCTCATCTTCTAAATACATTATATGTTTAGGGCCACAGAACCTTTTATTTTTCTTTTCTTTTATCTTGTAAGGTGTTTCCACAAGCCAACTCACTTTTTCTCTTAAACTCATTACAGCTAAAGATCAGGGAATCATTTCAAGCTTGGATTATGTGCAGGTGTTTGGTTAGGGGCTTATGTTGCTTCAGTTTGATTTTAGACGAATGTGTAAAGCATTTTAAATGTTTCTAGAATAAATGGATATCAATAGAAATAAATATAAGTCAAGGGTTGGCATATTACCTGACATAAATCTTAACTCCAGTGGTAGAACTATGACATTTTACCTCTGCTAGGCAACTGTTCCAAGGATCCTGGAAATAAACTACCACTCAGTGTAGAAGTTTGCTTATGCCAGCAATTTTTTCTCTTACAAAGTTGATAGCTTAGCTCAACACAGGATAGCTCTAGGATAAGCTCTAAATGTTTATGGGCCAATAAAGGTATTTGCATTAAATTCGCATTTTTAAAAAAAAATGAAACTCTGATCTTGGATCTCTCTGCCAGACTCCTCTGCTAGGCATATCTCTGGCCTATATTTGAAAGTTTCTGATGTGCTGACAGTCAGTCAGCACCTACTTTACCATTTTTTGACCCACTACAGAGTATAACGTAGTATAATTAAGTTATGCAAATCCTAGTATGGAGTTATCATTGTTCTCTGGGGATTTGGAGTCTATTTGTTAACAGGAAATTAAAACTAGAACATCTCAGTTGACCCTACAGTGCACATTAGTGTTGACCCGGGAACCATTTGGCAACAAAACTGAACTATATTTCACCATTTAGAATCCAAATATTAAGCATATGGAACATACAAAATTCGGCAGATAAGAAGTTTCTGGACTCTTTTTTTCTGAGAGACTTCAAAGGAAGTCAGAAATAAAGTTGATTACAGTGACGTCCTCCTTCTCAGTTATCCTACTATGAGGACTACTTAAACCCCAGGAAAATGCATATAACAAATAATCACAGGATACGGTGAATGCAAAAACCAGAATTTGGTCATGAAGACAGAGGGAAGAAAAAAATTTGGAACTGGGTAATAAGATTGCCATATGAATTTCCCCTTACTTGATATCACGAATATCAAGCACCAGCTTGAGTACTGCAGTTTAGAGATACAAGGACTTTGGTTAAGGCAAAAAACATTGCTGCTACAGCAGATTTCATCAGGCCGGCAGCATCTTTCCTCAATCATTTCATTTTCCCTGTCTTGCAAGGGTTTGGTATCATGATGAGAACTGAAAGCACCTGCCTTTATCAGGAACACAACACAGAATAGGCTAACAGGYAGCATAAAAATACAGATCTGCCAAAACTTTTAGACTATAAGAAAGCTTAAATTTCCCTCATGCAGTCTCCATTCTCCTCAAGTTAAAAAAACCCTTTACTAAAAAACCTCAGGAAATCATACAGGGGTACCCTTACCTTACAGAAAGATCATTTCTATGAAAGGTATTACTTGTAAATGCCATATGACTTGTCGGGTATTGAAGGAAGATTCATTCCTCCAGCTGTGTACAAAGGGCACTCATTAATTAGTTTCCCAACACAAAAATACAATGAGATGCAAAGACAAGTTAGTGGCTCATGCCAGAAGGCCAGGTAACAAATCATAGAACTGGACACATCTTGAACCATTATTGCTGGCATAAAAGCCATGGAGTTTCTGAGAGGTAGCCAGTCAACCCAGACAGGCTCATTACTGCAAGTAGCATTAAATTAAACAGTGGCATAAAGAGTCACACAATATCTCAAACTCTAACACATTGATTAGCTGATTACTTAAGCAAAATACTGTGTGTGCCAGTGTGCATGCATTTAAAGTACTGCACATGCACAGGTCACTCACGTACCGCATTAAAGTCAATAAATTAAACATGAATCGTTGGGCACGTTAAATGAATTGCAACCCATAATCATCTAAGTAGCAACAAGGCATTCATTTAACCTGACCTAGATGGATTATATAAAGAGTTATTAAATATAACAGGAATACAAATTGCAAGTTAGAATACTTGGAACTCTTTTCTGGTTGAAGGGATTTTTATAAGAAGTCAGTAACTGAAACTATGCATATGTCTGATATTTTTGGACCTACTTCACTAGACACTGGTTTATTGAGGTACTTTATATGCAAATAAGATAATGTGAGACTGTAAATAACACAGCCATGTGGTGGTCCACTCTGAAATCTTGTGTCTTGTCTGATAACAGGGTGGTAGAACACAGAACAGTATTGAGGATGAGGATAGAGAACAGTCAGTCGAGTATCTCCAGAATTGCAAAGCAGGAATATTTGGCTTAACTAAGTGAAGAGGAAAARGTTTATTTGAACTTATTCTGGAATGCGCAACAGTTACTTAGATTTGTTTTATCTTCTTATTCAGACTGATTTCATGGTTCAGAGAGAAAAGCTTTAGTTCCTTCAGTCAAAAGATTTAGGGTGGAATTCATCTAACTAAACACAGAGGCCTTCTCTTTATCTGAGTCACCCCAGTTTCCATGTATAATCAGTAAAAATCTAGTCACTAGAGACTACAAAGTCTAAGACAGAATTCCTCTAACTAAAATAGACATTTTAAATACATCTGATGGATTGAATCCTAAAAAGGTCTGTTTCTCTCCAATGAATATAAAGGGAACTTCAGAAACAGATGCTACATGTGTCTAAGGAAGATGAGGTGACTCCTATTCCTAGAATCTGCTCTTGATTTTCCTGCTAACCTGCTGTATGGCTCTGGAAGTCTAAATGCTATAAAAAAATCAAGAATGCTATTTCAGATGTCATTACTCTATTGATGACATCTATTAGGCAATATCTGTATCTTTCAGGCATCTGTATTTACTCACAGTGACTCCCAATCTTCATTTTTTTGTACCTGTGCTCTGACACCCATTTTGTTTTACATATACACTTGCATTTACAAATACAATATTTGTATACATTTATATGCTTGTATAGTCTTTAAATAATAATGTCCTACAGGATGTAACAAGACAACCTCAGTATCAAATGTGCCTCTTCATATATCATCATATAAGTAGTTAATAATGAATTTTTTAACTGTTGGGATCATCTGAGGTTAGAAAATTTTCCTTACCAGCTAATGTCAATAAGCTATAGGCTTTAAAAACCACCAAATTATTCTTCACAATGTTACCAAAGAAAAATTCAATGCCTCACTGTATATCCCCAGCTGTACTTGCGATGTGACAGTGTATATAAATTTTATGGGAAGGTTACCTGAGGATAAAAGCAAAAGGAATAATATAAAAATCCTGCCTAAACTTACACTTGGAAAAGTGCACTGTGAAGTGGACTGCTAAATGTATTTTAAAAAAAAAATGCAGCAAAACAACCATAGAGGAAAAATAGAAGTAATTTTAGACTTAGAGGATGAGGATGGTCACCTCACAACAGGGACAAGGCAAGAGGTGTTTAACACATTCTTTGCCTCTGTATTCAACATGGATGACAGACCAAGGGGGTCTCAGTGCCCTGAGCTGCAGCACCATGACTGGGAGAATGATTAACCCCCAGTTGATCTTGAACTTATGCGAGATCTGTTGCTCCAGCTGGATCTCTACAAATCTGCGGGGTCTGATGGGATTCATCCAAGAATCCTCAAAGATCTTCTGGTGTCATGGCAAAACCTCTCTTGATGATTTTTGAGCAGTCTTGGGAATCTGGAGAGGTCGCAGCTTACTGGAAGCTGGCAAGCATTGTCCTGGTTTTCAAGGAGGGCTAGAAGGAGGACCTTGGAAGCTGCAGGCCCGTCAGCCTCACTTCAGTGTCTGGTAAAATCATGGAAATGATTATTCTGGGAAGTACTGAAAAACTCCTGGAGGACAACGCAATCATCGGCCACAACCCCTTCATGAGGGGGGAAGTTATGCTTGTCAAACCTGATTTCCTTCTATGGCAGGGTAACTCATCTAGCTGATCTAAGAAAGCCAGTAGGTGTAACCTTTTTGGACCTCAAAAGAGCTTTTGATAATTTCTCTCACAGTATCCTTATGGGCAAAACGTCCAGCTCACAGCTGGATAACTGTGTCATGCAACGGGTGAGCAACTGGCTCACGGGTTGGGCACAAAGGGTTATAGTGAAGGGGGGGACACCAGACTGGTGTCCAGTCACCAGCAGGGTTCCACAGGGCTCCATCCTTGGCCCAATTCCCTTCAATGGCTTTGTTAACGACTTGGACACAGGATTTGAAGGAATACTAAGTAAGTTTGCTGACAACATGAAATTGGGAGGAGCTGTTGACTCCCTTGAGGGTGGAGAGGTCCTTCAGAGAGATGTCAAAAAAAATGGGAAATCACCAAACAAATGAAGTTCAAGAAGGGCAAGTGCTGGATTCTGCACCTGGGACAGGGGAGGTTTAGGTTGGATATCAGGAAAAAGCTTTTCACCCAGTGGGTGGTTGAGCAGGAACAAGAACAGGCTCCCCAGGTGGTCACAGCACCAAGCCTGGCAGAGTTCAAGAAGTGTTTAGATAACGTTCTCATGTGGAGGGATTCTTGGGGCATCCTGTGCAGGGCCATTTCTTGGACTCAATGATCCTTTAAGCTCAGCATATTCTATGACTCTATGATTCTTTGACTGAACCATAACATTTTTTAATAGAATTTTAATTTAGTCACAAATTACTAGCTGGTCACTGCAATACTGCCCAGAAATTTTGAAAGTTCAAGAGGCAGAATACTACTCAAGGTTGCAACTGATAGTTTCAGACACCAGCCCAGAGGCAGCCTGTGCATATTCCTCCCAGCCTCTCGTGTTTGCATAGTGTCAGAATTCTGCAAGAATTTTGCATAGCTGTCTGCTAATAGTGGCCACATATGGTCCCTCCAGTGAAGTCTGGGGGCATAGTGTGATCCTATCACCAGTAATAGAACAGATAAGAATCTACTGAAAGTAAAATTCGGGCAATTTCAAGTTAATCTAAATGATGTCCTAGACAAAAAAAAAAAGGGGGGAAAAGCTGCTTCTAAGATCATAGCTTAAAAGAGATTCAGAAGTGTTTAAAGAAAATATGATTATTGAATTTAGAAGAGTTACCTAAAATTGGTTGTTGTAAATACGAAAGGATTGACTGAGGATCATTGAAGGAGCATGTCTGTAAATGGGTTACTTTTTAATTTCTGTGACACCTTACTTAAGCAAAAGAAGACTTTTACTTATATAAATCCAATGAAAGGCCGAATTAAGCTCCGAAGAAAAATCCCCAAGTAAAAGAGAAGGCAGTTTTTTTACAGAGAAAAAAAAATGAGATGGATATTTAGTCAGTTTTTCCAAACTGCCTGCAATTTTGCATCACTAAAACAATTTATCTTATTAATGATTTAGAATTCAAATATTCAAATATAAAGATAGTTGTAGAATCTTAGATTATGGGAAGGAACATCTTTCACTAGACCAGGTTGCTCAAACCCCACCTAACCTGGCCTTGAACAATTCCAGGGATGGGACATCCACAACTTCTCTGGGCAACGTGTGCCAGTGCCTCACCACCCTCACAGTAAAGAACTTCTTCCTGACATCTAATCTAAACCTGCCCTCTGTCAGTTTTAAGCCATTCCCCCTTGTCACTACAAACGCTGGTAAATGTCTCCATCTTTCTTATAAGCCCCTTTAAGTATAGAAAGGCTGCAATGAGGTCTCCCTGGAGCCTTTTCTTACTTATTACTAGAGAAGATTATAAAGAAAAGTGATTCAAAAAACTATTCAGAAAGGTGGCAGAATATATGTTATGGCAGCAACTGTAATGCTGCACATTTACAGCAAGTATAACTTTGACTATTTGAATGCACTGTAAATTATTATTTAACAGAAGCCAGCCATGGTAATGAGCTGTGTGCCACTGCATGACCTCATCCAAGTTCAATGTCCATGCAACCAAATTAAGCAATATTACACAATAAAAAATGAAATAAAGTTTATTATAATGTCATTATATACTGTCATTCTTTCACCAAGTGTCCAGGATTTTACCAGATGAATTCTTTCTATATCCCTAGCACTAATGCACAAGGAATAAATACCTTTTGCATTAAGATTGCATAGCACAGCTTGTCAAACAGCACGGCTACCAAATAACATTCCATTTAAGTTAATGCTAAAATTTTTATTACCCAAAGTAAATTACTGTAGGTCTCCAAAATAGCCTATACTGTAGTCACCCTCCATGCCAGGATATTATTCTGAGCTAAAATCTATGTTGCTGTGAAATTAGATTGGATTTATCCAAGCCATATGGTTTAAAGCTATCTTGAGTGTCTTTTTATTACAATATAGTCATCCTGAGTGGTACAGCTCACAGATTTAGACATTTAAATTTAATGTTTACATGCAAGCTAAAGTCCCATTACAATCAAAAGAGATCTAATCAGATAAATTTACTGAAACCTAGAGATCTATTCAGTCAACCCTAAAATAGGCAGTTACTTTTGGATAGTTATTTTAGGCTACCCATAGAATTTTCCTCAGCATAATATGAGTGTAGCACTGCCTTGCAATGCAGTCTCAAGATCCTTAGTTGGGTGATCTCTACTGTAACTCCAGTAATATCACTCTGTTATCTAGGCTTTGACATTTCTGTTATCTCAGCTTTGAAATTTCAGTCTTCATGGATTGAAATGCTACTCTCTTAATTCCCTTGATTTGATTATCATACAGAGCACAATCAAATAGACAATGATTATTCATTTCAATCTCAATTTGAAACCTCAAACTTGAAGCTCAGTTTATGCCCAGGATATAGACAAACAATAAGTGGGGAAATATGACACTGTTTCCTGGATAAATGTTGGGATCCACTAGGGGAGACATAGCCTCCTGTAATGTTTGATGCATAAACCAAAGCCTGACATTTCAGATAGTCTTTTACTCTCCCCGGTATAGAAGCCACTGTAAATTCTCTCTTAGCCTTTCACAACAGGCCAGGCTGCCCAGGACTTCCCTTCAGGCTGTCATGCTGGTCACAGCAAGCAGTAATACAGCTACTTGTGCTTAGTTGACCAAGTTATTATTGTACAAAAGGAAACTAAAAGATAGGAGACCGGTAGGATGAAATTAGAAGCTAAATTGATAGGAAAGGAAATGAAGCCATAATGTGAAATAAAGCTTTCTGGACTTGCTCAGAACACAAATTGGTGATATCATCTTGTCCTTTCATAGCATTTTTTTTTGGTCCAGGGAAGTGATGCAGAGATAATGGAAGTCTTAGTCACAGTAGTAATGTTATCAATATGTCCTGCTCTTTGTGGGACTCACAGAGATCGTGAAGATTAAAAGAGATCTACCACAACAGACCACCAGTGTGTATGTGCTGCCTTTTGCGTTAAACATGTCCAGATGTTGCTGTAACAATGCTTTACCACCCTCTGGATCCACTAGACTTTCCAATAAGCAGTATCTTCTCTTGTAAGAAACTTCACTCTCTTTCTACCTTCTCTGACCCCTCTCCAGCTGTCAGGAAATGTACATCAGACCTTGGGCCAATTCTCTGTACAAATCTGTGCTCACTGAAAGTCTCTGCAGACCTCTACAGAACTGTAGCATCATCTACTGCACCAAAGTCTTAGTAGGCAAAGGTATATCAATGCATACTACAGAGCTATTAAAAAAAAATTACCTAGTAACTTTGAAATAGTTTCTATAATGTGTCTCTTGGTTGGTATGTGAATCTTTTGATCTACTTGCTCATTTTAAAAAACTGACAGCATCAAATGCAAGTTTCTACGAAGCCAGTGGCACAGAACTTTGTAGACTCTGATGGGTAAATTAGCTTCTAAATTTTATCTGCCAGGCAAGTTTGGAATGAGTATTTGGTAGAATGGGAGAGTAAATCATAACAATTCGAGTCTGGAGAAAAAAACCTACTAATCTATAGTAAGTTTCAAAATTTATCCCAAATAGAGTATAACATTTCCGAAAATTTTAATATCATGCAAACCACTTTTATCTGAAATTTGAGGAGGAATAATTAATAATTATTTTTGAAATGCTGGATTGCCTTTAGATAACACATTATTTGTGATTATTTGTGATTCCTAGGTGATAATTTATGACAGCTAATACATTTCAGAGGATCTCAGGAGCACAGCACAGGTGAGGTTGGTAAGGACCTTTCATGAGTGTGCAGTCCAACCCTGGTACTCACCAGAGGGTCAGCCAGGGCAGGACGTTCAGGACTATGTCTGGAYAGCTTCTGAACAGCTCCAAGGATGGAGACTCCACGACCTCCCTGGGCACCCTGTGCCAGCATTCTGTCACACTCACAGAGAAAGTTTCCTGATGATCCGAGGGAACTTCCTGAGTCTTAGTTGGTGCCTCTGGTCCCAACACTGGGCCTGGCTCCATCTTCTTAGCACTCTCTCTTGGGGTATTTATGTACACTTGCAAGATCTCCCCTAAGCCTTTACTGAACAGAATTCTACTTAATATTTACAACTGAAAGTTATAATTCTAGTTGAAACAAGCCATATCAATTCCAAGTGCTTAGGTCTACTTTTCCTTGATGAGGTATTTCCTCAGCAGGGCAAAAGCTAAAAAGCTGGAATGAGAAACTAAACAGGACATAGTGACTGAGTTCTTTATACAGGCTTGCAGCATTTAGGAATGGTAAATGCATGTCAATATCGATTTTTGAAGAAAATAATTTTAGTCCTATAAATACAATGACTTTATAATAAGACCAGTTTAAGAGAAAACCAGTTTTGATAGCAGCTGTGAAGGCTACTGGAACCAACACATCAAAATCTATTTTCGATGAATAAGCATGGGGAAAAAAAAAGAAAATATTCTTACTTTACTAGAATTTCTTTCTATATATTACAAGAAAATAAGTTAGAGAAGTGACAAGTTATCAGGTGGTTATGAGTCAGCAGGTGATTATCAGTTGAAGAGTTTTACCTAGTTAAGTCAAATGCACATTTCTCTGATTGCATTTAGAGCAGCATATTGTGCATATGATTGCCTGCCAGTGATTCTGCTGGCAGAAGGATCAAGTCCTAATTTGCTTCAGAGGGTTGCCAACAGGATGGCAATCGAGTCTTGTATCTTAGCATTGACTAGAAGATTACCTTGCCACCAGAGAAGGGTATTTCACTAGCTATGTGCAAATCATTTACAACGCATTTTAAGCCACGTTTATATATACATTATATATTATGCATTTTATCTTCCTGATTCATTCCTCCACTCTCTCCTTGTTAGAAATCGTGGCAGCATTTTGCCTCCATCAGGGAGAGCAGGTGAACAGCTCCAGCCATTCTATGCACCTGCATTAATGCTAAATCAGCTCTCATGAATTGTGCATGAGATCCAATACGTTATAGTCATTAACTCTGGCACAAAGTAAAAAAAGCTTCTTTAGACAAGACTTTCCTTTACCATGTCAAGCCAGAAATAAAAACTACAGAAGGCAATGAATCAGACCCTAAAGATTTTTTCCTTTTACTTGTGCTAAAGGATGAACATGTTAAATTAGGAAACAGCAACTGCAGGAGAAAGGAAGAAAAGATGAAACCGTGACATATAAGCATTACCTGTGATTAGGTTAATATACAAATTGTTCGGTTGTCCATGACCCGTAACACTAACTAAAGTTTTAAAGTACATTTATATCCATTACAGGAAGAATAATCCTCGTAACCTACATTCCTTAGTCCACTAATTGTGTTTTCTCCCTGAAAAATTTTAATGTTGCCATTAAATGAAAGAGTCCATGATTACAAGGCTGTTCTATTTTCTCTTCAGCGCCACAAGCTGCTGTAGCTCAGTGATGTGCTTCCCTCTAGTGTTCACAACACGACACAGAATCTGTAAAACACCTGGATATGAACTGAGTCAGGTTAATTTTCAGTGGTGATTACACACTCATTTTACTTAATAGCTCAGACTGAGACTCCAGGTGAAGATAGCACAGGATCCGTTTCATAGATTAAATTCTTCACACACCAAATTGCAATGTAACATTTTCCCCTTCTCATATCTCAGTTATTATGTGAAAATTTAACTGCTATTCATCTCTTCTCTTTGTTTTTTAATCTTTTGCTTCTTTGCTTCTTTTTTTTTTTCCCCATTCTATTTTATTTTAGTGATGCCATCCATCCAGGTGACATCTTCTCCTTTTATACTAAGTTTGGGGAGATCATTTAGCGTGCAGTTATAGCTATGACTAATATCACAGGCAACTTTACATAGCCCAGTTAAGTAGTCAGATTATGAAATAGCCATGTCAACAAAAGCAGTGGGCTGATTATCATTTACCCCGATCACACACCTCCCCAGGAAAATCTGTATTATTCCATTTCAGACAAAAAAAAACCAAAACAACCAAACAAGCTTTGTTTTGGTTATTGGAGCAACCTGGAATTTTGTTACACAACAGAATTACTTGCTCTATGTTGGCACTTTGTTTTTTCTGAATTTTAGCTGAAAGTTCCTTGTCCAACTTTTTCCCATGCTTGCTTACATCCTTTATTGAGCATCGTGCGACTGAGAGTGGTATCTGTGTGCATCATTTCAGCTCTCATTCTCCAGAAAGCCCTGCCAACTGAGCCAGTCTGGAAGCACAGTTGATAGCAGCTCACAGGCCATTTGCTGACAGAGCAATGTAACTGATTCATGTATTTTATTATCCTTTTCTCCAATTGACTCATACTTAAATGCATTGTCTCAGTTCAACAAGATGAAAAATATTCTGCATCAGATCAACAAAGTCAAAGCAAATTACTACATTAACATTTTCCCTTTAGAAAATAAAAAGGGTCTGGAAATGAGTAATTTCTTCTCTAGCAGAAAATTTCAAATCTGTAAAATTCTGATTTTCATTTGCAAAATTTGCTTTGCCAAAATACACTTGTGCACTTGAATACAACAATCCTCTCAGTAGCCATAAATACTATGATCTCTTTTGTGATAATGATTATTTAGCCTCTCAGGAGTTTTCTGGCAGCATACTGAGATTCTTTAGATCATAGTGCTCCTTCATACTCATAGTCTACAGATACCAAGTTTGTGATGAAAGTATGTGTGTGYGAGGAAGAGAGAGAAAATGTCTTTGAAATGTAGACTTGCCTTTAGGTAACACATTTCTGTCTTATTGGCCTTTCCTGTTTCTTTGTGTACTAGTCTGGGAATTTTATGAAGTCAGTATTTTCGTGTACTTGCTGAAATAGCAAAGTTTCAGAGCTTCATAAAACACAAATGCCATTGCACTGAAAAATGGTAAAAACGGATATAGGAGGCAAGAAATTTCAAGTCCCAGATCAAGTAAATAAGTTTTATCAGCTCAAGGGTATGATGCTGTGAGAGATGGAGAGAATAAGGTAAAAAGAGTTTACAACTTTAGGAAAGATTTTGCTTCTTGATGATTCAACGGAGTTTTAGAAATACTACTGCAAGCTTAAGAGGATTCAGAATAGAATTTACAACAGAATTTTTGCAGGACTAGTTCCAGTTATCTTTCTCACTAGAGCACAGTGCAAAGTGTGCTAGAGGAAGAGCTATAGAAAAACTACTGCTCTTTTCTTACGGATGTTCTTTTGGGGGAGGATTGTGTTTGGTTGGGTTTTTTAAGCATCACTTGTTTCTTCCTTCCTCACTTCAGAAAATAAGGCTTATGTGACTTTACCACGAGGCAGTCCATCTGTCCATGTGACAGTCCTCTGATAATCACTTCAAGCCATTTCCAGCTAATAAGGGAGAAGAGGCCTAAGGGATATGAAGAACTTGTAAGCTTTGCAAAAAAAACAACGGCTTGAGAAGAAAGAGAGAAAAATTGAACATCCTTGTAGAAGGAGAGATTACTATACATGAGACACATGGGATCATGAGCTCAAACTATGTCTTCAAACAATCCACACATGCAACCAGAGCCAAGCACAGCATGTCTGCCCAGGCAGTGGCTGGACAGCAGCCATGTGGGCAGCCAGAGACACGGCAGAAACTGGCAGTACTACCGAGCATGGCAAGACAGTGATAAGTGTCATGGAAGAGCTGAGTAATTTTGAAAAAATAAATCGCAAAAATCTGCAAAAGATCGTGTTTCCTTAAGTCTGCTGCTCATGGAACAACTCCTTAGCAGTTTGCTACTTCCAGAGAAAGGCTCAGTGGAGGATCCAATTTCTAGTGTCATTCATACTGCTTTCTTAACTGCACGAGTTTTCTTTTCATATTCTTCTGAAAAAATTTAGGAGTGTATGAAACCAAGTCTCCTGAAGCYAGCAACACAAAACTAGATTCAACAGACATTACTTTTATTCTCCTTTGTAKGGAGCTGTGAAATCTCCTTCCCCTAGCAGTGCCCATGAAATCAAGGACAGGAGRAAGTTGAAGTACAGCTCCTCTGAAAATAAAAAAAACATACAGAGAGAGGTTTTTGTGTGTGCAGAAAGAAGAGATTTAGGTCTTAACATGGGATATAGAATCTGTGTTCAGTTTCCACATGACTTTGAACATGTCCTAAGTCTCTAGATGCCTATTTGCTTTAGAATGGCAGCTAGTTACACCCCTGCAGTATCTTTGACGAGYCATGATTAAGATACCCATCCCTGGAATCAGAATAATAGCCATTCTCTCCATCACAGGAATTAYGTACTAAAAAAGTATGTTGGTGATGATGACGAAGCAATCAGATRCTGCTGTAATCAGTACCTTAAATTGTGTTTGGGATGGCTGATGTAGCCACTCCAGAGGTAAGCAACACAGAACYGTGAAAGACATTTTCTGTAAAAACTTACTTTTAAAGCTACTGTTGTTTTCCTCAGGCAGGAGGTGATCTGAGTCTGTCTCACACAATACACGCTTGCAAAGAGAGACACCACAGCCCAGTGTTCTGTTGACAAGTGTCTGATTTTCTATGMCCCCTTTTTGTTTCAGTAGCTCAAGTGGTCTAACTCCAGTTCTGCTGAGCTGTACTGCCACCTCCACGAAGCACCAGCTTTTTTCCATGTCCCAYTGGTGCCTCTGCAGCCAGGGGCTGGATCAGAGCTGTGCACACAGGGAATGCCTGGCAAGCACCTGGGGGCCAGGGGTCACCTGGCAGGCTAAGGAGRACACAGACTTTTGCATCTCCTGTATAATCCTTTTCTCACCACATATCATTGATACACTCTTGTCATGTTTCTGGATTTCTAACCTTCAAGTCGAAAGTCCAGAGGTATTAAGGGAAGGCCCTTGTAGCTCAGCAGCCCCAAAAACTTATCAGTGCCATTGCTGGTAACAGGCTACAGGCCTGAGCTGGCTTTTCGAGGTCATAGGACTGAGGCTCAGTAGGTTTGGTTTGAACTTGGCCTGCCTGGACTTTTCTTCCAGTTTGTTTAGATGTCATAGCAGTTTTTCTACGTGGAAGGGTTGTTATGCCTAATTAGTTTTATTTTTCTTATCTCAGTAAACCATAGCTTTTCTATAAACAGAGTAACAAATAATTCCTCTGTGTAGAGGGAAATATTTCCCTTTTCAGCAGGATGCTGTGGTGGTAGAGCAGCACAGGGATGGTATGATAGCACTGGGAACACAGGATGCAGTATAGAGGGGAACAGGCACAGGGGTGGTAGGAAAGAGGTCCCAGGGTAGCACTGGAGACCTCAGCGATGTAGGCAACTCATCAGTGGTTAGTTAAGAAATGCACACATGGAGCTGGGCAAAACTAATATTAAGGGCCACTAAGAGAGCAGAGAAAAAGCACCTAATATTTGTAAAACAGTTTATATACAAAATTTGGATGCAGTATGATGTTGCAGGCATTAACTATGAACAGGGTGTCAATCTGTGTCAGAAAACATGAAAACAGCTTAAAGAGAACCCAGGGTGAAGAAGAAACCATCAACACAATACTTGCCTGACAAAGGGGAAGAAACCCTCATCCTCAACATCATTCCTCTCTGCACAGAACATGGGGGCATGGAAACTTTATGCAACACCCAGCTCCCTGCTTTGTTTGTGAGAAAAAATGGACCCGTTCCCTTTTTTTCTCACATTAATTAGATATAGCAATTCCTTTGATCATCCTGTTGAGATTTAAATTATACCAACAACAAATTCTTGGCTTTATTCATAAGGTGTGTTTCTCTTTTTGCATTACAAAATTTTGAATTTAGCAGAGTGACAGACAAACAAGTACAATGATTACATAAACTCTCTTTCTTTGGGTGCCAGGCTTGGAATTGAGATCCAATTGCAACAACAGAGTAGAATCCACTCTCTTCTATCTTCTTTTTTTTTTTTGGTCGTGATACAACTCTGCTACAAAAGTCTTTTGTCAAAAACTACAAGAGCTAAGCCTTCCTTTCRCAGCATCAGTGTGGATACTTTCACATCAACAATCTAAATAGCAGCACTAATTCAGCAACAGACTAAGAGACTGGTGGGTTATTCTAATTTATTTAAAACTGAATTAAGGGAGATTTACTTCAGAACATAAGAGAAACCTTTATACAAAAAGAATAGTTGAGATTGGAACAGATTAGATACGGAGGTTGTAGAAAAGCTTTGTAATTTGAGCTTTTTAATTACCAGTTAGCCAGGCCACTATGAATGAATAGCTTAAATGTGGTCAGGCCTGAGCTGGGACAGCGGGATGAAACAGATGGCCTCTTCAATCTTCTTTCTGCTGTATTTCCTAAGATAATTCTATACTTAATGCATCAACATTTCCGAGTTTACTCATTTTCCTTTGTTCTTGTGCTTTGGACTAAGGCTAAAAGTTTTTTTTTTCTCATTTTGTGGCACAGAAAAGAACATGCAAAACCACAGTGCTGGATAGAAAAACCATCTCACTGAGAGAAAAGCAGCAGCTAATGCTTCTATGAATGCCTAAATCAGCCAAGTACTCCTGGATGTATAATTTCTTCATTTCCTTTCATAGGACCTGATGGACTGTAGAATTTTTATGATTTCTTTGAGATTCTGAGCATCCTTGTAATGATGACACAGAGGAAGGATTTAGTTAGGGAGTTTCTTCTGCAGTGCATGTATGGTTGACATTAASAGGGCAAGGTTACCTGAGTTGTAAGGACAGCTGGTTCAAAAAGGTGTTTAGTTAATGATAATTCAATGCAAGAGACATAGTCAAGGAACAGAAAAGGTCATAAATTGAAAACAGAAGGACACAAACTCTAACCAGCAGCAGATAACTGAGACAATAGCAAGGATCAGAATTCCCAGTGCTCGATGTGCCATTCAGGACCCACCTGCTCAGCCTGTGCAAGGGTCAGCCAGCACTTTGTAACTGATGTGAAAGCAAACACCATGATCGGGATCTCAGGAAAAATCCAAACATCTTACAGACTATTCAGGGAGGCTTGTGRGATTACATGAGACAACTTATGGGGCACTTTGAGGGGATTGTAGGAATGTGAAGAGCTTTCTATGGGATACTTAGGGAAGAGGACAAAGGTAGTGGCAGGGATCAAGGTGGATTGGGGAGGAGCAGGCATGGAAAATTGAAGAGCGGGGACTAAAAGAGGTCAAGTCACAGGTAAGCAGGTGGCAGGTCAGGACGGTTGTGAGGCCGAGCCCTGTACTTGGCATCTCCATTAAACTCTATTTGTACCTATTTCCTGTGCAAGCACTCTCTCGTGCTCTCTGCTCTGTGTGTGTGCATGTGCATGGTTGTGTGTGCAGCGGCACATGCTCTGCTGCTCAACTTCAGGCTGGACCATCCACCAAATATGAGGTCAGCATCCAGACAGACCCAAAGACTGAGCGTTTGACAGCATGAATGGAAGAATTCTGGCGATGGATCAAGTGTATTTAGGGTTAAACTGYACTGGTGAAACTGCAAAAAACTGACACAAAATGTCTGAGCATCCTACAGGCCCCACATTAGTCTTTTTCTGCACTGAATATAAGCACCAGTGTAGTCAAAACATGGTATACAAAGCAGCTTGTAGAGAGTTACTATAATTACACACAAATCAATAGAAAAATGTTATATACTTCAGGTTTATGGTAATATCTTTAGTATCTCCACAGTCTTTATATTGATCTGATTAATAAAGATTTGAATCATATGTGAAAATACTTAAAATAAGCTCAGTAAAGGCAGCAGATTGTTACCTAGACAACTTGACTCATCTGCAGTGCTAAAAACAAACATTGAGTCTATCACAGCTGGGAGAGGTGCGACCAGTATAAATTTCTAGGGCCTTCTTTTAAAATTGGTAGTTAAAATGTAGGTTCTAGATTTCAACCGTGAAAACATGCAAGATAAGACTGGTCTACTCAGTGGATAGATAAAGAAATAGTTTTTAAATTCTATTTATAGACCGTAAAATTCATATTGAAGATTCTTTTTGAGTCTATAAATTATACTTCCCTAGWACAACACCCTTGTTTCCTGTTATTTACAATTTTTCCTAGGACAAAGAAAAACCCTAAACACTTTTTTTACAAGCTATTTTGAAAGCTATTATTTTAAAGTTTAATTTTCATGTAGATTGAAAAAAACAAAAATTTGTGTGAGAATAAAATACTCATACAGGAACAAAAGACTCTTACAAACACAAAATGTGCATTATAAGGTATGAGGGGTCCCTCTGCTGGGATTTTATGTTATTCCAGTCCTGAGATACAATGCACACAAAAGCTCACACTGCATAGTTCAAACTACTTTTTAAGGATGCGGCAAAGAAATTAACACTTCTGCTAGTCTAATTACAGTAATTCTTAAAATGTCTAAYGATAGGCAAGACAAGAAACTGTAACACAGACACTTCTGAGGAGAATGTGTCAGCCACATTCACGTACGTCTAAGCTACTGCAGAGGCATCTAGGTTTTCACTGCAGGAAAAGTTATACAAGTTGTAATACTTCTAAGCTACCATTTTCAAGGAATAGTTGAGTGCTAGTTGAGCACTGGAGATACACCAGTCAGGGATTTAGCATTTAGTTCTTCAGAATGTTATAAAAGCCTATACAGAAAAACAGGCACGTTGCAAAGTCTTCTTTCAAAATACTCCACACATCTTAATCCCAGGTGGAATTTCAACATTACAAGGTGGAACCGAACAGTTCTGACAATAAAATGGAAGAAACTTGAGGAAGTATAAAACAGTCAGATAGCAATTGTAACTGGAACACTGATGTGTTAGAATATGCAATTTTGAGAATAAAAGGAATATAAAATAAGCAAAATATGATAACACAGGTGTAGTAGGCTGCTCKGCCTACAGGGAGGTGAAACAGCTTCAAAATACCCCATTTGCACAAGTTATCAGTGATGGGTGGAGAATGGGCATCACACTGCTGCTGGTGTTGAAGAATGCTGAGACCAGCCTAGCTCATTAATCCCAAAGTTAGACATTCGGAGAAGAACAAGGTTTCCTGACAGAAGCTGGCACCTATGAGGGTGTGACAAAGTTCCTGATAAAGGAACCAACTTGTGATAGCACTGATRACTTATTGAAAGTCCCTGAGCAGACACACCTGGCCCAGTGATGTATGACTGATAAATGATTCACTTTATCCTATATAAGCCCAGTCCCACTTTTTGGCAGGGTCTTCTAACATACCCCTTCTTGGAGTGTGTGTGGAAATTACTCTCTTGAGTCAAGATGACCCTCAAGGCTACCTCTCAAGGCAAAAGAGACTTGCCCTCAGTCATTTCCCACCATATATAGGTGTGTGACATCAATCTCTACTTAATAATTATTTTTGTAGATTTAACATCATTGCTTCAATATTGTTTGAATACTTCAGTACATTATAGTTAGTTATAGCTATATATACCATGTAGTAAATAATGCTGATTAAGATCTTCTAGTCTAATCATTATCACCATCAAYTTAAATCAGTAATGTTTTTATTGATATAAATATATTTGGGTTGCCATCCTTAATCCTGTGGGATAAAGCTGTACAGGGGCTCAATTACATCTATATAATACTTTAGACACAAACTTTTGATTAAGTCTGTGGCTAAGATTGGATTCAGMTGCACCTAGACTGCTGTTTGAGAAGGAGTTCAGAAAGCAAGGAGCTCTTTTCTGCACCAGTGGGAGAGCTTCTCTAACAAACTCTGTCTGAAGCTCCTATTTGGCCATGACAATGGGTAAAGGCAATCTGTACCAAAATTATTTTCTTAGTAGGATTCTCCTGTAAAGGATTCTCCTGGCGTAGTGCTACTCGCAGGGTTGAAAAAACCCCCAGAGAGAATAGTCCATAATGCTATCAAATAGCCCATAATGCTATCAAACAGAGCCATTCTGCTGGGAATCGTGTCATAATGGGAGGCAAGGAAACATAATAGAAAGAATAAACAAAAGTGGTCAAGTACATAGGATTATTTACAAACAATAATTCAAGGAATTAGCTGAACTAAGGACTTCAGAGGCCTGGGGGTGGAGGTATCTTGTTTCAGGTAATGGCAATGCTGTGTGATGTCTAAGAGATACAAGGGCAGCACAGAATCGACTGACTCCCTGCAGTGAGGGTCCACTGCTGGCACTGACAGATACCTGACAGCACACATGGGACAGGAAAATGAAAAAGTATGCATTTGAAACAAAGAATCAAGAGGAATTCTGTTCTGTGTGTATCYGAGCTCTTCCAGTGACAGCTCCTGAAGTGCTCCTCCACAAAACCTCCCTAATCTAGGGCTGATTCCCAGTGACCTCCCCCTGCAATAGGAACATCAGATTTCATCTGCATGTTTCAACATACTGTGCTGAGGTTTTCCCTTTGTACGACAGCTTGAATTTAATTGTCCTTATTTTATCATGTCATTTCAGGGATAACCTGTTCTCCTTTAGAAACCATTTGTGGTTTTCTATGTAGTGCAACAAGCATGATGAAATATCTTACAAKGTCTCATTTCCTGTTGGATGGTTAATGTTTCATTAATTTCAGGTTGCAAATTTTTTGCAAGAGAGACAAAGTGGAAGAAGAGATGAATAAAAAACCTGCTGCATGCAAATGAAAACCCCTCACTTAAGATCCGGAATTAACACTGTAATATTGCTTATGGACTTAAAAGTTTGATGCCTTTTTATGGGGTTAATATGCCATGGTTCATGTGGGGAATAGCGTGATGAAGTCTTTGAGAAAATGTCATTTAAGCACAGTCTGTTGTTTTAAAAAAAACATTTTGCCTCGTTCCTATTCAGCAAGAGAATATCCTCTAGACYCTTTTTCCTTTTCAGTCTAGGGCAGCTGGAGAAAAGACTTGTATTGAATTTGGATTCTCTGTAGCAAAAAAATAGCTTGGAGGAGTCTTTAGGTCAGTACRTATTATGCCCAGGGTGTGCAGTACAGGACTAGTTTAGAGAAYAAGAAACCGTATTTCCTGGAGCATTTCACAAAAATGCCAAAAGGAACTCCTGAAGAAACTGTCTTGGCTGCTTGCTGGGCAGTTCTTACCCGGACTATTATCAGTGTACCTGCTGAGATTTACTGTGAGTTACTTCTTTTCCAACATATGTATGAGTTTTTCAATATTCAGAAAGACTGTGTCATATCTGCTTCAATTTATTAGTCAGAATATATTCTTTTTCATAAACATTCATAAACATTCCTATATTTATTTAAAAAAACAAACAAACAAACAAAACCGAAACCAACTAAATGACCAAAAACAAAACAATCCCTAAAAGACAGAGAAAAATAAGTTCTAAGCACTGTTTTAGGAAAAAAAATATATTTGATCCTTCTTGTAGGTTAGTGGATACATGTAGAATTTATAGCTATGAAAGACGGGGTATTGGTATGTCTTCCTAGCCAGAGCAAGAAAATTTTCATATCTTGCCCCTCCAGGGTTAAAAATGTCAAGTAAGAGCAGGAGGCTCTCTCTGCCATAATAAACCATCCCTTCACATTGGGCCTGTGTAGAGTTACTGCATCAACATGGCAAACAAATGCAGTTTTGAGGCATGCTGGGTCCTCAGCTGGCTTCTAATACCATTTTGGCTTCTGTGAATACATTTTCTTCAAATGGAAATAGGAGTACAGAAACAAGAAGGGCAACRGTGTTGCCTCATCCCAACACAGATTCACTTCTTGTCCCAACACGGTCAGGGCATGCACTAAGAGGTAATAGAAATAATTACTCTGAGGTGTCTGAACACAGCCTACGAGAAACAAGAGCACAATGGAAAATGTATTCACTTGAAGTATAGAATAGGCCTTGTAAATACTAAAACTTTTGCTTGTAAATTCAGTCCTACAGTCCTAGTTAATCTGAGGACCTTTATTGAAATACATGGGACATTATGATGTTTTTAATTAAATATAAAAATACCCCACCATGGTGAGATTCAAACCCTAATTCACTAGATCCAAATATAAAAGAAAATTATTTCCTGACTGAAATTATTGTGCACTCGCCTGGAACGCACATTCCACATTTAACATATTCAGAGAAGGGAAAACAGCTTTTATACAAAAGGGTATAACACTCAGAGTAAATATTGGGAGCTGCAAGATGAAACAAGTACGAAGATGAATCATCAGGAATGTTTTGCTGAGCCTTTGTAGTTGTATTCCCATTTATCTAGAGCACTCAAATGGCAAAAAGCACAATGACCATGTGACAGTTTCCGACTGGCAAATTGCATTCAAAGTTAAAATGTTTGACCTTATATTCTGTAGCTCTCTCTGATTATGCTGTTGGGCTTGTAGCTTTCCAGACCCTTGCCTAAAATCTCTTTCCCCATGCTTTTGTAACTCATTCAACTAATTTGAATATTTTAGCAAAGCTTTTGACACGGTGTTCCAAGGTAGCCTTTAATCAAACTGGTGAAATAAAGTTTCAATACAGGGGCTTTGAGTGGAAAACTGACTGGGCAGGGAATGGGTTGCAATCAACAGCATAAAGGGTAACTGACAGGGAATTCCCAGCACTGTTCCTTAGGAGTCATGGGATCATAGATTAAAGAATCATTTAGGTTGGAAAAGACATGCACAACCAGTCCCTGACCCAGCTCCTGTGGCTGTGGGGCAGCAGCCTATGCTGGGGCCAGTACTTCCAATGTCTTTTTTAATGACCTGAACAACGGAAGTGAATATACTCCCAGCAGGTTTGTAGAGAATATCAAAGTGGAGGGAAGGGGCCAGTACACTGAAAGGTGGCAGAATTCCATTCAGAGGAATTGCGATGGACTAGAGGGATGGACTAATATCAAGCTCAACAAAGGCAAATGGAAAGTCCTGTGCTTGTGATGGAAAACCCCACTCAACTGCTGAGTGCTACCAGCTAGAAAGGAGCTGTGCAAAACACACCTGTGGTCCTGGGGGCAATAAAAATGAGTTAACATTGCACCCTTCCAGTGGAAATGATGATGGCCTCTATTAGCAAGGGTTGGCAAGCAGCTCCAATGAAATCATTATTCTCTTCCATTCAGCACTTGTGAGAAATCACCTGGAGTTCTGTCTCCAGCACAAAAAAAGGATATTGTCATAATGGAGCAAGTTCAGCAAGAGAGTCACCAAGATGATTAGGGGGCTGGAGCACAAGATGAGTAGAGGCTGAGAGAACTGGTTTGTAAGCCTGACAGAATGAAATCTAACAGGAGGCCCACACCTGCTTAAAGAGAGGGTGTGGACAAGAGAGACCCAGACTCCTCTTTGAGGTGCAAGTGATAGGACAACTGGCAATGAAGACATATGGCAAYAAAGGAAATCCTGAATAGTATGCAAAAACATTTACAATGAGGGCAGACAAAATAATGAAGAAGGGTGTCTAGAGAGACTGCATCTCTTCACACTGAGATATTCAAATCTTGGCTGGACACACCCCTGTGAAACCTAAGTGCCCTAAGTCTGCCCCACTTTGAGCAGGGAGTTGGACCAGATAACTTCCAGAGGTCTTTCCTCATCTATTTTGTTCTTTTAAGAAGRCAGATTCCTTTATAGGCAAATTTATTCCATCTGTTCTAGGATGAAGTGACTTACCTAAGTCCCTCTSTCTTCATTGTTTAGCATTATAGAAAATATATAATTATATAACGGCTTTTATAACTGCTGCTTGTAGATGGCAAATATCASACAAAATAAATTCAACCTTAACTATTTTCTATCCAGAAAATTTCTCATTTAAAAAAAAKAAATACCCTACATAATTAGTTTGTTAGTTATTTAACACCCAGGGCATTAATGAATTCACAATAGAAATTCTGGAGAAAAACAAACTAAACCTTAGATGAGAAGTAGGAATTAAGAAAATAAAGTAGAAATAATTCTATAAAAATATACTTTCTTATATACAAAATTCGTTTTATATATTCAAATCCATAGGCCAATAAAAATCACAAGATACACTCCTTAGTCTATATATCAGAAATTATAAATATGTTACAGAACCACTCAACAATGATTTCTTTAAGCACTTGAGCTTTTGAACCAATCCATTARGAGATGGCTTGGGCTAAAAACCTCAAAGACTTGCCAGCTGAGACAGACCAAAGAAAATGATGCTGATCAATTTGAGAATAATAGATTTATTTTAACTGTTAAGGTGATTTTTTTTTGAGCAGCTAAATGAGATCAGCTAAATGAGATACTTTAAGCAGACTGATATAATTTATATATTAGTGAGGTTGTATCCTATCCCAAAGMTACAATTTTAGTTGTTAGACATGTAAGCATGAGCTATTCATTGTAGATTCCTTTTGTATTGATAAACAACCACACATTTCAAGACAACTACCCTGAGATTGTCGAAGTGCCAATAAATCACATTCTGGAGTTGTCTGTTTACCTTCATTGATTGTTAAAAGAAATCCAGAYAATTAACCCAGAGTAAGGGCAAGTTAGTGTTTTGGGTCAGGAGAGCCAGGAGACTGTTTCTAAGGCAAATCTCAGATCCTGAGTGGGGGCAATGCTTTCCTCTGCAACCAGAAGATGCATTCCACGATCACAACTGTATCCTTCCACTGAGACTAGAGTTAATCAGGAATGACCTCTCCAAAACTTGTATAGTGTAGAACTCCATTCCTCAGAACCGACTGTTTGGGTTCTATAGATTCATTCCCATTGCTTGCATCATTTTCTAATGACAACATAGTCCATGACTGAAATTTAGACTGATATGTTTAAGAAAGGTTAATCTCATTTTAGAAATCCAGTCAATAACAACTCACGCATGTTTAAGGCTACTCATTTATGCCACTATGAGGGTACAGCTTATCTTCTAGTTTCCAGAATGAAGTGTCACTGAAGCTCTCAACTGATTTTGTGATGTAGAATTTGCCTTCATTTATTGACTTCAGTTATTTACTTAAAAGAAGAATGATGACATAAAAGGTTTGATCTGTAAATATTATAGACTTCACAGTGGCCTTCTACTGACATTTGGAAGCTCCCCATGAATGTCATGCTATTGTGGGCTTTAAGAGACTGTTGCTTGCCTGAGGACCCTTGGGGAAGAAGCACTTTTTATTTCTTTCCTCTCAACAATTCTTAGTTGTCTTGTCCTGTAAATTCAATTTACAATGAATTTGAAAAGTAACCTTCCTATGATAGACAATGCAGAACTCTACAGTCTCGTCTAGCTCCCCATGTTCTTCAGTGAGATCTTGTCCTGTAGGCTTGATAATAATTCTAATGAACTATTTCACTTCAGGGAGGACCAGTCAATCAGGTCTACCAGACTTGAAACAGTTTCAAAGGCCACAGACTCCTGCTATACAATTCAGATGAAAGTGAATGATAAGTGAAATGATTGAATCAAAATAATTTTATCTACTGCAAATCTCACTGAAGAATCACCAGAACAGATCGGGGTATAACTTACAGGTGATGGAATTAATAATTTATTTCCATATGACTTTGTTATAKGTTTCTATTTAAATTATTTATTATATTTTTTGTTGTTGTTTGCTTCATTTCTTCAAGGTTTATTCAGGTTKTTGTGTTCCTTTTACCTTCACTGTATCAAATTTGTACAATAAAACAAAATAACTCCACTTAATAAAGGTGTACTAARTTATGCCAGGTGACATTATCATTTTAACCTGTCATAATTTAAAACTGTACTTTTTGCTACTTTTAGTATCCAGTGGAAAGTATAGGCAGCAATGGTGCTAGACATTGTAAGAGATTTTCTGTGAAACTACACAGGCCAGTGAGATGACTGCGCAAAGTTCTGTGCCTTATAGTAAAGTACAACCTAAATGACTTACATATTCAACTCAGTTATATGCCAGCAACATGAAGAACAGCCATCAATTCCAACTTGTAAGATYCCCCAAGATCCACAACCGACAAACACATCAGTCCTACATGAAAGATGGCACTTTGGAAGGCAGACTTGAAACCAAGTTTGACATGATCAGTAGAAGTTATGAGCACCTTGTAAGGCCACTCCTTGACACTATTCAAAGTCTATTCTCTGGGGTCTTGAATCCCTCATAGACCAAAATAGGCAGCTGGCCTCAGGGTTAYAAAATTTTTTTCCAGGCAATAAAGCCTAGTGCTATCTACTGAACTTAACATATAGCAAGGAAATTGGACATTAGCAGGAATTTTAGACATTAGGAGGAGTTTCTTCCCAAAAAAGCTGCTTAGACATTGGAGTGGGCTGCCTAGGGAGGTGGTGGAGTCACCCTGGAGGTGTTAAGGAAAGACTGGAGGTAGTGCCATGGTGTGGTTGACATGGTGGTGTTTGGWTATAGGTTGGACTCAATGATCTYAGAGGTCTTTTCCAACCTAACTGATTCTGTGAAATGGCCAGGGGTACACTGGAAAGAAATGAAAGTAAATGTGTCAGACTTTCTCTCCATGCAGAGTCATGAAGTGTGGAGTAGCTGTGAAATTCCCCAAGTCTCACTGCTATGTCATGGTCAGAGATGTTGCACTTACTGCCAGGAAACCCACTAATGAAATTCTGTGAATTGAAAAAAAAMCCAAACAACCCAACCTGGAACTGGCAGGAATGCACTGTACAAACAATTGTCCATTTCATGAAATGGAAATATAAAACAAAACAAAAACTGGGCTGGGCATTAAAAAGCTTTTGCAAATTACTGCAAATTGAGGTGTCTAATTTGTCAGAAGGGTGGAGAGTATTTCCAGCTGCTGGTCAGAGTAAAGTGAAACCATTTAGTGCTACTCTGACCAAGAAAAGTGAAAGTTAGGAATCAAACATTCTGATTTTGCAAAGTGAAAAATTAAGTCCGTTAGGCAACTGGAACAATCTAAACCATAAGAAATGAAATGTTTTCTATATCAAATGTTTTAGCTATGTACATATAGGAAGATTGTATATGACTATCCATGCCACACTACTGACACTGCTTTCAAAGCCCATGGTAAAGCAGAATAAATATTTATTACACAGACGTTAAGTTTTTCTACTCAGAAATAAGTGTTTAAAAAATGGTAACCTTTCAAGTTTGTTTACTGGTTTTCTTTTATCAACAAGTTATGAATTAACAATTTTTATTGTCTTGTTTACTCCTGCAGTTAAAAAAAACCCAGTCACTATAAAAGTTTGGTTTAAAAAATTTCAACAACTGCCATTTTCAGATCTTCTGGCAAATTATTTATTTTTTCTGTATAGTAAATCAACAGTGCAACTAATATTTTTATGTATGGATATATATCCATATACATATACATTGGTTTAGAATATCTTGCAATCATATACTCACAATTTAAAATATCTTCCTGAATTCTGATAAYAGCAAGAATGAAAATAAACATATCACATTTTATCTTGGATTATGAGACGGGTAAATCTGCAACTTTATGCTGTGAAATATTTTAGGGTTTTGGRAAAATTGTATCTGTTGCTAACTATGAAAATCATAAAGCTTTAAAAATACCTAATAATTAAATGGTATTTCAAATACCTCTTCTAAAAAACATGAAAAACTTTGTGCTAAAGATTTAAACTCATTGAAACCACATTTGTTATATATTTCTATTCAGAAATAAAAGTTTCATGCTTTCCAGTTTCGAGGTTGTTCGAAAATCCATATATAGCTTTTTAAAACCAGACTTTATAAATACCTTTGCAATGATGATGCAATTTCCTATAAGTACCCTATTTGAACAAAATAGAGAAAAGACTCAAGCCTGTAATTGTTACTGCAAGTCAGGACAGAGCTCCTAATTACTGACAAATATAAAAGATTGAGTGGCTTGTACATATCTTCTAAATGTCCACTTCTGGGAACTGAAAATAAACTGGCTTCATTCTCTCCACATGTGTTATCTCCTCTTCCCATTCATTTTTCACTAAAGTTAAGCTTTTCTAAAGTAAACCAGAGAGTGCTTAATAGATGTAGTAATTTAAAAATTATCTTCTATAATTTTGCCATCTGAAAATGATTAAAAACATTACTGTTTATGAAAATGCTCATTAATTTAATTCAGCCTTAACTTTTTATACAATCAGTGGATGGAGGTAGTTCAAAACCCTGTATCAACAATTCCAAAACTATCTTGATCCATTTACCACAGTGTGACAAATCTGTTTTATTATACAAATGTACCTGCCTTGTGTCCATYACTCCTTAATTTAAGCATACCTACGCGAGGGCCATAAGCCTAAAATAGTCTATTACAAATGAGGCTGGCACCATCTGGATTATGAGGCTGCACTCTGTTAAGCAGAGGAGAGTTCTGACCTTAGGTCTCCTACACCAGGTTGCAGGTTTATTCTATTTGCTGGGCTTTACACAAATATGGGTGACTTGCTATGAATTTTTAAAGAAATGAGTACTAAGTTTTCCCAAAACTCAAAATGAAGGTGCTTAATCTCTGGAGACTTCCAATTACACTGTGCAGCAGCACACACTCAGCTACTTTGTCAAATCTACAGATAAGAATGTAAAACTGCAGCAGAAGCCATTGTAGCAGAAACGACCTCATGTGTCCATACTCATGTGGTGTATTTTTATAGATTTAAAAAACTCCTTATTTCTGGAGAAGTACTTCAGAAACAGGGACATTAAATTTTCACTGGAAAAAAACTTTTCATTTTAGATTGTACTATCCATTCTTCATTGTTGTCCCCTTTTCTTTTTTAATCCTGAAGCTTTTCCATGCAGTAATTAGCAATAAATTACYAGCCTTAGAAAGGCTGAAAGTCCTCTGAATATTTCTAATCTCATTCACTTTTTAAATGTCAGAAGTCATGTAATGAAATTTTCTTGCAGGTGGTTGGTGTAACCTTGTGAATAATGGAGTTTTTTCAAGTTATAGGTTAATGTATATTGGCCAACTATTACAGTGCACATTACATATATATTTGGAAGGGGGGAAAAAAGTAGCTATAACAACATGCAGTAATGTCTGCTCTATAAAAAGGATTATTTTGGAACAATTCCAAAACGGATTGAATTAATATTGGATTCCTACATAATATGTTCAAAACTTCCGTTGTGGAAGCTTTAGAGATGCCTGAATTTAACAGAACTTCAGGTTTTTGAATTCGTTTATTCCAGCCATGTAATGTTCTTCCCCTGTACACTACTGAGCCTGACCAGCRTCTATCTCATGTTGAAGCACAGCACAGATCCAGTGTCCGAAACTCCCAAGGGAGCCAGTCTAATATTTTGTGAGGACAAAAYGAATCAGCTCTGTTTCGGTGGGAAGACAAAATGGATCAACTCTCTAGAGAAGTCAATGAAGTTTGCTTTTAAAGCATATCTGGTGAAGAACAGAAGTGCCTCTTCCCCTCTGTGTAATAAATGAAACACACACTGGACTGGAAGCTCTCACATCGCCTTAGTAAGCAGTCAGGGAAGACACAGGACTTAACTACAGAGCTCACACTATCTGGATGGCTGTTATGTTCATTCCTGTCAGTACAGCCTTCCTTAATCTCCAGGTTATACTCCATTCTAAACTGAGGCACATCACCCATGTTTCTGGCTGTTTTTATCTTACACTGTAAAGCGAAATAATTGCTTTTTCCAAAAAGTTTGTCCTTGTATTCAATCACAGGCTCATCGTATGGCTGAGGTTGGAAGGGAAGCCCTGGAGATCACCTGGCCACTAAGCAGTAGACACTACCCACAGCAAAGAACAATGAAGAAATTTCCTTTTTAGCTGRGTCTCTCAGTGTATCTGCTGGTTTTATAGCAGCTGACTTTTCCAAGTACCATTTCTGGAACCTTGGTGCCCAGCTCAGGAGCCAAGACTCCACACTAGGAAACATGCAAAGATAAAGAATATGACGAGGCTTAAGAATTTTGCAGAGATTTGAAAATTGGTGGAATTTTGCTATAATTAGGTTTCCTTCTGGATTTACTTTTGTTTCCAGTATTTTATTGGCCTTTCTACATTTTCATTAATTCTTTCCCAAAACAGGAATTTTCTCTGCCAATCACAAAGCATAAGGTTTTCTGATGAGAATCTAGTGGGTTTGCACCATTTTATACTCCTGTATGTCAGTACAGGTTTTTTGCGCATCTTGTCATAAATGTCAATCATTCATGCTTTTAACACAGAAGTACACTTTTTAAAATAGCATTGACTTTTAAATAAGTGAAAAATCCTATGGAATTTGATGGGAATTTGATGGGAATTAAATAGTGAATTGATCAAGATCTTTACTTTAAATTTTGAATGATGAACTGTCACACTTTAGTGAACAGCTGGACTATATAGCTAATTAACAGATTTTCCAGAAACATTTTTGTATTATTTTCTGAGAGAATTCAGTTAATCAATAAAAATTAAATGCTAGCATGGCTTACATTCATGCACGTAGAAACAGGGTAAGTTTAAAGTAAATTTTAACAAAAAAAAACCTTTGCAAGGTTAATGGAAAATGAAAAGATGCACAGTCATGATTTTAAAAATAACTGATAATTTTTTATGCTCTAATTATTAAAAGTATTATTTTCAGACACTGGATAATCAGCAGCTCCAGGAAGCCAGGCCTTTTTATAGTGCCTTGGTCTGGATGCCAAAAAAATGACAACTATATTGCTTCATATTACAATATTGGTAAAGGAGATTATATAAACCACAAAGTTCTTCCAAACATGAACTCAGGAATATCTGACACATGGAGCTCRGTCATTGCATGAAAAATTGCACACAGAAAGAAATGAGTGAGAATTCTACAACAGATGCATAAACGTCAGGAATAGAAAGCAGGGATTATCAAATGCTATGGAAGGAAATGATACCAAAAGTGGTAAGGATTAATCATTTTCAAATAAGTTCAGGCCCCACCACAATGTTTAAGCAATCTGATCATTTGTACAAGTATAATTATTTTAATTAGGCAGTGATGTGGTTGTGAGAACATCTGAAAATGAGGCAGCTCCTTTTTACTGTAATTTTCTRGCTTTCAAATCACAATTCAATCTGGCTGAGTTAAAACTTGCTGAAGAATGTTTACTCTAGCTCACAAAAATATGGAAAAAATATGCAGAAACTTCTAAAATCACCAAATCCAGCTTCCAGCTCTGGCACATACTGGATTTCATTATACTTTTCATTAATTTATAAAGGTTGTATGTTAATACAAAATACAATTTATCACTACTCCAATTAGAAATTTGTTCCAGAATCCAAAAGGTTGTGAGCTTTCAGAATGACAATTAAATATCGTTATGTTTAAAATGGCCCCTCTATAGCAGAGTATCTTCCAAAACWGCAGTGCTTAGTACCCTGGAAAGTCTGGCCCTGGTGAAATCAGGAAGGCACAACTTCTTGAGATGCAAGGAAGTTCCTTCAGCCTCTTACAAATATGAAGGCACAATAGAGCTTCAGTATTTAAACAACACCTTCCCTCCAAAGCAAATTAAACATTGGTATGCAATCCAAATTTAATCACATTTGCCTTTTCTTTTAAAATGTAGCATGCTGAGATAAGACTATACTGACAATCAAATAAAATAGACTTAAACCCCTATAATCATAATGTCAGTGTATTAAATCACCATTGGTCTTCTACATTCAAGTTCTGGACTGTCATACATCTCATGTCCTAATAGTCACAAACATTACAACCTGCTACAAAATTTCATTGGAATTAAAAAGTGAGACAATTTCATAGAGTTTTGTTGTTTGAGATTTTTTAAGCAAGCTGGATTTATCATCCATGAAGCTCAGGTACCTATAGCACTCACAAAACACTAGTATTCTCTCCACTTCCTGGTAAATATTTTAATTTTAGGATGTGTCATTCCAAGCTATGATGAATTTGCAAGACAACTGCCTTGTGAAGACCAAAAAGAAAAATGTCTATCATGTAAACATGGTTTACATCATGTTACAGCCTTCTCTACTAGGAATGGCTAAATTATGGTGAGAAGGAGTCTGTCCATGCTCACATTGTTGAGTCCCCAGAGACCTTACTGTTCCTGGCTCTGCTACTAACATAAGCTCTCACTTGGCTTTTCTGTTTTACTCTCCAACAATACTCRGGTCGCTTTCTGCAGACACAAAGCCTTCTGTTAAATTCTTCCAATTCAATATAATCCTAAATTTTCCTGAGCACACTTGTCTAGAGATATGAACTAAAGTAAAAAAGAAAAAGTGATTGCATAAAGGTCACCAAAATAAATGTCTGAATGTCCAGATCTTYCAAGTTCCATGTTGGTGCCTTAAAGATGATTTATAACCTATAATTATATTAGGCCTAACAAAGGTTAATCATTTCCTCATTATCCATCTTCTTGAACTAATGAAAGCAATTTTTTTTAAGAGCTATGATGCTGTAATTTCATTTACAGGTCTTTACTTTGAAATTCCAAGCGGTAAAGTTAGATGCTTACTTTCTAAGCTTTTTGGGTTCCTGCTCCTGAAGAGCAGGAAATTACTTTCTTTCAGATGTTACTTTCACTTTCTGCAGACGTTTCACACAGCAAGGTGTGCCTTTTCGAAAAAGGAAAATACAAAAAGGGGTGGGGTACAGCGGGAACACCTCTCCCACACACAGAACGGGAATTCCAAACAGAACGGGATCTTCTAGCACAAGGAATTTCTATAATTCCACAGTGACAATGATACTATTCTATTACCTCATTTTGAGAAAATGAGCTGCTGTTTCCTCTCTCAAACCAGCAGAAAGAGGCCAAAACACAATAAAGACTCTGGTTCTTACGATCAATAAATTTTCTATGAAATATTTTTTATTATTTAAGTATTTTTCAAGTCCTTTTGTTTGTTTGGAAATGCTTTAATGAGAAACACAGCAGAGCAAAAGTTTTACCACATCAGTGCTGAGAATCTCATAAAAGGAAAACCACAATAGAGGAAGAAAATATTAAAGTAAAAAAGCTAAAGCATTTCAGCTGTCAGCCCCAGTCACTCATGGAGTTCCAGCGCACAAAAGGAAATTATATTATCCTGAAGTGTGAAGCCTAATGTTGAAAGCTAAACCGGGTGGAAAAAATGAAGTGGCAACTTTTCAAACACAGACATTAGTCAGTCACCTTTCAGACCAAGCAAAGTCCATCACTTTAACAACACGCAAGTAGTATTTATGCTGTTAAAATAGTCTAATTTTAAAGTAAAATATATTCTTTTAAAAATCTGGTCTTGAAAATTTTGCAGGTTCAAATAAGAATATTTACACAACTAAAAAATGTATTGTTTCCTCTCTTCACTTTTTGTGTTTTCTTTCTTCAAGAGAACATATTTAAATTCCTACATTAACAGATGATTACAAACACTTACAGAGGTGAACTGGAGGCTCAGAATATGGTTATTTCATCAGTCTTCTGAGAAAAACTTCCACTAGCAAACACAACATAAAGAAAAACCTTTAGAACGTTGATGTGTTTTAGCTGCAGCCCCACCGCACTCCTTCCTTACRTACACTCTCTGAAGTGGTCAAACCAAATTTTATTGTAGGTACAATAAAATTCTAGAAAGAATAGTTACGATTTTGTCRCAAGATAATACACAACAATCCTGAATATAAATAAATCTCTAAGAGTTAGATCCACGCCAGCGGCATCAAGTTAGGCAGTCAGGGGGCTCACACTGAAAGGTGTGATCACATTGAAATGGGCAATAAAGTCTGAAAATGCCCTAACCTCCAGCACTGATGTCCACTTTTCCCTATTACCACTGCCCTCTACTCAATCCTGACATGGCACCATGCTAAGACAGCAGAATCCTCAATTTTACCCTTCCCTAGTGACTGCATGTATTTTATGGTAAATATTCAAGTCCTGTATCCAGAATCTACTGCTGAAAAGATGTTCATGAGACATCTCCAAGACAAGATAAAGTGAGGCCTGTTTTACCACACCCATCTAGCAACTTATTCTTAGACAAGTGGCAATAGTTGCCCTTAATTACAGCTGTTAGGTTTCTTATTACGAATCCTGAAGATTTACAAATGGCACATAGAGAATTGACATCTACTAACATTAATATAGTAAAATTATTAAAGATGGGCAGGTATTCTGCAAAGGGGCAAACTGACAAAATAGTACAGATGAAAGTTACAAATATGATCTTAATGTGATTTCCAGAAGCTGGACATTAGGTATCTAATGACTTTTAAAATTGCAAGTCAATCCAGAAAGAGCTTTAAAAACCTGGTGAAAAGCCCTTTCTCTCTGCAAGTGATGCAGTGCTTAACATTTGGCCAAACTATCACAGAGGAACTTTAGGCAGTAAGATGAAGGAGTTCAGACAGGTATGAAATAACAAGAACAGTACAGCTGGATGCTAGAGCTGCTTTGAGTGTTAATGTGATTTAAAATCCCCAGGAAGAAAATGTAATGAAATTTTATTGTTGTTATTATTACTGCTACTACTACTTCTACATTTTCTGATTTTGTAGGGATTAGCTCTCTTGGAAGTTAATTCTCTTCAGTACCTCCAACCTACAGTCAAATAAAAACTTCTGCAGATTACTTCATAGTACTTAGTGCAACTTGTGGAACTAAAATGTCTATATACATACATGTCACATGTACATATCCGTGTGTGCGTATGAGTTTGTATTCTACATTTGAAAGTAAATATAATAACTATAGAACTATAAAGTTAGAAGTTTACATGGAATGAGTACAATCAAGCTTTTTTATTGTTCAATATTACTTTGCAAGTATAAACCACAAGGAGCAAGTTACATGAAATTCTACATTCATATTGTAAATACAGAACACAATACTGTTCATACGGAACAGTGTGCTCTGTATTTTATCACCTGCATGTGAATATTTACTTGTTGTAAAATCAAGTAAAAGAAAAAATGAACATTTTGTTCTACAGATTCTAGGGTTTTTTTCTGTTTAAATAAAACCTTCAAAATGTTGCCTCTATGCCACCCACATATAGGCTATTGCCTGGAAATCCACACACCTGAAAGGATGGAATACTGAAAGAAGACAGTTTCACTCTGCATCACCTACTGAGAGTAGGTGGCCAGAGATTTATAGAAGTGGGAGAAGAGTATTTAAAAGGGACTCAGACAGCTGACAGAATGGTACCCCAGGAGCCCTACAGAAGTGCACAACCAGGAGCTGAGTATTATCCACAAGGTAAGCTTCTTTGATTTTTTTACTGACTTTTCTAGATGAGATTAATATCCTCATTTCATTTTTTCCTTTTTACTTTACTACTTTAATGCAAAATGAGTTTATGAAAACAAAATCTGAATAAAATGCTTTACATTTAGAAGCAACTGGTTTAAATCATGTTATGAGTTACAGGTAGCAAGGTTACAGGTTACTACACAGCAAACTGCTGAGGGAAAAAAGCCCTCACTTTTAATTCATTGTTTAGTAGGCAATAGCTTATATTTAGTCAAACTTACTACATGAAATAATGTCAGTTTTCTAATTAGTGTATGTGTTTATCCATATAGAAATATAAGAGATAATAAGTATTTCAGAAAAGGATTTAAAAAACCCCACACATGCAACTCTTTGCATATTATATGAGTAGGATAAAAAGGTTTTCTCACACAACTTTTTTTCTCTTCATTCATTGAATAAATGCATTCAACTTTCAAATGTTCCACCATAAGATCTGAACTCATTAGGCCTACCACAGCACATCAGTAAATACAGAGCCTAAGTGAACAAGCAGCAGCTGATAATCAGCTACGTTTGTGTGATTAACAAAACTGTAAAACCTTCCTGATCTTATTAAGCCTCCTGTCTTCTTCTTCTAGTTCCAGAACTAGACAATGTATTGCCCTGGGAGCTGCTTCTTCCTCTTAATTGTCYGTCTCATTGCTACATCCCTTGGTGGCCCCCAACGCAGCAGCCACCAGTGCTTCCAAAGGGTGCAGTGGAGTGAGCTTTTACAGGATTTTGAGGAACTGGTAAGTCAAAGTGTAAAACACTGTCACAACCTATAGATGTAATTTTCCATCTTGCTTCCGTTTAGGTGAAAGAATTCTCAAATGCATAACTGCCAGATTACAATTTTTTTTTCCTACATAATTAAAAAGTTATGACTCAGATGTTCCTTCTCTACAAAGCCAAAAATCTTAACTTTAGATTTTTTAATTCACACTCATCCTGTTGAATATATGACATTTGTGTGCCTTCCCAAGAAGAGTACAGAGTCATCTGGGAGTCCTTCTAATTGGCATCAGCTGAAACAATAACACCATAATGTACTTTACCATGATATAATCCCACTGAAAGAAAGAGATGTTGACAGTAACAAAGTTTTTGGTACAAATACTCCCTGAAGATGTTTTTGAAATCAGCTATACGGAAAGCATGTTTCCTTTCCCAATCTGGCTTCTTTTGTGGCCTTGCCCTTTCCTCAACTCCATACTTATTGATGTCCCTGGAAAATTTGAGAAAAGGTGAAACAGGTAACAAGCAGCTATTCTTCCCATTTCAGATAGGGTTAGGAACACGTAAGCAAATGAACCTTCTTCAAACTCATGACATATACTGTCCTCTGTTGATGGCATCACTTTTAGACTTCATTGTTAAGAGACCAACTGAGAAGTGACTCTTCTATGAATTGTTTACATAATGAACCCAGTTTTACACATTCTTATAGTTTCTACATTGATGTTTTCTTTAAGAACAAAAGAGGCTTTTCTTTGGAGTGTGAGGAAGTGAGCAATGAAGATTTGTGTTTACCTGAGCAGATGCTGAAAGCAGTAAGTAGAAAAATATCTGTACTTGACATTCTCTTATTGTAGCAGCTCTACCTCACACAGCCTATGCACCTTGTCACGAGATTTTTAAACTATTGCTTAAAATTGTTTAAAATTGTGCCACATTATATTACAGGCTTAAATGATAAATCTGGCTGTTGACTTTTCAGTCCAAATTATTTTCCTGGAGAGGCTATTTATGGAAATCACTATTTTTTTTTTGACTTTTCCTATTATTTAACTAACCATACCACTTTAACCAGGAAAAGGTTAGATGCTTTCTTGTTAGTCCTGCTGTTTAAAGGGGGAAAATTACTTGGAATCAGTCAGAAGCAGACCCCATAAAGGCAATGYAGGGGTAATTTCATGTACTACTCAGCACACACATCACTCCATGTGTATGTGCAAATCACTTTCGGTCCAGGTCTGCAAAGCCACACAAAATAATATACTGGTTGAGACTGTGGTACTGCACCCCAGCAATTTCTGCCTGTTTCCAGTTCATCTCTTCAATGGATATTCTAAAACACACTCAGGCAACAAAAGGGATGGACAGCGATATCAGCCTCTCCTGTACTTCATCTTCTCTGAGGCAGAGGGAGCTGCCCTTCATCAGATATGGACTGTGCTTGGGAGGAAAGACCTGCACAGTCTGATGTCTTGGGCCTGAATTCAAAATATCTATCTTTTCTCAACTACTGCTTTACATTGCACATATCTAAGCATAGAAATGCAGCCCAAAAATGCAAGATATATTTATGCTACAAAATAGGGGTCCTCCTTATGAAAGCAACTGGAATTGAAGCAACTTTTGAACTGCAACTGGAAATTGAACATACAATTCCTGATTTTCAAATAAACACCACCTTCGCAATGCATATTACTAGCTAGAATTTTTGTACTAAAAAATTTAAAACTGTAGAACAAAGTGGTGAAAATTGCTAACAGCTTACGCTAACAGGACTCAGGTAGCTGAAAACTTAAGTGACATTGAAGTGCAAACTTTAGAAACCAAATTTATCTATATTTTTTTTGTCATCACAGGTTAAATATGATAATGCAGCCATTGTTCACATAGTGCATGAAATTGCTGAGTTTTTCAAGAGAGCACACACTCCTTTTCAAAATAAGAACACTTTTCTAAGAGGAATGTATGAGACTCATGCTCAGCTCAAGACTTGTGTAAGTACAATTTTTTTATTTACACTGCATGACATTTAAGTCAGATACTCATGGTGAATAAAACTGATAATATGTATGCTGAAAATACAACAGAAGACCTAAAATACATTTTCAAATAATGATACTTAAAAATATCTGTCTGCAAGTAATGACAAGCATCTTTCAGCACTTTTACTGACCTGTACAATACAGGCAATTTTAAATTCACACATTATATTTATGGGCTTATTTAAAGATGAGATGCCTAAAAACCAGTATTTAACTTGCTTCTCCTTAAAGACTGCACTAGATCTAAACAGAAGTACTTACTATTTTAACTAAATATCAATTTAATGTGTTTTTCTTCAAGTACTTATGACTTCTGTCAAGACAAGCTAACATAAAGAACTACATGCAAATTGTAGGCAGAAAATCTTGGGTTTGCATTCAGCCTCTTTCAGCTGAGTAAACCACTTAAACATATGCGCAAATAGTTAACTCAGTTGGGGTCAGCTTAAGAACTATTTACAGAGGACAAAGCCTCAGATTTACTGTAGCTTCCCTTGCAACTAATGCCTGTGCCAGGCACCAGATTTGTTAACAAACCTGCAGGAGAAAACCTGRGCAAACAAAGGCACACCCCACCCTTCTGTGCTGCAGGGGAGGGAACCCGCTGCAGGGCTCTGCAGGGCAGGGAGCTTTCCATGACTGCACACTCGCCTGAGCAGGAGCACACAAGCACTGACCTCCAAACCCACACTGCTGCTCCTGACCAGGCCAGGCCCCAGGACTAAGTCTGTACAGCTATGGACAATAACTACTGTTTAATATTTTTTTTTTATATATATATATATACACACACATCAATAATTTTTTTTTACTGATCGAACATAATCACATCTGTACACCTGTAACACTGAACGTCAGTGACCACCAGTTACTCTGAAATCTGTTTCCTTCAGACAGCATACATTGACAAGACCAGTATTGTCACRAAACAAAAATATCCACAGACCCTTACCTTGCCTTGAACACTGATATATTTCCTGAGCTCTCTGTAGACACCCTGGGTGCTGCACTACCTTTAGCATTAACCCATTCAGCAGGCTTGCACATGGCAGCAGAATTACAATGCTCTCAGTCGATGACCACGTCCATCAGAGGGCACTGTTTGAACTTCTATTTACTTGGCATTGTTCAAACTAACAGTTTCTTTTCTTTTCCATTAAAATAACAGCTGAAGCCCAGACTTAACATCAGCCATGAGTCTATAGTGAAAGATTGCTTCAAAAAAATGGACGAATTTGTGGCCAAGGTAAGTAGGCTGTTTCTTTCCAGCTCAATTTAAGGAATTCTAAAGATAAAAAGCAGCTTCTTATACAAGCAGTCCCACTGCTGATCAAATCTGCACATACCCGTGAAATTGTGCCCCACTTGCATGTGCTACGCATTTYCACTCACCGAAAAACTTTTGGCCCACATGCGTTTCGAGGCCAGTGTATCATCGTGGGCTTTTAAAAAACATTTAATTTTAATTCAGCACCAAAACCCATGGCAGTCTGTGCCTTCTTAGAAAAACTTTCCATCACATGGGTCAGGATTAGCCATGTGTCTGTTGATGGAAAAGAAATGATCATCATATATACCAAAGAATATTTGTACTTTAGCTAGAGTTACTAAAATTAGTATTCATTTTTTCTTAATTTTTTTTTAAATAATTACATGCTTGTTCTCAATTCACATTTTGCTTGCCATAATATTGGATGTAATTTTTTACAAACCAGTTAATACACRTCTTAATAACCTTTTCTTCACAGTCAAATGACCACTGCACTTGGCAAGAGATCCATGCACAGTCCAGAGAGATGCTCCAAAGAATTGAAAACTACTCTTTCAAGAGAAGAGCAACACATTAGCAAAGTCAGTTTCCATCACATACTTTGAAGATCTACTATCAAGATCTAAAAATTAAAAGAAGAAGCAAAGAAACAGTTTGCATTTAAGACTATAAATAAGTTATTTTTGTCAAGATATTTTTCTAAACTATTATAAAAACTTAAGCCTTAATAAAAAGCATGCAAAAACCTCAATGTAAATATGTTTGTATTTATTTGTTTTACAAAAACAAAGGAGACATTCTTCATAAAATAGGTATCATGGATGTGGCCCTCCAAAACTTGTTTTCAAGCTAAAAAGTGAGCGTATCAGTTACCCTATTTGATTTCACAGTACATTTATCAAGCTATGGGAATACAAACTTCTGACAGCCTAATGCTTTTCCAATGCACATCTCATACCACACATTTGCACTCTTGCACTTTTACCACTGCAGCTACAAGGCTCCCTAATCATTCATGTGTGAAAAGATCTGCCTGTTTCCACAACCCCATGCTGCCAGGCTTCCACAGCCATTCAGGAATCCTGAGATTTCAGTTCCATCATCCAGATGTAAATTTTATATCTRTATATATATATATTTTTAAAAAAACAAACACAACAAACCAAACACAAATCTCTACATTGTCTTGCACAGACTAGACCCCTAAACAGCAAAACACCTTTAAATGCTCACATGGTATCTAATAGGCAGTGGCAGCACTGCATACTGGCACATTTTTCCAAACAAGCTCACTGATTATTTGAAAGCCTGTAAAAGAAGATAACATCTATGAAACTGACAGTTTTGAAGGAGAGAAAGGAGGGGTACAGTGAATGAATAGTGTTTCGTAACATCTTTTAGCAGTGAGATATGCCTTATTCCAGTGGTTTCTGATTTCTAGGCACTGGTTTTCAACCTGCCTCTTCAGAGAAACAAAGATGTTAAARCAAATCAGGAGACTTTGCAAAAGATTCTAATATTCATTCTTAGACTGCACAAGGATGAAAAGAGTAAAACTATTTGTAATACCATATATGTGTCATTTTCTTACCATTCTTGGACATTGGTTTTGTTGTTTTTTTTTTTTAAAATCTGGTTCGAGTCTTTACAGGCAGCCTATCTCACTTCAGTATGGCTTTCCCAAACCCACAAGATCCCTTCAGCTCTCCTTGCAAAAACTGGCTTTGGAAAAAAAAAACAAAAACCCAAACCTTTATGTTTTACTAAGAAATGTAAGAGTAACCAGTTAACCAATATTAACCCTTTTAGATCTATCACTTTGTCACCAAGTTTAACAAAAGACACAGTTGTGTTGTTTCATGATATATYCATTATACTGCCTTATTCATGCATCATCTGAATTGGAAAGTGTTCACTCAGCTGAGACCTGATCAGTGTGCAGAGAGAGTGCAGACACTGTTCCAGCTGAAAAAATAATCTCCTGAAGTCACACAGTAATCAGTACAAGAATCAAAGTTCTTCAATGAATAAATTCCACTAAGTCAAATAATAAACTGAAATAATGAACAGAATTTCCACATCTTTGAACTGAGGGAGTGTTTTGCATTCATTACCTTCTAAGGCAGACATTGATATATATTAGTGTTGTTTGGATATAGATCTGGCCTTTCCATCATAAATGGTACAGTGACAGTGTAAGCATATTATATATACCAATAGCATTAAAAGAAAATAATACTAAAAACATCTTACCATCACCTTTCCAATGTGTTCCCCTGATTACAGTTCAATTTAAAATATATGCATATTTATTCCTTAACATTTGTAATCTGAGTTTGGGTAGGATTATAATGCTAATACATCTGTCTGAATATTTAGTKTAACAGTGGTCATAACCTATTTTAATCAGATTGGAAAGTACACCAAGTACTTAAAACATTCAAAGCAGACAATATCAGCAGACAAAAACAAGTTTGGAAAAATAAAGGAGTGATGAGATGCACTGGGCTTTCAAGTTTCAGCTAATGAATCATTTGACGAATGCATCATTTTTACAATATCTATCCCAATCTCYTGCCATAGAGGAAGATCAATTAGTATTAGGAAATCTTCAGGCATCTAGCAGTGATGCTATGCATTTCAAATAGAAGCCAAGGACAGACACTTAAGTTCCTGCTGGAAAAGTTGAMAATTTCTAACCTTCTTTGATGTTCAATGAATAAAACAACCARTGCTCTCTTCATAGGAATTTATTTTTCTGTGTATTCGCAGATTTACAGACAAGTTAAAGCAATATATGAAACTAAAACCTCTGTTATCTTCTGTCTGGGGGACATCAATCACAAGTCATGGCCACAATAAACTCTGTAGCGCCATATTGTGACAAAAAGTTTGGAGTAGCAGGYATAAGGCCTCCATTAGGGACCACTCCAAAGAAGACTCTACACAGCACAGAGTAGTACAAAAATACCTGAGCTARCTCTAAAACACTTGGCCATAGCATGATCAAAACACAGAACACAGTCTAAAGATCATAGTAACAGTTCTTCACTTRGGCTGTGAAGAGCAGAATAACAGCAATCTTGATTTTATGCAACAAAAATTTAACATGAGTCAAAAAATWCCAATGCATAACTCACTATTCATGAGTGGTTTATTCAATTTTTGCTTTCCTGAAAAACAGCATCAGAATTGCTAAAGGTATTTATGCTTTGGGGRAAAAAAAAAAAAAAGACAGAAGCTATTTAGCGTCTTCTAAAACACTAATTGTGTAGTGAGAAAAAAAAAAAGGAAGGCTGGAGGAAAAAGATTTTTAAAAGGATGAGAAATAAAAATATGAAAGAACTATCATGTTAAACAGCCTACGTTTTTTTCTTGGAAAGCTGTAGATACAGGATTAAATATATGTTATCTTATTTAGCATATGCTTACAAAGTATTTCAACATGAAAGTATTCTAGAATATAAATAAAGGAAGGAGACTGTATACACTATGAAACAGCATCTTTGGAGTAGACTAGACGTAATTTTTTTCTTCCATTTGAAGTCACTAGCACGCACAGATTTAAAAGTACTGTTTTCTATCACAACTATTTATGTCCAGCCAACATGATTTTATCTGCCGAGAGGAATTTCAAATACCAAAATTTTAGCACAGCTTCTTCTATCACTTCAGCACACTCAAAATTTCACCTTAAAAGCACCTRTATAAAACCTCATTCCTAAGTAGCAGCCTTGATAATTAGATCCAATTAGATCAAGATGTGTGTATATCCTCAGATGCAGCAAACAYGATCTTTTACATAAAGAACATATTTTAAGGTACAATACTGGAAACTGTCTGGAAATACTGTATAGTATTAAATACCGTTTTTACTGAGACCAGATTAATTAGTCTCTAATTCCAAYGTGTGAAAGAGAAGAGAATGGTCACTCTTTCCAACCCACATGTAGATCCATGATGACTTGGAAAGTTTTCACATCTGCATTCTTATTTCCATAGGCTTTTCCCAATATCATGCAATGTAATTTGATTTTAAACTCTTTCCCAGACTGGATCAGATAACCAACATCACAGTAAAAGTCTAGTGGTACCCTCCTTATAGTCTGAACTAATTAATTTAATGAAACACACAACAAAGTTTGGATTGTCACTCGGATTCAGTGTGAATATTTTAGTGTACCTGATATGGTGAGAGCTTGTAGCTGTCCTTGACCCAGCTACTCCTCAGGACAAAAGAACCTGGTGGYATACAGGAACGGCAAGACCAGGAAGCACAAGTGAAAATGGAGATATTTATGTTATTAGTGTATATACAACAGTCATTTAGAGTMTGAAGTTTCAAAACATTCCATTTGCACAGAGGGACATTGAAGAACAGAATGAGGCAAAGTCACGGATGGGAGAATTCTGCTTACCAGGGATTTTACTCAGCTATGGCAACTAAGCTGTTTAGGCGACAACAGTGGTGTATCAGCTTTTTAACATGAACTCACAGCTGAAAACAAGAAGAATTAAGTGCCACAAACCAGCTTCTAGACCTTACTGAGAATAAATGGCTTTCAGTTTAATCCRAGCTAACCACAACATCTGAAGAAAGCAGCCCTGCATTGCCTTTTTATGTGATCTTTACTCTGAGACATACAAGARGAAAAAACCTTGCTACAGCAAGGCCTGTCACAGGCTGGGGAAGCTATTTGTAGCTAATAAGAAAAAAATAGCTGCTCTGAATTATACTCCAGAGAACCCTCCTTCTTCCCTGATCATAACACAGAGCTTCCATTTAGCTCAAGCTTGTATGAGTCAGAGTCCATATTGCATATCAAAACACTAACACTTTATGGTGCTTTAATGAAGGGATAATTTTGTATTGTTTTATTGGACTTTCTTAACAACACACTCTTCATGTGACAACTTTATTGCCGTAATCATCTTGTTTAATTTGCTTTGGATAATTTTTAAATACTTGGAGAAAAAGATGTTAAGGATTTTATAATTACCATGTTGCTCCTTCCAATTTACTTTTACTACCTCATCCACTGTGATACTACAACATTACTGAAGTTCCACTGCTTGAAACACCACTCAAGTCCACTTACTACAAGTTAATAGCCCCGTTGTCTGTAGCCAGCTTGGAATACCAAAATGTTTCTTTCTAATGGAAACTGTTCACAGGCAACTCTCCTTCTGACAAATGGAACAGCAGTTCTGCAATAAAGAAGTTGTACTTCATAGCTAAAGTGCTTTCCTTTCCATATTTTTATATTCTCACCCCATCTTTCTTCCTGCTTCACATTTGTTTTTGCTGCATATGCCACAACTACACAACAGAAAAACCTAGCAAAGTCTAGTTGAGATACCAAATCCTTTTTCAAGTAAGGCTTTTCTTACAGCATGAAGTCCCGACAATAATTGTCATCCATGATCTGAGTTCATGAGATAGTCTCACCAGAAATACTGMGTTTATCTGGAATCCCAGCTTTCCCCTCTATAAGGGCAGGTCCAACACAGATGTTTGGCCTTTGTCCAGCACAGCAGATTCATGACTCTCTCAAGACTCAGCCTTGAAACTGCAAGCAACACAATGTCTCTACTGCTAAAATGACATAAGTAAGAATTCAAGAACCATCTGGATGCAAAATCCTGTGCAACCTGTTCTAGGATGACCCTGCTAGAGCAGAGAGGTTGGACCAGATAACTTCACTGGTGGTCTCTTCCAGCCTTACCCATTCTGTGGTCTGTGACTTTCCTCTCTCTTGTCACGGAGCTATAAATGTTGCTGCTAGAATGAACTATTGCCTCAGATATTGCTTCTGATATTTAACCACCATCCATCTTTTTGTTTTGTTGATCACTTCTGCCTCTCAAGAAATATAGATAATACAGGTCAAATTGCTAGTGAATACTATACATTACAGATAAAATAATGAAAATACTGATTGTCATATGGTACTTTCTTACATCTGAATTCTTTATTTCTGGTCAGAGAAATTTTCTTATTAAACTCTCAYGTCCTGTAAGAGAAAACCAAAGGCAACATTTATTTTTAAGTACAATATCTAGGTGGCAAAATTATTTAAAGTTAATTTGGAAACTACTTCAAGCCTGTCTTATAACATCTGTTAGCTCATGCAAATGAGGCTTAACTTGAAGGCCTAACCCACAGCAGAGTGGAAACTGTGCTGCAAACATGACAATGTGAAGTCATCACAAGGCTGGAAAGGTTGTAAACCTGAATTAGCTCCATGATAAAGGAACAGAGTACAAATCTCCTCCCATTTCCCCTCYGAATGTGATCCTCGTGTTGGACTCGTGCTCAGCAGCCTGCCCCTCCAACACCCACACCACACCTTTCCTCTTAGGGATGGTTATGGCCCTCTGTCCAAGTGTTTGCCGACTGATGGCTGCTCGAGGGTGCCACGGAAGGGATTGCTGCTCCAGACTCGGCTGCGAACTTTCAGACCTACTGAACAACTTATATTCAGTTTCATTTTCAGTACTGCCCTAACTCTATAGCAAAATCCCATCCCTTAATGATATCATCTACAGCAGCATGCACTGTGGCCTCTTGCCAGGGTGCACGGCTTTCGGGGACATTCTGGCCCTAACACCTGCAAAGAAAATGCCTGTAACTTCAGTTATTTTGGCTGCTTCATGCTTCTAATGATTCTTTTCCCCGGACAAGTAGGTTGTCCCCTGAGTCTGACTCTGCAAGCTATGAAGTGCTTCCTCTTTGCTCATTAAACACAACCCTGCACTGACTCATGCTGTTCACTCTGGCAGCCGCGCAGTAAGAATTGCCTCACAGGATCCCAAGCTTCTAAAACTACACTGGTTCTTTCTTAAAACAAAATGATTTTCAGACCAGCTGCAACTCACTTGGCAGTGTAACCACGTGTGTAACCCCATAAGATGTTTTTAGCCTGTAACTGACACTTCCCTTCCATGGAAGATGCTATATCATACTCCAAAGTACAGTCACATCCTACACTGGGACACAGGGGAGGAGATAAATCATATGGACCTGCTGATTCCTGGGGAGAAAGAGTTGAAGAGAACTGTACTGTAACACTTGTAAAGCAGTGTGAGGCCTGTGCCAACCTTCCTACAACACTGAGATCCTAAAGACAAGATACTGTGTGAGGCATTCAGTCTCAGCAGCAAATAGAGACATTCAGTGTCAAAGAAACACCGCCTTCCTGGAAATGATAAGCCCAAGATAATTGACTGTAAACATTAAACATTAAACATTAAACATTCTCCATCTAGGCCTGATCCAAACAATCACCATTCAATTTACTCACAATATGCTGCTTATTCACACATAATGATCCTAATGGTATTACTCAAACATATTTTAAAAGGACTTTGGTCACTTGCAAAAAACAATCAAATAAATCAATTTGTCTTTATTAGAATTCTAAGGAGATCCAAGGAAAGTAAAGAAATAAAAAAGCAAGAAGCCAGATATTTAATATGTTCATAGCACTAGCTCAAACTCTTAAATTCTACACTCCACAGAAGTTTACAACATTATTAATGCTGTAAATAAAAGCAAAACCAATCTCTTTTGTGCTTTTTTCTCAGCACTGTTCCATAGTTTAAATATGTTACTTAAATTCTCAGCTATGCCTGTCAAAGTATTTCCAAACTGTAGGTTCTGGCATATGCAATATGGCTTTTTTTTTTCTTTTTTTTTAGGTGGGGGGTTGTGCTACAGAATGTGAGATTAGAACTTTTTCTGGTGTCACTCTGTGTATAGGATGCATACAAATGCATTTTCCAAAGAAATCAATATCAAATGCATCCTTGCTAACTAATTAAATTTCACAGACAAGGAGAAATGAGATGTTATTAATTCCCCTCACAGGAAGAAAACGGACCATAATGCRTAAGGCATTCAGACTGGCTTCTTGCAAATGAAAATGACTCTGCCAGTTAAAGGGTACTTTTTAAATTCTGTAAGTGAAACATTACGTATGTTTCATCATCAGTTATGATACCGAATCAGTGTCATAAAATTATTTAGAAGCAAGAACATGAAAATTGTACCAGTTAACTACTATACTAAAACTAAGAATGGCAGTGAAAAAACTCCTGACATTCTTATCTTCAATTTAAGAAGAAAGAAAGAAAGAGAGAAAGACAAAGGAAGGAAGGAAGGAAGGAAGGAAGGAAGGAAGGAAGGAAGGAAGGAAGGAAGGAAGGAAGGTGGGAAGTTGAAAGTAGTGAAAGCAAGGATGAAAAGGAAAATAGATGGTACGAAAATACATGAAAGGAAGTACAGGAAGGATGGAGAGGTACAGGAGGAGAAGAGCAACAGAGCAAGCAGATGACAGGAAATGAGATACTGACTGACCAGGGAACAGTATAAGTGAAAATAAATATGTCCTCTTGCAGAAACAATCTTTGCTCTTATACATTATTCATGACACTGTAACAGAATAAAACACCAGAAAAAAAATCAAAGCTAAAGACTGCTTCTTGAAATGCTAATTATTTGGATGAAATATCTAACTTGATTGCTTTCTCTAACTACTTGTAATTTCTCTCAGAACCACTGGCTGCGAACACACAACTAATGATGATCCCACTACCTGCTCTGGTACCAAAATTGCTTTTCTAGTCTCCTCCGTCCTGCAAACACAACTTTGTGGCACTGTACTCCCCAGATAGTTTGTCGAAGAGACAAAAATATCCTGTACGCTCTGGAATACATTCCATTTAGACCAGTTATGCTCTCCCTTCACCTAACAACCCCCCAAATCAATGTCTCCATTAGGCTCAGGCAATTTTGAACCCTCTTTCGATCTAAAGACACCACACAGAACAACAAGAGCCTTTGAAGGACTAGGGTCCCAGYAGGTACAATAAAACCTGCAGTCATATATCATCTGTCCATCCGAGCAGTCTAGCACTAATGGCTGSCTGAGGTCTCCACAACCACCTCAGTTATTTTAAGCATTGCTGGAGTTTCCATTTTCAGGCAAGGCACCAAACTGCAAAGAAAACACGCGTAATATCTATTGCAAAGAGTGAAATCTATCCTCAAAGGTAAAAGAATCCCATGAGAAATACGTATCAAATCCATTGCTTAGCAGTACAAATAAAAGCAACATAAATTCCTAAACTTATGCAAAACCATTAGGTAAGTAGGAAGTTGAGTATTTACACTGCAACAGAYAGCAAGTTCACCAATTTAACTCTCATATATTACAAAACATAAAATTTGCAAATCATAAACCCAGTTTCAATCAGTTCAATCTTAAATAAACTAAAATTCTCCTGTACCATRAGAATTGTTGCGTATTTGGGGGAACTGCTGCAAATACAAATACTTGCAAAGGCTGAAGTYTTAATTTATCATATCAGTAACCATGTAACTACATTTATATTACTTTAACTATACTGCCATCTATTATGGATTATAAAATTCTMGGCTTTGTGGAAGGGAACAAATACTGTGATGTCTGTAAAACATCAGAGCTTATATTTAGAAATGAAATTACACTTACCAACTGAATTAATTAAATCAGATCATTACTAATGGTACCATTTTTTGAAATGTAGTTAAGAGTACATAATTTTAAGGAGAAAAACATTTCTGTGGATTTTTGGTTGGTTTTCTTTTACACATRAAAATGATCCCCAAGGTCATAAAATAGTGGAAGAGACTACTGTTTCCTTAAGCAGTCCTAAGTTGCAGAAACCATATATATTCTTTATCTCTCCTAGTTCTTTCAGAATTTTCTCCTTGCAGTTATTTCCGTCAATTCTGCTAAGGGAAGAAACAGAGAAAGCTTCAGGCCAAATTATCCATTTGGCCCCAATCCACAYAAGCACTTAGTTGATGTGTTCTGTACTCATGCCTTTCAGGAAGCAAATGGCTAAACACTATTCCAACCAAASTCTGTTAAGGAATATGGTGTAACAAATCTTCAGAGAACTCCTTAATAYCATCAACTCTTCAATAGAAGTGACSTCCATGTAAAATTCCACAGTGCACACCTTTATATACACATAGCCTGACAATTACAGCACATGACTAGAAAGTGATGCTGAGTGAGGTAAGTTTTGCCCAAGTACACTGAAGCCTTCCTCTGCAATCTGCCCCATCMATCAGGAGGACATTTTTCTGGATGAGGACACTCCAACACTCCTGCTGAAGCTGTTCCAAGGGTTCACTAATTCAGAAGTACTGTACAAAGGATAATACCATCCAATATCAATCAGCTAGGGCATTCATCAAAACCAAAGTTCTGTATTTGAGACAATGTTCTAAGGTTATTGTTCATATTTTTACACTGASCATGAAACAAACAATTGGAGAATTATCCCATAAATAGTGAGAATTCTCCTTGATATCTCAAAATCTTTTGCACTRCTTAAGAGAAAGCTGCAGAACTACCCTATTCTGAGAATCCATGAGTAGTCTATATTCTTTTAATGCAGACTGTGAACACRTATACATGGCCCTACCCATYTCCCAATGAGCCATACACCTTGTGTGGCTCTTAGTACAACAAGTTTGCAAGTTCTCCCGTGGTGTCAAATGATGGCTCACTGTGGAACTTTTCTAGGTGAGAAAGGCTTCTGTATTCTTCTCTCCCAAATCTGGAGAAACAGCTTAGTCAATTGAATGATTCATTAATTGCTTCATTAGCACARTGTTTCCTTTTATTGAAGTGTTAGGCAGGCTGTTTTCCTGTTTCTGAGGATTTTTTAAACATCTGAGCAATGACGATATAGCTAGCATGGCTCAATTTTTCCAAAGAGAGTATCTCTTACACATCTTTCACAGTAACAGAAATCCTCTTTGGTCTACAATAATTTTGGGTGGTGTTTAGCTCAGTTGTGAATTTTCCTACCCAAGAAAACTCGAAGAACGCACTTTTAAATCAAGAAGTGAACTCCAGATCACATCAAACCACAGAAAGATACATTTTTAGGGGTTTAGAACTTGGTTGTTTTTTTTTCAAGACTCAAAGTTTGAAAGTTAGATAGCCTAGAAATACGTAACACATTAGCAGTATTTGTTTGATGRTAGCACTGAGCAGTAAATTTAGGAGCTGCCAGTAGGAGGAAGAAAAAACAATGCCACATAAYGAACCTGTTGAGCACAAATTAAAAGTTTTAGTATGTGTCATTTAAGAAGTCATACACGAATTTGCCAGGGCAGAAATAACTATCAAGCCTAAATACTACACCGACATATTTTCCATATAACTACTTATGGAACATTTTCCATAAAACCCTGGAGGCTTCAAAATTACTACAAGCTGAACAATAGTTTTTGGTTTTAATGCTATGTAACAACATTCCCATTCAAAATGTTTTGGCTAGGAATTAATTTGCTACTGATTTATCATGTTTTACATTTAGATTCCAAGATAAAAACACAGTGGAGAAAATAACTTCTACAAAAATACTGTTCAAGCATTGTCTTTTTAATTTTAATTAGGAACAGTTACAGTTAAGCAAACATAGTGATCATATTTGTGCTTTGCATTTATAGAAGGGCAGATTAAAGAATAGAAGGGTAGATTAAAAAGTCTTGTAATTTTATTTTGGTGGGAATTTACTCAATGCCTTAGATTTGTAACTAAACTCTCAATTGAAGAGTCAGTTACAGTAAAGTCAAAGCAACAGCCATACATGATTTTCCTTCATGATGAATATGGTGATGTTCTATCATTCCTCACTGAAAACAATAAAAATCCTCTATAGTTGACATGTAGGACCAGGGAATATTGTAGTACRAGAAGTATGCAAGTATTATGAAAGAAAGCAGTCAATTCTCTTAAATCACTGTCACCATCTGCTCAGAAATGACAGCTCAATGACTTATTAGTTCCTTCTTTTCATGCTTATCTGTGCTTTCCATTACTAGCCTGCGTAGTTTTAAGATACCAGAATTTCTGTAAATCCTTCCATCTCATTTTCTGTTCTCTGCCTGGTTTTTAATAATACTAAAAAGTTGAATATACAGAAGTTATTTGTCTTCATGATTCATAAGTCTCATGGAAACGACAGCTGAGCAGAAGAGACAGCTCCTCCAAGTGCCTTAGACAAACTTGGAAGTGTGGGCTCACATAGCATAGACGCCAGAGGATCCACATCCAAGAAAGGTCTAGCTGTAGAAACTGTTTCAGTTGGCTGGAAATCCATTCATTCAGTTCTGTTATTCATGAAGTAATCTCATTCTCTTTGGGCATAACTTTTTCTTCCCAGCTGAACCTAATTTCAATAGAAAATGCTGTGCCAAATGTAGWACTGGATGCACCTGTGGCATTACATCCAGGATATGAACTGGTTTATAGTTTAAAGGCAGCATGCGCAATGAGGTGGGTAGTAATCCAAAGTATTTTAAAGGGTTAATCAGGATTTTTTAGGTAGTAGTAAGATTCAAAGATGGGCAGATAGGTTCGCTCTATATGGCACAGGGAACAAACAGSCCATGAGAAAAAGATGCACCAGAGCACCTGCCAATGGTCACTATCAGAGAACAGTCAAAACCCAACCTGTCCTTTCCCTATTCCATGTAAACCGGTTCTGTGTAGTATCGCAGTAACAGGACAATCATAGCACCTAATGTAGTGTGCAAATGACCTGCTGAGGTTTTATTCAGATACACAGTTTCTGTTTATCAGTTTGCATATCTCATAAGAGCCTATTCTCTTAGCGTCAGTATGATTTATACATGTGTACCTAGCTGCATTGCAACTATATCCCACAAGGCTAAGACTTTTCCCCAACAATCTTCAATACTTAAGCCAGGCAGTCACTTCCTCCTTTTAAGATTATAGGCAATTGTATTGCTAGAAGATATTTGAGTAAATCAAGACAGCTTCAGGAACAAACAGTTCCACATCCTTTCCTCTCCTCCCACCTCTATTTTAATAACCTGACACAGCCAAAACACAATTCTTCCCCRACAGCTCTGCTGAAGAACAAGGAGTAGCTATAATAAATGATGAAAACAGTGAAACCATAAGTAGGTTCCTAGTTACACAAGGGTGAAAAAATACATCACTTTTAAGTTTATGGTGTACCATAAACTCCAAGCAATTGGAGAAAAAATACCCTTGGAAAATAGGAGCTCCTTAGCATAGAGGTTGTATTTGGAAGTAAGAAGGACAAGTCTACTTCCAAACTGTGAATGCTTTAGCTACAGTGAATAGCCAATTTTTAAAAATGGCTACAACAAATCAAACTCAAGAACAACAATCTTCCTCAAAGCGCTGCTGAGATGAAATGGTCACWGGTCCATTATCTTGGTCATCACAGTTTCTATTAGCAAAAGATCCTCCTGATTTTATAGGTTTTGGATCAAGCCCCAAATCACTCAAAGACCTTAATTTAGCTTTTGCAGAGCTATTCTCCAAGAAACTAATGTGACTTTAACTCAAACCAGAACCCTTTGAAGTGTTACTTTATAGATGTTTTCACCCTTCTATAACAAAAGTTCACTTTCATTATAATCTTTGACTCAGAGCTCTCCTCAGATTCAGGAAAGACTATAGTAAATTCCCTGCAGAGTCACTAATATTCATGGTATGCAATCTATTTGTCAATGGGTTGTTTCTGTTGTCAAATCACACACATTTTAGTCTCCACGTAGATTTGCAAATGTGAGCAGCCCACACCTAGGTATAAATATCCATTTTCAGGTACACCTTCAAACATTTATCTATGAGTAATTTTGACTGAACTACTCAAATGACTACTTCCACATGTGTCTGTGTGAGAGCTGACAGGATGAGCACGTGTATTTTTACAATGTGAGTTGTCTGTGATGTGATGAAGATGTTGAAGAAAACCAGTAATTAATACAGCAATTAAAAAATATAGAACTTGAGTCAGCATTTTGRTGCTGCTCCTGACTCTCCCTGACTTGCTTTATAATTTTGGGCAAGTAACTTAGCCCGATYCTGCAAATACTTTTACTAATGCCATGTACCACAAACAACTGTATAGAGGGTAATACAACTTGATTTGCTTAAATTACCAAAACCGGGTGCTTAAACTGTTTCTGTGACTACACACACTGCCATGATCAACAGAATTATTCTGCCAGCGTGGTGTTACAACATAGGGAGTTTAAGGGAGCACTTAAGTAGCAGTACTTAGTATTAACCATGCCCCAAGAAAAAGCATCAGTGCGTAACAGGAGCACAAAAAGGCAGGCGGAAAGACTGGGCTTCCTACCTACAGCAATTCCTCCCAACTGCATTGCCTCTGTTGCTCTCTTCGACTCAAACTCTGTCTCTAAGCCGTAAATATTCTCAGAAGCAACTTCCTTTTCCTACTGGCGCCTGAACGCCCACTACGGTGCTGAGATGTCTCAGGAGGACACACCTGCGTAAGGATGAGAGGCAAGAGGAGAATGAGCAGAGCTCTGGGCCTCTGGGTTTGCTTGCCAGCCCCTGTGACACGGACCCGGCCAGACGCCGGCAGGAGCRACTCCCCGTCTGCTCTGCATCCACGGCGGGAGCCGCGCTCTGCGCTCCCCGCCGGAGCCTTCCGAGCAACACCGGGCGTACGAGGGAGGCCGAGCCGCCTCGGGGGCATCGGGCGGCGAAGAACCCTCACGCTGGAGGCGGATTACCCACTCGAGCCTCCGGCAGAGCCGGGTGAACGCCGGAAAGCCGCCGGAGAGCCCCCGCTGACGGGGCTGCCCGGGGGATCCGCAGGCGCGACGGAGACACGCGGCGTTCCTCAGCCGCTACTGCGGGGAGGATGAGCCAACTCGAGCCGACACAGCTCCCTCCCCCGCGCTACCGCCCTGCCAAGGCGCCAGCCATGTTCCCGCATCGCCCCCACCTCAGGCGCCGAGGGAAGGAGAGCGAGAAAGGGGGGAAGGCGGGAGGGCGGCGCCGGGACTCCCTCCGCACCGGGGCCGCRCCGCCGCCCCCTCCCACCTGCCCGCGCCCTGCGCTCGCCCCGGCCCCGCCCGCCGCGCTCGCCGCCGCAGCCCGGGCGCTCATTGGCCGCGCCGCCCKCCCGTCCGTCAGCGCCGCTCCCGCACGGCCGGCGGGGGCGGGGCCGCGCTGTCAGCGGCGCGCGGGGAGGGAGCGGCGGCGGGGCAGACCAGAGTGGGGGGTGGCCGTGTGAGAGSAGCCCAGGAGCTGCCGCTCTCCGCACTCAGGTTTTTTTTTTCCCCCCGGGCTTTTTCACACAGCTRCTCCTTCCCCGCAGGTTTTCTGCAGAGGTTTACCTGTCGGTAACCACACACCTACCCCGGGCGGTTCGGGCTCTTTTCCCGCAGAGGCCGAACACTCGGTCCAGCGGAGCGCGGGCAGACCCCCGCGGCCAGGGGCTCCCTCAGCCACCGCGCTCCGCCTCGCCCGCCGGTGCCGCTCCCGCAGCGCCATGGATCACCAGCCCAAGTTCTTCGAGAACCTCTCGGGCACCGGGAAGGCCATCGGGGTGCTGACCAGCGGCGGCGATGCCCAAGGTAGCGGCTCACGCCGTTTCACTCCGGGAGCAGGGGCAAGACGGGGGGAAGGAGAACGCGTGGGAGCTGCGGGCACGGCGGGGAGTGGGGCAGCAGAAAGAGAGAGTGAGGAGCCTCTCGAGGGCGATGTGAGGGGGCCAGGAAGGAAGGGCCTCCCCGGCTGGCAGGGCGCCCGTGCGGGAGGCCGGGGGAGCAGCCGGCAGCGTGGGCTGCCCCGGGGCTGGTGGCGGGAAGCCACGGCGCGGCACATGGAGGGAGCGGAGAGGAGAGGGCTCTGGGAGCGGGACACGGGATTGCAGTGGTGCTCGAGTTCCTCTTTCCGTGCTGGCATTCGAGCCGGCTTTCCTACTAAGCTCATTTAAAAGATAAATAATTTTTGCGCGGCCTGGGCGCCTGAGGTTCAAACATCCCCCCACCCCTTCCTCCTTCTCTTCCTCGCCACGTTTCCTCTGAGCCAGTCTGGCCAGGGGAGAGGGTAGAAACCCTGCAGTAACTTTTACTACCAAGATGTCTCGTCCCCTCCGGAGATGATGGGGAGAGGAGGGTGAGGAGGGATGGCTGATGCGAGTGGGGGAGGAGGAGGTCGTGCCGCCCTGCACGGCGGGTGGGAGGCTTGGCTGCGCTTCTGGGGCTCTGCCAGCCCTCGCCTCATCTGCTTTTCACTTCGTTTTGGCACCAGCAACACGTTTATGTTCCTACCCGTGATTTAGAACGCTCARATCGTGGTTTATTCTCCCCTCGCAGGAGTGTGTTAGAAACGTGTCTCACATTAAATCTTTTCAGTGTAGGGGAAGTCGTAGCTACTACAGGACAGGGCGAACAAAAGACCTACAGACATTAAGAGGGCAGCGCAAGAAAAGAGGTTTGATCGCAATATACCTAGTCAAAAATCCAGGTTTTTCTACATTTTAGTTTCCCCTTTTCTACCAGAAAATCATGATGATCTCTTCCAACTCAGCACATTCTGTGATTCTACGGTAATAGTTTGAAGTTTCAGTTAATTAAGCTTTCAAACGTGTAATGCTCCGTGCAGTTCGAGAGGACTCTTGCTCTACTTATACCAGGAGAGTTGTTCAGTGATGATAGCTTTTAGCTCCTTCCCTTAATTTACGGTTAYTTTACTTTTTTTCCCGGGAGTGTCTCGAGAGTACTTTCACTCAGAGAAGCAGCGGCTCTCATTCGCCTTTGTGAGGAGAATGGGGGGTGGGAGCCTCTCCTTTCTTTGTGCGTGCGCTCGGTCGTTCAGGAACCAGGCTCCCCAGCCTTTCACGGGGAGGTGCCGGAACCGGCCCTCGGCCGGGGCAGCCTCTCCTCTGCTCTCCCCCTCGCTTCCCGGCGCGTCCATGCGGTGGTGGCTTGCATGGACCAGCGTCTCCGCGCTCCCTCCCTCCGCCGGTGTGTACGTGATCCGCTGCGAGTCGCTGCAGATTCCGCCTCTTTGCGTCATCTGGGCTGGGAGAAGCATCCTCCCTCCCCCTGCCCGCAGGAATAACGGGGAGCCCCYGGGTTTACCTGGGATTATCTGAAACTCTAATCGGGATGAAAGGGATTTGTTACCATCGGAGAGGAGAATGTTGCGGTTCTAGAGAAAAAAACAAATCGATGCATTTAAATGGCTTCTCGTTTACCCCTCGATGGGGCTACACTTGTTCAAGTTTTATCCACAGTTTGCTGTCAGTGACATCAATTCCACTGCTAAATGATTCTAAGAGGAACGGGGAATCAGGGCATCTCTGTCTTAATGGTCTGGTCGCCAAATCGCCATTTTAATTTAAAAGTGTGGCTGGGCACTGCCTCAAGCAGCAGTAGCATGTTCAGCAAGAGGCTGAGCCCTGCAAGTTGCTTCCGCGTGGCTGGAGATTATATAATGCAGCAGCAGATGCATCTCCTTTTATAAAGTATTAATCTGCACTTGCTGCTATGTGAATTAAGGCATTTAAAGGACTTGAAGAATCCACGGGTAACATCTAGACTTTATTACTGGCAGATTGCCACAGAAGCATATTTACATGGAGGGTTCCAAAGTAACAGCCTGTGAAAGTTGCTGTCTGAGGCGTGAGGTTGTCACAAAGACCAAAAAAAGTAATCTGGATGCCTTCCAAACTGTTCTATTGACAGCATTGTTGTGCTCACTTAAAAGAACAAGGAAATAACACCGCCGGCATTTTAGAACTTCATCATTTCAGCTGAATCAGGCAACATATTTGAGGTCCATAACCCTTACTATTTGGTAACAGTATAGATGTGTAAAATATGCACCCTCAAGTAAGTTTGCAGGTTAGGAGTTAAACAAGGTCAGTTTGACTCAGAATGAGTCATGCCCTGTCAAGGTCATTTGTCTTCTGCAGGACAGAGTGCAAATGTGTGAGAGAAGTCTTGAAGTACACGCAGAAGGAAATACGCTGCTGTTACTGCTGATTTAAATTAATATGTTCAAGGAAAGTGTAGGTGAGGCAAAGCTACTAACTCTGAAATAGGCAAAAAACTTCTAATACTAAAAAAAAAGAGTTTCAGTCTCCYGTTTCCTTTTGTTTTAGATTTGTTAGGTGCTAGAAATCTTCAGAGTATCTGAAGTAATCCAAACTAAACTCACAAACAATTGAGTAGAAGCACCCATTAGTGTTACAGTAAATACATAATCTTAATAGGTGCTGTGATTTAGATTGGATTGTAAATCTTAGTGTAGAATGAAATATATGTGACATTATTTTAAAGTAGAAATTACTGCCTTTGCTTTTGTTCTACTTAATAATGCAAAAGTAGCATTATGTAAATTACACAAGGCTTTCTATTTATAGAGCATGTTAAGTTTTYAATTACTTCCCCACATTTGTGCCATTTCCTTGATTTTTTTTTTCCTACCTTTAGAATATAAAAGACTGTATATGTGTCATACTGGAATTGTTATGGTTTAGTCACCATTCTTTTGCTTGGTGGCGTTAAAGAATTTATCAGTAATTTGTTTCACAGAAAAAAGGGTTGTATTTTGTACACTTATTATGTATAAGTACTAAACTTGACAGTCCATCACTTTAGCTAGCCAGCTGTTAATTTGTGAACTAAAACAAGTACTTTCCACCATAATCAAAAGTGCCCCGAGAGGCAAAAGACGTTCTGACAATCGATTCTCATTATTTATGGGTTGGTTCAGTTTCTGGCCTATTTCTAAATTGTAGTGGTTGCAGCTCAGAAAGGTGGTTTAATAAATGGGGTTTAATAACACACACTTCTGTTTACACTTCGTGGGATTCTGTAGCCATCATCTGCTTCAGGTCATGAAGTACACTGGTTGAAATTTTCTGTGGGTTGCCAGTGGCTGCCACAGACAGTTTTGGCCACCATAGGTCACTTACGTTCACACAGCCTCCAGACAACTTATTCTGGGACCGTGGTAGGAATGGCTCCACAGCAGGAAGAGTCATCGGGAAGCTGCTGACAGAAGGTGATTGTGCACTGTTGGGAAGGATGTGTTTCTGGCTACCCGAGTTGCTGCCCAGTTGACTGACACAAGATCATTCATTGTCTTTGAATATGACCATGTTATTTTTCAGATAAACTCAAAGATTCAGTGTTGTGGAGGAGAGCATAAGTAGGGGATGTAATGATCTGGAATATTAYAGCCCATAATGCCGAAGTAAGGAGCTACCTGTCTGTGTCTGAAGCATTCCAGGCTTCCCAGCATTCCAAGGCATATTGAGCAGTGTAAATGTACAACTCTTGTTCTGGTGAATTAGACTGGAGGAAGAAATCTTGCCACTGAACAAATGAAAAAGCTCAACTCCTTCAGCAAATACTGGGCTTAAAAACATCTTAAAAAGAACCCTATAGCCTTTTAGATTCCAGAGTTTTGAAATACCACAGGCCATGACTGGAAGCAAAGATCTACATATTTCTGCTCTTGAAGCATTACAGGCTTCTGAGGAACATCAGAGATATAAGACATATCAGACATATTTAATATGGTAGTGCAMATGTACTGATCTTGTCCTGGTGGCAGAATTTCTTTTTCCATCATAAGCTTCTGAACTAACACGGTAAAATMAATATTTTAAAAAATCACAAACAAACCAAAACAACCCACGCTCTTCTTTTGTCATCCAAATTCAGAGTTTATTTGTTAACACCTATGTAATTTGGACATAGTCACAGGGAATTTTTGAATTCTATCCCCCCTCAAAGGCACCTTTTCCAGCTAAGAATAGTGCATGTGAATAGGCATATATATGAAATGCGTATGTATGTATGTGTCCATAGACAAGATACTATAAATACTAGTTGTATGTAAAACTAAGGAATGTAGTTATTAATGGATGAGTGTAACTATTTCAATGCATTTAATCTTCTAGAGAAGCTGCTTCTATAATTGGTGGATTTGCTGATTGAAACTGGTGTCTTAATATTTTTGTTTTAATTTTTAAGAAGGAGATACGTTTGTCATTTAGATCTTATGCTGTTTTCTATATGTGTGCAGTAGAATGTTTGATCTATTCTGTCCACTGATTCTGATCACTGTTACTGTTCAGGCAAATTGGATAACGTTTTCTTCAGGTGTCTAGCACAATTATTGTGATTATATGCAATAAAATSTGTAATGTAATAAAAAGTAAATGGAACAAACCCAAATTGTTTTCTTAATGATTTGTTCAGTTTTTGTATTTGACTGCTTCTGATTTTTTGATGATTATAGGCTCTTACATGCTTACTGACATAGCCATTCACATATTTGAATAAAGTCTTTCTGTTTGGTAATRTTTAGACATTTTCCTTAGTGTTTTTTGCTATATAGTCTTTTAAGTCTGAATCTTTATTCAGGGTAGCACTTAAACATATGTGCTAAGTCATTAAGCCTGCGTTAAAGCCAATGTTTATCTTCAAAATTGGTGGTACTTAAGTATTTCTTGATGCTTGTCCAAGATGCATAGTTTTGATTTTGCTTTTGAATGGTTTATATTACAGTTATTTATTTAAAGGCATGTGTAGCTGACTAAAGCAAGGCAAACTTGGCTTAAACACAAAACCATGTAGAACCTCCTCTGTTGTGGTACAGATGTACGTGGAGCAGGATGTAGGCACAAGAGAGGAATAGTCTTTTGGAGGCAAGGAGTGCCTCTGAAATAATTTAAAGATTTCTGCAGTACTATTTGTAACCCTGTTATGAAAACTAACTGCTCCTTTTAAGGACAGTTGGATAGACAATATCAAGAAGGACAAGTTTTAAATTAATTTAGATGTTATGTAAAGCTCTGAAAGTAGTTGCAGTTCACTTAATCTTTGCTGAGTCCAAAAGAGCAAAATAAATCTTTCCCTCTTTCCAAGGCTCTAATGGAAAAGCAAGTGGTAATTCAGAAGATTTTAAATAATTCTTACATTATAAAAAAAAAATAAAAAAATACTGGTTTTATTCATGGCTTTCTTTTGAAGGTGCTAGTCTAATSCTATATGTTTATCAAGCTGCATTTATTATTCACGACTGAATCCGTGGTTAACCTGGTAAATCTCTTTTTGAGTAATAAGCATGTAATTACATTTCATAGTTATTATGGTAATTCACAAATACTGTTGTAAGACTCCACAAATAATGAAACTTTATTAGGTAGTTCTGCAGAGGCTTCATGAAATTTTATGTGTTTTTTCTTGAATTACTGCAACCCCAGTGTATTTAGATTTAGGCAGCCAGATGGTAGAAGTCGAAAGCTTCAATGTGTTAACTGTATTTTGTAGGTATCAAATTATAACATCCTTTAGTCCTCAGCACTTTTAAAATGTAAGCCACTTCTTTAGGAACCTGCCAGTAGACAACCAAGTCCTTTTTCTGTATAAGGAGATAAAATATACAACACCAAATAACACTAAAATGTATGTTGCATAAACTTATAAAGGTGTGGTGGTACTGGGAAGATACTTTCTGTTTGCAGTCTGTGGGGATTTTTTTCCTGGGCTTTTGCTCTTTTGTGCAGCAGACAAACTGAATTTTACCCATTTTTCATGCAAGAAACAGGGAAACTGGAAGGAATTCGGTAAGAAAATATGTGGCTGTATTAAGAATTTATATATGTATATATATGTACATATATGTATATGTGTGTGTGTGTATATGTGTGTGTGTGTATATGTATGTTTGTGTGTATATATATATATATATATATAAGCCCTCCACAACCAAACCAAACAACAGCAACTCCCCTCCAAAAAAAAAAACCCAAAAGTCAAAACAGGACTGCCAGAAAAGCTCCCTACCAAGGAACAACAACGAAAAAGCCTCCCACACACACCACACAACATGTGCTTTAATAGAAGCAAGCTGTGGGCTTTGGTGAAAGGAGTACCTTGTGCTGGGTCTTCCTGTTTGTAGGAAATGGCAGTGCTGTGATGAACTGTCAGTTTGGTAAACTAATAGGTCTTGGTCTCTGGGTGGTGTTAACTTTGTTAGGAAAACTGTTTCACTGAGGAGATAACTTTGCCCTGTGTGGTAGATCTGCTTAATCTGAGATTTAGCATGCTAACTTTCTTTTCAGTACAGGCTGTCAGATGAGATTCTCTGCTTTTCTTTGGCATCATTCCGTTCTTTGTCTAAAGCTGTGCTTTTAGCTGTCTTGGCATTTGAGAACTTTTTCCAGCTCTGCCACAAGGCTGGCTCYGGCTGAAAGAATTCTCGCTGCTGTTTCCTAATACAGAATTTATGTGAAAACACTGTTACTTGTGGTTTTTATCTGAAGTCTAAGTGACATCTATGCAAACAGCAAAAGCAACTTTTTGGTTTTGGCAAACTTAATCTTTTTGTTTCACACTKAGCAACTTCAGGGGCTTTCTCGTGTGTTGATAAGTAATGAATCTTTGAGAAAACCTTGGCCTGATTCTTCAGACAGTGATGGGTTGACTTTTGCAGGTCAGGATTTTTTTCCGGTAACGGTAGATACTGTAGGATTAGATCTTTGTGGCTTGTTGTGTTGTTCATATATTCTAGTTACCAACTTTCTGTATCTGCAGAGAAGTGAATACTTAACACCTAAGTTGACCAGCAGAGCTGACCTACTACTTCGCTGTTCTGATATTAAATGCATCAGATTTGGGGAATTGGTGCCTAGTACTTTGGATTGTCATGTTTCTTGCATCCCTTTTCTACTGGCGTGCCAAGGCTGTCAGTGTAGTCCAGCTACTTCTGTCTTCATGCTTTGCATAATCCCTTATGTTTCTTAAAGTGGTATGGAAGCAATTAGTTTATTACTTTTGGAAAGATCCTGAATGRTGGGTAAGGTGATGCAGTGTCTGAAGGGATGGATTATAACAGAAACTCATTTGACCTGTGTAGGGAGACCGGTGGAACTTCTGCTGTTGCTCAGGAGTTTTAAGTGTTTGACCAGGAACTTAAATGGAAGATTTTACAGGAATATAATTTGTCAGATGTCTGTGAGCAGGGAATTCCAATTGGATCTTGCACTTCCGGGAAGCAAAATGGTGTTCACACACTTTTCTGTCAAATGGGTCCACGTAGCATTTTTTATGTTAATTTACTGCTACTTTTGTCTTTTTAAATCTCTCCAGGTCAACTTTTGCTCTGCTCCCCACCAAATAATATATATACACACCTGTTTTGTATTAGAAATCCCAGAAAAACTGTTCAAATATAATTTCTCATTTGAAGAAGCTAAATTTTAACTTACTGAACGTTTTGCATTTCAGACAGAAAACTAACCATTATTGTGAAATTAATTTACTTTCTTTACTAGCTGTAACTTTTACAATGCTATTTTGCAGTCAGCAGCAATTTAATCTCTGATTAACACACATACTGGCATCCACATAATTATTGTAACAAAGAGTAGTTCTGAACCCTTCATGCTCATGGGCTGCTTGCACTGTCATTAAGCAAATTTCTGTTTTAATGGACGCTGGTCATTGTCTTTCTTTAGGAATGAATTAATGTTCCCTTTACTTTCAAGGCACTGAATATTTTTAGTATGCAAAAAATACTGGATGASTGTAACAATGTGATTTTGCTTTTTCTTCCCAGGTATGAATGCTGCTGTGCGCGCAGTAGTACGCATGGGAATCTATGTAAAAGCCAAAGTCTATTTTGTTTATGAGGTTAGTTTTTTTTCTTTCATTCTGTATTTTGTCTTCTGACTGTACTTGAATTTTAGTGGAAACACCACAGAGAGTAAATAGTATAAATTAAAAAATGTTGTAGGTGCCATTCCTTTTCATCATGCGTTTTATTTAGTATTTTTTATTTTTGTGGAAATTTACTTTTTACAAGGTACATTCTAAAACTGTGTAATTTAAAAGTAATTTTTTTAAATATGTGGAATTCCTTATGTGCCACCAGAAACTTGAAAGTACAGAGTAAACCAGAGGTGGTTGTCACCCTGTAGTAGGYTGCATATCTGTGCACTTGTGAAATGTTTGGCTGCATTTATTGTGCTTCATKAATACTTTCATAAACCTGGCTAAACTACTGACTCTTAACCCTTTGACTTTCTGCACCCCATTTTCCTGGGATATGATAAGGATATGTCCTCACCCTTATTTCACAGATGCTCAGATTGGTTTTGATCAAGAGTACTGTAGCACTGGTGCCATCTTGCCTGGCTAATAGGTAGAAAGTTGTAGCTGAAAAAACTCAACCAACAAACAAAAAGAGCCCCATCAAAAACTTGACTATCACTGGTCTGTCCAGACATATGAATTTTGTGGTTGAAGCTTGTAACTGCATGTGCATAAAGGTGGTTAACAATTACCTGATACCAAAAAAATCATGAGACAAGTTTAATGTAAATGCCAAGGTAATGCTCCATGTATTTGTCTTCCTGGAAGACTGTTACAGTCTTCCTTCTGTATAAAGGAGGCTTTCGGTTTCTAAATGATTTGCAGATTAAACAATACAGTAAACATATTGAGCAAGAAGTCATTCTGTTCTCACTGTACAGCTCGTTAGTAGTGTGAGATTATTACAAATTATAATAAAAAATTATGTGGGGGAAAACTTGGTAGCCAGTATTCCCAGTAAAGRGTAATTTTAATGTTTAATACAAAAATATGGAATACTAGAATTCATAGAAGTGCTAGGAAAATACTTTTGGTTTAGTGTTGTGCATAGCAAATATACAATTTATCTTTAAAAAGTACCTATTTATCCATTTTTTCCATGTCTTCTTATTCCTATAGCTCACTTACTAATGAGATGCAAAGTATATTGAAATGCAAATAAGCAGGGGACTGTTCTCCAAAATTCTTTCCTACTACAGTGCTACAGCGAGTTGCTCTGAATACTTAGTGTGTGCTAATTACATGGCCAATCTCTGGAATTCCTTCAGTGTTCAGCTGTTCTGCAGGCTTGCTGAAATGGGTCAGATACTTCTCTGGAAGTAAGGAGGGGGTTTTGGCTATCTTTAAGGCCAGAACTTGGATTTTAATTTATTTTTAAATTAAGTTTAACTCAAGAATTGCCGTATTGCGTCACCTTTTAAAAATTGTTCTGTATCACTGAGTGGTAAATTTTGAGAGAAATTTGAATATGTTTTTCCTGAACATAGCAAAATAGCACTATTCAAGTTAGCATCTTCCTGTATTAACTGGTAGAGTTTGACAATGTGAAGTCACAGATATTTTTGACTGAAAAGTGATTGTACAAATCAAATCAATGTTGGGAATTTTGAGTTTCCACGATATATTGTCATTCTGTCTTCAATATAACAGTAGGGCCTGGGAAGAAAATGCACATTTCACTGTAAGTGTAGGCTCTGAGAAAGATCTTTGCTTCTGGATTAGTCCAATAAGTTCTGTGTTTTGTGAACTGAATGCTAAGATTTATTCTGTGACTCATAGTAACTGAAATAGGAAGTCAGTTTTATTTTACAATCCCTACAAGTACTTCAGAGAAACAGGGTTGCAGGCTTTGAAATGAAAAAACTATTTAATTTCACCCCTTTGAGTTGGGAAGCCAATGAAGGTGACAAGTGTAGTGGGAGGTAAAAATCTTGTGAGACTTGTCACTAATGTTCCCTATTCTAAGCCTTTGCATGATGTATACAGAGGTGATGTATTTTTGTGTATACTTGAAGTTGTTTAATGTTTTTAATGAGGTGTTTCTTCTAAATTACAGTTTATTGAATGCAGACTGGAGTGTGTTAAGCAAAGAGAATAGTATTTTTTTAACTAGACACACACAGGTCGGGGTAAAATGGTACTTCTGTTGAAGCTGCTCTGAAAAAGTGAAGGAAAAGCCTAAAGTGACAATATCCAAAAGTAGAAAAAAGTTTTTGTGTTTGGATCCAAAAATTGAATTAAAGGTCTCAGCCTTTTCAAGCTTACTTTGCTGCAGTCATCATACGCTCTATTTCTCCTCTAACTCTGTCTGTCGTATGAACTTTTTCTGCACTGTGAAACCATCTGTCTTCTACAGCTGTGGCCAGAACCAGTTCCATCTTCTAAGTAAAACAGTAACTGTTTTCCTAACTCCATTTTTCTTCACTTTGTGATGAGAGATTACTAAGATAGATAAATAAAAATTGATAATGAATTAGAGCTAAGTAATTTTATAGCCTTTTTTAAGTTGGTTTTACTAAAGCCCAAGAGAAGAAACAGTTACATACTGGAATTCATGGGCTATTTGGATTTCAGTTCCCAAAAGGAAAAAAAATTAAACTCGTGAAAATTAAAACTATAAGATAATTTATGTAAAAGCTGTAATTCATTATATGTATTTTTATAGTTTATATAAGTCCTGTGAATTCATAGCTATAAAATAAAAAACCCATGTGTATCTTAATTCATTGAAATTAGTACATTTCAAAATTTTGCTATTAATTTGTGCAAGTAATGCATATCCTATACAGCTGCCCTAGTTTCACAGTTTCATATTTCATACATCTTACAGTATTTTATTTTGGTCTATAGTCACCCTTCTTGACTATCATCACATTATTACTTAAATCTACCCCAGTCTGAATTAAAATTTGAATACCCATGGAATAATTTCATTCATGGTATGAAAATCTAGGAGCTGGAAGTACGTGTAGAGTACCAGGCTGCTCTAAGGGCTAATTTAATTTTTTTTTCACTCATTAGAAGATACTAAAGTCAGGTTGGTTTTTGTTTTGTCTTGTTTTTCCTTTTCAATTGAGCATGGGAAGAAAAAGTGATGCCTCTTATTTATGGCAACTCATTTTAGAAATTTGAGGTCTTAAATATTCATACAAATAACCTGCCCTTTTTCCAGGATTGAAGCACATAGTTCCCAGTGGATGCGTGCTCTTACTACTAAGCTATGGAGCTTTTAGGTTCTTCATCTTGATTAAGAGTCTTTTTCTCAAGAGGCCAGCATTGGGAGTGCAATGGTACGGCAGTCATGGATTTCTGTGAGGAAAACTTAATGTCTTTTCTGTGGTGGTTTGTGGACTCAGTGACAATAGTATTTTATGTTGTTGAGCAATGGCTTAGAGTTCTCAGTAAGTAAATTCACATAACTATTAAAACCCCAAATGTCTCACATGCAACACATCAGAGGATGGCTTATTCTTTTTCAAAAGCTATTGTCTTTAGACTGTAAGCCAGGTTTGCTATCTCTGCCACTCTCCTGGAGTTGCAGTGTCTGTTGAAGGTACCCTGCGAACATTGGATCCACAGAGGTTTCCTCTTGTTCTTTGAATATTTAGATTTTGGGTAAAGGAGGGACTAAACATAAAATGGAGCTGATCTTCACAGACTGTGCTTGCTGTATTTTTGATAGTTTATTTTTTCCATTCTTTCCCCATAGTTTTAGTATGTCTCCCAAGCTCCTATATTCTTAGAATCTAAGTAAGAATTTATTTTTTTAATGTAAATTGACAGATTCCCGCTCTCATATTAAGGTCTGCCATTAATTTTCAGTAACCATACAATCTTAACAGTGTTGAACTATTTCTTAACCTAATTCAAGTTAAATTCCACCTTCAAAATAGATTGTCCAGTCCTCATCAGTGTTTAAATAACTAAAACGATAARTAGAAATAATGATCATTGTTAATACTTCAATTGTAATAGTCATTTAATTTTTTCGCTATAGCTTTTCTAGAAAGCTGTTTCAATTCTATAGCTTAATGGTATGGAAAACAATGTGGAAGTTCTCACTCYGTTGTTCAGAGATATCTTACAGTTACTCAGCAAACAACTGAATTAGGAAAAGCTAATATAACAGTTCAAACAGATCTCARTTCCAAAGGTTCTGTGTCCTTATCTCTTAGTGGGAGGAATTGTTAATACATCCCCAGTTCTCACTTGTCTGCATAGATGGAGACTCCTGACCAAAATGCACAAATTCTTTCTACTTCAAAGATGCATGGTACAGGAATGGGTCATAGATATAAGGTGTTTCAAATCTTACAGACAATTTAAACTACTATTTTGTCTGTTTGCTTTTTTTTGTGTTTTAGATTTGTTAATCTGCAAATTGGGGATTTTAATCCATGCATCTAATATACATTTATTTATGTATATATTTCCTGTATGTATTAGTTCCTTAGATGCACTTTTGTTTTTCCTCTCAAGTTAAAATGGAAGGTGAATGATTGGAGCATACATGAACTGTGTATAATTTTGTCAGCTTGTAGTGCAGTTTACTMTAGTCCGTGTTACAAACTGAGTTAAGATGCAACATTACACTACTCTTTCTCTGAGTTACTGTAGTTGTCAGTAGAAATACCGATAGGAAAAGCTTTCACTCTCGTATTGAATGATACAAGGAACATAGAATTCTATGCTTTAAAAAAAAGCAGACCAGCAAGGCTGTGATGAGTGAACTTGGTAATTTATTAGCCTTCATCAAGCTCAATTGGATCCACTGTAATGTTTCTTTCTGAAGATCTTTGTGCTTAATCTGAGAGAGAATTTTTTGTAAGTTGATATGTAGATTAATCATTATTTCTTTTCCACCTTACTCTAATTTTGAAGAAATTGTGTAAATAATGTCTTAGCTTCAGGTCATTATGTGCATACATTAGCATACAAAGAGTATGTTCTGTATGTAGGGGCCTACAAGGAAACTGGGGAGATACTGCATCAGGAGCTGTAATGATAGGGCAAGGAGTAATGGATTCAAACTGAAGGAGTGGGAATACAGATTAGATATACAGAGGAAATTCTTTACTGTGAAAGTGGTGAGTCACTGGAACAGGTTTCCCAGAGACAATATGGAGGCCCCATCCCTGGTAGTGTTCCATGCCAGGTTGGATGGGGCATTAAGCAACCTGATCTGGTGGGAGGTGTCCCTGCGTTTGGCTGGGGAATGGAAGTTGATGATCTTTAGTGCCTCTTTCAACCCAAGACATTCTGTCTGTACACACAGATATATGTCATAGTTACTTGAAGAGTGTACAAAATATTTAAAAGGTCTGTTGGATGACACAAATTAGAAACATAGGTAGTTTCCCATCTGGATGTTTTTTGCTATTACTCGATCATCTTATCTGTAAATTAATCAGGCAAGCCTCACTGAGCAGAAACTTTCATGCTTTCCCTTTGGAATCTGTACTGGAAGCCTAGAAAGCCTAATTTGAGTAACTTGTACTTTGGCTGTGTCCAGATGGCCTTTACATTCTTATTCTCTCATGCTAATGAGGAGTCAAAGTTTGATACAAAAAGCCTTACATATTGTATGAATTCTAAGCCACTTTAGGTGTAGTACATTTCCAAGGTACTGCTTACTGAACAAATTCTGCACACACACTGAATCATGCCACAGTAAATTTCTCCAGTTTATAATGTCAGTTTTACTAAAAATGCTAAAACTTAATACGTAGTCCTGCAGAAATTACATAGAGAAAAAATGTCAGCTAATTGTTCCTTGGCATGGGGAATGTAATCTAAAAATGGAGACATAAACATTGTCATGGTTATTTTTGTTTAGTAGTTTTTTTGTTTCTTTAACCTGGCATGTTTTTTTACCCTTGGCTTTAAATAAATGTCAAAAAGTTGAATGGTAATTCCCACTTTATTTTGGTGTCTCTGTCAGGATTTAGGATTTGAGTGTCTTTTTTTTTTTTTTTTTTTTTTTTGGAGCAATGTTTACAATGTCACCTAATGGAAAATAATCTATAATTGCCATCCTGCTAGTATTTTCGTAGAGAGATGATAAAACCAGGCATAACAAAACACTTTTGCAGCTCACTGGATAGTTTTCCTTCTTTCAAATATGTGTAGTTCTTTTCATATTACAGCATGCAGTGGTTTTTGAAGACCATTTGAGTTAAGGTATTAAGAATTTCTTAAGTGCGTTACTAAAAGTTGTGGTTTTTCCTGTTAAATTTCTTTCTATTTGTTGTGTGATTTCTTCCCAAAAAAGAAAAAAGGTKATGTCACGTGATTTCTTCTTCTTTTATGAAAAAACTTTGGTTATTGCTTTTTATCTTGTTTTGCTTATACCAGCATTGGGGGGCAAAAATGTACAATATGTTAAAAAGATAGATTTCCTAAGATCATGGCCCCARGCTGAGGTTATGTTTTTAAAGAACACAACACATTTTATAATGCATTTCAAAGTTCTTTGTAGTTTTTTAAAAAACTTCTGAATATTTATTCCTAAGAAAGGAGAAACACATTGCCATTCTAGTTTAATAGCTGTGTAATCTGTGTAAAGTATTACCTCARCTTGAAGTTGTTTTTGAAACTGATCCTTTAGGAAGAGGGTTTGTTTTGCTTTTTTCCCCCTTTAAAGAAACAGTGATACCTGCTTGAATGTTGTTTCATTTAAATTGAGTATTTTTTTATTCAGCATTTTTAATTTAAGTTTCATTGAAATGCACAAGGTGAGTACTACTGTAGTGGAAATTTGGTGCARTTTTTAAAATCAGACTTACGAAGTACTCTTCCTCTTCCAGGGTTACCAGGGAATGGTTGATGGAGGAGATAATATTGTAGAAGTTTCATGGGAAAGTGTTTCAAGTATCCTGCAAGTGGTAAGTGCTAAGAGGTGGGAGTGGGACCCAAACCCTATTTAATCAAACAAAAGAACTAAAATTCTAGACCCAGGCGCCCACTGTTACTATTTTTTTGAACTCTGTGATGACTGAGTGACCAGTACATACCATTTTTGGCAGAACCTGATTTCTGCAGTATGGATGTCTGACTCTTTYTAAAGATCTTGGTGTGGTCTTGTGTTTGGTGCACAGAAATACTCTTGAAAACCTTTGTTCTAGATTTGCAACATCACATGTCATTAGCCTCCTAAAGCCGTACTGACAAGTCTGTATTTAATAAAAAAGACATTATAGGGCCAAATMATGAAACAGCTGTGTTTTGTAAGGCAAATATTTTCTTACGAAACCCTGTTGGCTTTCTGTGTAAGTGGATTTAGAATTATAGTAACGGATGTAATTACAGTGCAGTTCTGCAGAGCTCGGATAATGCCCATGACTTTGTCCATTTTTATTACAACGCTCTGCAGCGTGGCCATTTGGATCTCCTCAGCTTTTGCTCAGCATGGTAATGTTGTTACCTCTTCTGGAGCAGGTGCTATGTTTGGCGAAGAGGCCATACTGCTTGCCAGGCTTTCTGAAAACTACCTCCAGGTGAAGCGTGGGTTTCTTCGGACCTTTTTGYAAAGTTAATGAACATAAAGCAGTTAGCAGAGAAAATTTCTTTTTTTGAACAAACCAGTGCCCTGGAGTACTGTGAGATATTTTGTCCCCTGTGTTTGGTTGGTTTTGATTTCTTTTCTTTTTTCCCCCCACGTCTGTATTTTGCAGAATGTGTAAATGGAATTGTAGAATATACTAAGTTGACAGRGATCCATAAGGATCATTGAGTCCTAAAACTAAACAATATGACCAAAAGCATCATCCAGACACATCTTATGATTAGAAGAAAATGGAGTTATCTTGGCCAAGCCACATAAGAGSATAGAAAGGAGCAGGATATGGGCATCCTATATATGTATACAGTATACACAGTATAAGAAAAACATCTTTCTGAGCSTTATTGCTAGTAATTCCACAGACCAACAGTGAACCTGAGCATGTACCTTACAGAAYGTGTTCAGTTGTTTTGATCGGAAAGCTTTTTTAGCCCAATGTATATTTCTGTTTACTCAGAACAAGTAATAAGTTGTTCCAAGTACAGAGTTTCTTTTCCACTTACAGCTAGTTTTTTTCTAAGCACGAAATTACCTAGTTTTAGATATTTTTTTAGTCACTATTTTTTTTAAACCGTCTCTGCCTGTACACATCTGCATTTTYTCTGGAGGAAGCTGAACTTCTATTCAGCTTTTTTTTTCTCTCCACTAGCAGCTGTGCAACATAGATGGTAAACTGACTTGAGAGCTGAAATATCTATTGATAGGGTAAACCATGTCAGTACAGCCTCTGCAGATTTTAGGTTGAAATTCAGATGGGCATGACAGATTTACTACAAGTGAAAGTGAAGTAAATGTTTATACAAAAGGGATGTCATCATCTCCATATTTGCTTGCAGGGAAAAAAAAAATTGCAGTTTCAATTGATACTGTGACAATAAGGCAAAAATTAAACTTTTTGAGTGAACAACATAAACACGGAAAATCTGCCAATAGTGTGTGTTCAGCAAGATGCCTAGCAATTTTCAGTGACRGGGCAATTCAGTTATTTTTAAAAATAATAACTAACATTTCTGAAAGATCTGCTTTTAATCATRTTAACAAGTGCAACAAATAATAAAATAGAAAATTCAGCATTAGTCTGATGTATAAGGTACTAAAGACAGTTATTTCCATAATTCTGTGGAATGACAGTAAATACCAGTTTAGAATTTCAGAGATACATTTTTTCTCTTCTTGTTAATGTATTTCATGATACRATGGGGAAAAATGTCACACTAAGGCAAATTCATCTAAATACTAAACTACTTAGTATATCACTTTTGTCATTACATGTAAGTAACAATTAGCCTATTTTTTGTAATGCTACTGAAACTAATCCCATATTATTTAACGTTTTCCTTTCAGAGTAGCTCTTTATCTTTATTTTTGAGTGTTGTTTTGTTTTTCTCATGTGTGTATCTACTCTTGAACATAAATTCCCACAGGTTTGGTAATTCTTTATCATTACTCTGTACTCACTGCAAAATTAAAAGACTGAGGTTACGCTACAAAATTCATCATTAATCCATCTTAAAAATACACAGTAATATATTGGATTATAAACTAGAGGTGCTGCGTTTCCTTTTTGCAGGGAGGGACAGTCATCGGCAGTGCGCGCTGCAAGTCCTTCCGCACGCGTGAGGGCCGCCTGCAGGCTGCCTTCAACCTGGTGCAGAGAGGGATCACCAACCTCTGCGTGATCGGCGGCGACGGCAGCTTGACCGGCGCCAATCTGTTCCGAGAGGAGTGGAGTGGGCTTCTGGAGGAGCTGGCACGCAACGGTAAGTTTGCCCTTACACCCTCTAGACCTCTAGACCAGTCTGCAGGGAAGTTAYGAACCCTAACTATAGGTATGCAAACTGTATCCAGAGGGTATTTCTAAAGTTCAAAAACCAAACGCGTTCMTTCTAGGAAATCACGTGGTTCTTCATAAAATAATAGGTTTTGGTYTCTGTACATCCTCTCGTGCACATCATAGAGGTTCAAAAGGTCCAAATAAGTTACTGGGCAACAGTCTGTGTGGCTTTTTTCCTCTATTACGAATCATTTTCASGATCTGAACTTCTTACCTTCTGCTTGTAAAGGCCTGTGCCCTCATATCCAAACTGAGATGGTAATTCCTTTCCTACAACAAGCCACACATTTGTGTATTATTAAATYGTGATGCTTTCCTGCTTATATGTCACTTCTTATTTAAGATCAGAATATTAAGTGGTTGTTGATAAAACTACATCCAGCCCAGGAGTTGTCTTYGATAGCATCCAAGAGTAGGGAAGAGTAAAAGAGTAAAATAATCCTGTGTTGATGCTGTATGTTACTCATAATATATAGATACTTTGATAGGTTCCATCCATTTCTGTCTTCAAGACATCCTGAACCAGATGCTGTTAGCAGTCCTTAATGACTTTCTCTTCCATGAATGTATACAATCTACTCGAAAGCATACAGAGTTTTGCTGAAAACATTGTGTAGCCAGGAGTCCTACAGCTTGACTGAATAATGAAGATTGAGAGGAATCTTCTTCTGTTTATTTTTATCCTGCTGGCTTCTAGTTCATTTGATGTCCTGTAGTTTTTGTGTTAGAATAAACAGTGAATGATCAATCCTGCTTCCTCTCTGCATGCCACTTGAGATTTTACAGCTGTCTTATTTTCCCTTCATCATCTCTTTTTCTAGATGGAAGAGTCCTAGTTTGCTTAGTTGTTCCTTATAWGTAAGTTCTATATCTTTGATCATCTTTGTTGCCCTTCTCTGAACCTTTTCCAGTTCTACCCTGTTTTGAGGTGGGGAGGACCACAACTGCACCCAGTATTCAAGATGAGGGCAAACCATGGATCTGCACAGTAGTATAATGATCTTTGTTTTGTTCTCTATTCTTTTYCTAATATTTTCTAATATTTTGATTTTTTTGACTGCTGTTGAGCATTGAAGCTGATTTATTAATGAAAACAGCATTATTATATTATGCTGGAACATAGTGTTATTTTGTTTGTGATGTTAGGGTACATTTTTTCATGTGTCTTAGTTTACATTTATCTGCAATGAATTCCATCTGATACTTTACTGCTCACTGTGTCTTGCTAGTCTTCATTTCTTCTCAGACACTCCATATGTTTAGAACYCAAATAGTTCAGTTTGATCAGTAAACTTTGGCACTTTGCTGCTCATTCCCTTTTCTAGGYTATTGCTGAGTGTGTTGAACAGCGCAGATCCCTGTAGAACTCCATTGGTTACCTTCCTCAGATACAAGAATTTGCATTTTCTATTGCCCTCTGTCTCATATTTTTTACCCTCTGTTTCACATTATTTACTCTATGAAAAGCCTTCTGTCTTACACAGTGACTACTTGGTTTCCTCAAAATCCTTTGGCAAAATAACTTGTCAATGGCTTTTTCGAAATCTAAGTAGAATATGTCAATCTAATAGCCCTTATTCATGTATTAAGTCACCTTTGGAACTCTAGAAAAGGTTTGTAATGCATGGTATACATTCATAGAAAACATTTTGATTCTTCTTCACAATGTTATATTTATCTTCATGGACATTAGTTATATTTTTCATTATGGTTTCTAATGTTTTTCTCTAATGTAGACATTAAACACACTGATACATAGTTCTTGAATYTCATATTAAAAATTTGGCATTATATTTGCTACCATCTCATCCACAGATACTATGGTAGTTTTAAGTGCTTAAGCAGCTAAGGTATTTCATCCTTGAGATCCTTTAGAACTCTTGGATGATGCAGCATTTTCATTGATGTCTTGGGAGACGCCGCTAAGACTTAGAATAGGAGCTTTTCTGTTCTGTTTGCTTATTAATCATGAAATCAGAGCCTTTCAGTGTTGCAGAAGAGGAATCTTCAGAAGCTGGATGCTGGTTTTTAATTGTTTACATATGCCCATAATCACATCCAGTTTGCATCCTTTTGCTTCTTGCACATTACACACAGAGACTACAATTGGAATGATACTGTTTTAAGTTGAAACCAGGAGTTTTAAGCTTGGTTACAAAACTTGGTAATTATTTGACACTTTGAGATGGACTGAAAAGCTCTTATTTCCTTCCTTACTGTAAGGAGTTCTGTGCAGGATTCTTTTGTTTGGATGTTTGATTGGCTTTTGTTTGTAGTTTTGACTAACCTTGTTGCCTRAAATATCTAAACATAATTTAATGTTTGGATATGTTTAATTTATAAAAGTAGAGCACCCAAGCAGTATGTCTAATTATTTTTTTTTAATAGTCTTACCGTTCTTTCTCTGGATKCTTCTTTACAGGAAAGATAGATGCAGAGGCTGTTAAGAAATATGCTTACCTTAACATTGTGGGAATGGTTGGATCCATAGACAATGACTTCTGTGGCACTGATATGACCATAGGTACTGACTCAGCTCTGCACAGAATAATCGAAGTTGTGGATGCCATCATGACCACTGCTCAAAGGTAAATTGCGCATGTTACGGAGACTGATAATAAATTTATTTTAATTAGAGGTTAGATAAGTGGGATTTGTAATATATCTAGAGTGTAAATAAAAGTTCTTTTTGACTGCATCTTCCAAGTGTCTTGGTTTCTTCGTTGTAACTGCTTTTTCTTCGTTTGTGTTGTGGCAGCACTTTAAGCATATGATTGTAGAGACTGCATCAGCCTTAGGGGCAGACTTGGTTTTTAATATGTTTATAGTCTTTCACAGACATAGTCTATTAGAGAAGATGCAGACACACTGTGAGTTGTACGAAATAGCATCGCTTATACAAAAGCTTTATTTCAGTAAAATGTAACCAATTAAGTGATTTTTTTTTTTGTAATACAGCTGTATCATTACAGTTACCGACTATGGGTCTGCATCATTTACCTTTCCGGTAAATGTTCATGTCTTCTCTCCTAGCTGCCTATACATGCTTTAGAAGAAAGTAGTAGTGAAAAAGAAAAGTGCATTGGAAGATACATAATTGTAAATCTGTTGTTTAATGTGGCAGTAATTTTGTTTTGCTAATGTTTTACTGTTTTGCTAATGAATTCTATGTTTGGTAAGCATGGTAAACACAGTCTGTGTCCTGATATAGTTAATTTGTTTTCTTATTTTTACAGCCATCAGAGGACATTTGTACTGGAGGTTATGGGGAGACACTGTGGGTATGTATTTTGTGTCTCATACAGGTATAATTATGAATGGTTCGGATTTCTTGACCTTAAATGTCTTATCATTTGTTCTGTTTATTAGGTATCTAGCTCTGGTTAGTGCCTTAGCCTGTGGTGCAGATTGGGTGTTTATTCCTGAATACCCACCAGAAGAAGGCTGGGAAGATTCCATGTGTGTTAAGCTTTCAGAGGTAATCTATTAATATGTTTGAGATTCCCTGATGTCTTTGCAGATCCTTGTTTGAAAGTAGTGTTTAAAAAACATGACCAGGACTTTCAGCAGGTCTTTGGTTTTGGTGTCACACAAAGTTCTTTGTGATCTTGAACAGTCCTTTTCCTGCACTGCGATTGTTTTGAGGAATTATATGACCCACTCTGGGAATTACACCTATATAAGCAATATATATGTGTACATTTCCTCAGTAATTTGGTGTTAYACGTTTCACTTCTTCAATGAAAAGATGTGCATGAAAATAAAATGTGTGAGAACACTTCACATATGAGTGGTCAAATACAAGAAATGTTTCCTCAAATCCTAGCAGCTTMATGTAGAGCAATTGATGATAAAATTGTGCTGTAAATTCTTTTGGGGTTTTTTAATTACATGAATGTACTTTTATTTATATTATAGAATCGTGCACGGAAGAAAAGGCTGAATATTATTATTGTAGCTGAAGGAGCTATTGATTGTCACAACAAACCTATAACATCGGAGAAAGTTAAGGATGTAAGTGTCAGCATCCCTATGATACATGATTTCTGTTCATAAGGTGGGGCTKCTGTTAACAACAACATTTCTGTAAAGTAAATCTGTTCCTGTAAGGTAGCTTATCACACAGTTGTATTTTCTGCTTGTGCTTTACTGTCTAAGTCCATAGTCAAATGGCAGTTTGTTCAGTGGCTATTAATTAGAACCTTTTGTTCTTGTAATACAGCACAGCAGTTAGAAAGCTCAAGTCAGTATTTATAAGCCTATTTTACTTTGTATGTCTGTAAAATTTTAATATTGGTCTGTCTCACAGTGAAATAATACTGTGTGCTTTGAACAAAGTGTTGTCACTTATTTCTGAGTGGTTGCTTTCCTACAAATTTCATTGGTGTCTAAGATGAAGAAAACTTTTAAGCTGAAATTTTTCTGCTTTTTTTGTAAAGGGTCCCTTAACAAACAAAGYTGGGAGATAGTCTTTGGCAGAAACGAGTTATGATACTTCGGCTTTACCTGGGGTTTATCAGTCCTGTGACTTTGAAGTTTTGTTTTCATAGTCAGTTGGAGAGAAACCTTTGACTTTATTCAGAACTGCAGTTGTATGAAGTAAAATTTAGTACCAAGTGGTGTTAAGTGTACATAACAGCAGATAGYTGTTGTGCGTTTATAGAAGAAACATTACTTCCTTGATAAAAAWTTCAGCCAGTTAAAACATTCAAAACCTATAAATACAAGGAATAGAAGATTATGTAAATAACTTGTAAAATTTTTTTCTGCTTTATGGCATTCAGTACTTACTCCTAACCTTACAAGCTTACTAAAGGTAATGAAACATATAATTCGGTGTCTTCAGAGTTGATATGTAACAGAGAAAATGGAAAGAAAGTGACTGAAAGAAATAGTATTATTRTAATAACTTCTACTGCAAATTTAAAAGTCTTGTTCAGTTAAGGTTAAAAGTCATCCTCACTAAAGTTTTACTCAATCTTTTGGGACATGTTATCTGGCACATAGATGAAACATGAAGCAAATAAAACACTGCAATTGAACTTCTTTCAACTAGTACAATATTTAGACCTGTTTTTGTAACTTTGCATAATGAATCCATTATACCTGTAGTTAAACCACTGCAATCTAAGCCATTCTTTTTCCATTACAAATTTTCTTTTAGATTAGGAACCTGGAGTTTARTTCTATGTTAGGAATAAACTAAAGACTGGCTTAACTCTAATAGTGTTTTCATTATTGTTGACATACTAATGCATAGTATATGCAGAATTTTATTACTGCAATCACACATAAAGCAGAGTAATGCTGATGTATGTATAAAATAATAATGATGATGATAAACCCACTGTATTTTGAAATTCTGTGTAGCTGGTGGTTCAGCGACTTGGTTTTGACACCCGAGTAACCATTTTGGGTCATGTGCAAAGAGGTGGAACCCCTTCAGCTTTCGACAGAATTCTTGTGAGTATTCCTAGAATAATTACTCATGGCACCACATAGTGCAGCTACATTTTGATTGTTTATTTGGGGRAGGGGTGGTTCTTTGCCTGATTAACTTGACAAATCAAATTATTATCTCACATTAACTGTCTGAATGGCTCAAATTTAGCATAGTGAAKCACTTTACGTAAAGGAACATCCTTTTTCCTGTTTTAGGATTAAAATGCAAAGCTTAATCGTCCATACTTAAGGATATAAACTGCCCACAACATTTTAACCTTACTAAGGAGTAATTGGTTTCAGCTTGATTAACAGAGAAATCAGAGCCTTTTCTATGATTGGAAGCCTTGTGCTTTTACATGCTTGCTTGTGAACACTCAGTCATTCTCTATTTCCAGGCGAGTCGTATGGGTGTGGAAGCGGTGCTTGCCCTTTTAGAAGCTACTCCAGATACCCCTGCCTGTGTTGTGTCCCTGTCTGGAAACCAGGCTGTCCGTCTGCCTCTGATGGAGTGTGTGCAGATGGTGAGGTTCTGGCAAAAAGCCAATTTATAGTTATTTGTTTACTACAACAGACTACTGTGTATGATAATTGCYTGTTGTCATTAGGACATTGATGGAATGTGTACAGCACTTTTCCATATTTGGGAATGAATAATGAAGTTCGTGTATGTTCTCTGTGTTACTATTTATTTGCAAACTACCAAGGAATAAGAAACACGTATCTTTTGAATCTGTTCTAAAATTTCATCTTGGCTCTTCTGTTCTTACTGTTACAACGAATTCTTCAGATGTTTACCGTCCATTTACATGTCATGCACAAGTCAGATTTCTGCACTAAAACTGTTCAGTTTAAACTGAAAAAACAAAATGCAAAATAGATGCATTGATTTCTTTTCCCATGAAGGCTTTATATGTTTTTCTGCTTTTTTTCTTCTCCTGTACATTGTAATGTATGCTATGATGGGAGATAACTCATAAATTGAGGAATTGTCAGTATTTATTTTTTCACTATGGAAATATGTTAATACATGGAATATATTAAACAATCAACTTCCTGTGTTTTTTAAACTTACTGAGTAATCAAATTGTTTTTTCAAGACTCAAGAAGTCCAGAAAGCCATGGATGAGGGAAGATTTCTTGAGGCTGTGAGGCTTCGTGGAAGGTATGGCCGATAGCTTATATCAGTTTATTTGCTGTAGAAAAGCTGAATTGTTTTGCTGTTCTGCTGGCACATGAAATTTTATTTTATATATTTTATTAACTGTGTGGTTTTATGTGTTTGAGAAGAAGAAGAAGAAGAGTTGCTTAAATAGAATAATCGAAATTCTTACCTGCATAAAAACATGCAGAACAAAGCAAACTAGTTCACTGCTGTGTCAGGCTAGTGGCTGTTACTAGGCTAACTGATCACACAGCAAAGAGCTGCTGTGCTATATGAGCTGACTGGAAGCAACCATAAGTTTGTTTATTTAAGATCATGAGGCCAGTCCTGTGAGCTTGTTTTTAAGTAGTTGGTAGTTTTCCAGCAGTAATGTTGGAGGGAGGTGTTCTTCACTCCTGTCAGGAGAACAGTTTCTGTTTCAAGTCATTTGGTAATAAAATGCGTTATTCCTAATCTAGAAAACTAATCTGTTAGCTACATAGTTGTTTTGGATTTCATGACTATTGTTTTACAGGATTGAGTATTTTTCGGTGTTCTCTCATTTTCAGTTTTTACCATGTTTTGCATTCGTAATAACAGTGGTGTTAATATTTCATACCACTTTCTAAAAGTTTCTGAAAAATTCAAATGTTCSTTTAAAATGAGTTGAAAATTTTACTATTTTATTTGCTTATTTCCTCATTTGTTTAGGAGCTTTGAAAACAACCTTAACACATACAAATTACTGTCGCACAAAAAAATAGATGCCGATCTTCCAAAGGTAAGGGGCTTTCTTGAGTATGCAGTGGGTGTCTGCTTTTGGGATGCATTAATACTCCCTTCAAACCTACATTATAGGATAGTTTATAAAATTAAATATTATAAAGAAAGATGGTTGCAGCACACAAGTTTATTCTAATAATAAGTAATATTTTTTTAAAGTGAAAGACCCTCATAAATGAAAAATTTCCCTGTAGACAGTTTCYTTCTGTCTAGAACGTATATCTGGTCCCAGTTGTTGCAGTGTCTGATCCTAATAGTTACTGTTTTGCCCTCTGTTCCTCACTACGGAGAGAAGGAACGGTGATGTAGTCATGATTAAGACTCTAAAAATACTGAGATAAAGGAAGATTCTGTATTAAAAGAATTCTAACCCTTCCTTTTGAAGGGTAAAACCACTCAAGGGCAAGTCCAGGAATTCATGGGAAGCAATATTGAAAACAGGTGCATCACCTTTACCTGATCTGATAAGTCACTGTGCATAATACAGTAGAGGAAATTTGGTTCTTTAATTCATATTCTTACGTTTTGTGTATGAAAAAATTCGGATTTCTTAGGAAGCAAACGAATTTTAGACGGGATGTTTTTTGTTTTTATTAAAGGTTTACTGAATAGTTCTGGGTTTGATCATAGTGGCTAACTATGTCACCTCACTTGTTAATTTCTCTTTTAATTGTGGTTTGTGACYGTTTTTTACCTTATTTGCATAATTATGTTGCTGTTGACATTTTTTAGGTTTTTTTTCCCAATTAAATATTTGAGTAATGATTATTAGTAAGTTCTCAGTATTATTAAGGAGCAAAATTGCATTGAAAATACAGTAAGGACCTAAGATTGACCTTCAAGAGATCAAGGAATTCAGAATTTTTTAGGTGGATATTTAACATTTTCTTTGCCAGATCAGGTATTTGGGTGGTGGGGGTTTTTTGATACTCCAATGAAAATCCAGGACTGTTAGCACTGTGCTTTTGTATTTTGTTTTAAAATATTTTCATCATACCTTCTTGTGATAAATGGCATTAGAAGGAAAAGTAGGCCATGTGTAATTATTAACTACTTGGATTTGACCGTACTAACAAAATCTGTGTGCCTTCAATAAAACAGGTTGAATGGGAATTAAAAAGTAGATGAAATGTGCATGTATGTCACAGGAATTGAGGAAAAAGCTAAGCTGATCAGATCAGTAGAGCCAGCTGAATGCTCTGCTTCAGCAGTGCTTCTGCACACATTAGGTTTTGCTGCTTGTGATTCTGTTGTATTTTTCYACGATCCTTTGATTCTACCAAAGGAAAAAAAGTAGAAACCACATATATTCTGGTTGGGGTCTCTTTTTCTTGTGGTTTTGTTTGGGAGTTGTTATTGCGGGGTTTTTTGTGTGCTTGTTGTGTTTTTTATCAGGTGAAATTCCATGATAATTACTTAATAACTGTTCTATTTTTGTTTTGTTTTGTGTTCCCATTTTGCAGAATAAAGCTAAATTACTTAGATTGTTACAATTGTGTATGTCAATAGTTGTAAACAGTTCAGGGTCATCCTACTGACTTAAACCATGATGGATTTTATTGTATAAGCTCAGGCTGTCAATTTTGCTTCCATTTTGCTTCCATAGTTTGCTGTCATTTAAATTGTCTTTGCTAAATTAATACAGAGTGATTAAACTCCTTCTATCCCAGAAAGGTCAGTCTTGCAAAGTTCAAATTCTTTACTTAGTATATTTTTCTCTTAGTATTAATTTTGAAGCTGTAAAAWTTAAACAAAATTAATAAATAGCAGTGCCTTCTTCATTTTTTGGTTATTCATTTTATTTATATCTGCTGTAAATCTGCTCTTACTGATGCAAGTGAAACTGTATTGCCTTACACTACCTGACAGTTTCTTAGTCATAGAGAGTGGCCTCTGATTTATCTGGAAATAAGAATTCCATTTCAAGGAGTGTGTCRTATACAGATCTTAATTTCATGCTTAGCAGTTAAAATTTAATCAAAGATACTTACTAGCCTTTTACACCCAGTTGCACTCTTGCTTCATATACCAGAATACTCATTATTTCATGTTATATTTTAAATAGAACCTTCTCTGTTAGATTGCCTGTGGTTTAAATTACAGACTTACTGATTTTTCAGACCTTTCTGTTTGACTAGATTAGCCACTTACTTTGGAGACTCATTAAACTTTGGGAGACACTCTATATAAGCATTTATTTTGAGTCATCATGAAGTGTTAATAAGCTTAATGTAAAAGCTGCCATAGTCTGAGAATGTGTGGTGTTGTGAAAGATGCTGAGTGCTCCTGTTTGCTACTGTATTGTCACATGCTCAAAAAACCTGGCTGATAGCTTAACTTTAAAAGTTGTCTGTTCTGCTCTGCATTGTACTGATGATACACACATGAATGCTGTGGTGCTGGAATCGGTTCCTACTGTCTTTTTTTTTTTTTTTTTTTTGTCATTCTTACTGTGCTTGCAAAAAAAAAATAAAATTACTGCATTAGTACCGTGAAGCTGGTGGAATAACACTGGCCAGGTTGGATGGAGCTCTGAGCAACCTGGTCTACCGAATGGTGTCCCTGGCCATGTCAGAGGGGTTGAAATGAGATGATCTTTATTGTCCTTCCAGCCCAAACTATTCTGTGGTCCTGTTTTACGTTTCTTGAACCTGGGCTAGAACATAAAAACCTGAATAACTTAAATTGCAAACCAACTTTAAATTTTCAACATGTTCAGGGTCTTCAAAACTTCCTTTCCTTCATTCCAGTATTTAGCAACTGCATATGATGTACAAATTAACCATGGTGTAGGAATTAGAGTGCTTATTAAATACTATTTTTACCTTGCAGACTAATTTTAATGTGGCAGTTTTAAATGTTGGTGCCCCTGCAGCTGGAATGAACGCTGCAGTGAGGGCTGCAGTGAGAGTTGGCATCACTGAAGGCCACAAAATGTTTGCTGTCATTGATGGATTTGAAGGGTTCGCCAGAGGGAAGGTGAGTACCAGATGTGTGCATTACCTAGTGCTATGTACCCCATCCCACACCACCACATTTGTTCGCCTTCTTAGAAAGTATGTTCTGTCGTAACTGCTGAGAGAACTGGTTCTGTAAGTGCTTTGATTTCATAAAGATCTGTAAAACCTAGATTTTAACTGTGTTTCTCAACTATTCAGATCTGCGGAGTCATTTATGTTGTGTATTACTAATCGCATRCTGCAGAGCTACAAAATGAGTTCAGATGAATTCTACCTTCAAATTTTGGTCAATGTTTAATATACTGTAGGTTTTCCACAGGGTAACAGAATAATCTCTGATTCTGAACAGTGAGTTGTTGAATTTGTGTTTCTTTGCTGTAAGAAACTTGGCAATGGTACTTTATTGAGGGAGGAGGCTTTTTTTCCTTAGGTTAGTTAGATTCTTCTATTCCTCTGTTGTAAATGTTAAGCATCAGTTGGTGTACTGAAGAGAAACTGAATGCAAGAGTAATGATTTCTATATCTAGCTGGAGCCACAGATCCCAAAACTAACTTGACTTCAAAGACCTAGGGTTTAGATTTTTGTGTTTCATGTTCAGTGGGAGAGGATATGAAAACAGGACCAAGATATGAAACAAGGAGGGGGGGTTCATCATGGTCTGCAAGAAGAAAGAACAAATAGAATGGAARGGGATTGGTAGTAACTTAAGAGAAATGAAGTTAAACTCTCGACGCTGTTTTCTTTGCCGCATTCAGTTTTAGTGATGTCTGTGCCCAACAACTTGTTCCAGCAGCTTTATGTGAATTAGTACCTAGTGTTGCTGCAGCTCGAGAGAAGTAATTGGATAATCACTTAATAAAATCTCCTCTTTTATTCAAAGATAAAGGAAATCAGCTGGGGAGATGTTGGAGGCTGGACTGGTCAAGGAGGATCAATTCTTGGTACAAAACGGTAACATCAATATTTTGCCAATTTATATGATGAATTGTRTTCTATGTAAGCAGTGCATGATTCCATGCTCTTTTCCTTCCACAGAACATTTTTAAGTCCTCCGTTTTTGTACATTGTGGGGGTTGTTTTGTTTTTTTTATTTAAATCATTGTGTTCTGACTTGGGTATCTTTATAGTACTGAACCAGCTCTGAAGAGCAGGAGTTGGTACCTCAACTTAAAAATTTCTGGGGGTCCTTATGCTTTAAAGGGTTGCAAACCTGCAGTTTCTTTACAGTTGACACGATTCCTTATTGGATGTCTGGAARAGTTATTTGTAGGGATAGATATGTAAAACAAAAACACTGTGTTGCCTGCTCGGTTTATGGTTTCACCTTAGTAATTAGTTCTTACTGCTGCCTAGTCTGTAAATCGTTTTTCTTTTGGTTTAATGATTTTTAGTACTCTTCCTGCAAAATATTTGGAGAAGATTGCTGACCAGATGCGCACTAACAACATTAACGCCCTTATGGTTATTGGTGGATTTGAGGTACACTGCAATACCTAATTATGTCTAAGTAGAGTAGAATTCCTAACAAAATTAATAGTCTGTTYTGATTTTTTACCCAATCTTCATGTAAAGTGCATTTGGTTATATCTGTGTTTGATACACAACACAAATAGTGTTTAGAAAAAGTGATATCAATCAGCGATTCTGTGAAAAGCTGACATTCAAGACAGTAACTAGAACTGCTAAACAGGATGTGCTAAATGGATAAATAAGTCGAGATAGCATTATAGTGTTTTTGTATTAAATTAATGAGTTCTGTAGTGCACATTCCAGTCTATACTGTATCAATACTTAGAACATACTTCCAGAAGTTCTTGATTCTTAATAGGAATTGCAGTGTGGTTCCTAATGTAAGCCACTCTTCTCACATAGTGCATTTCAAAATCTGCAGTTGATCTAGAGAAGTATTTTATTTTTTTCTGTATTTCTTGTTTGTTTTGTTTTACGAAAATAATTAATTTTTGAAATCTTGATTCAGGAAAGCATTTTGCCAACTCTTTGCGGAGAGGAATGTGCTCATTGCATCTTGATAAAGAATGAATCATCATTTTTGTCCAAGCTGTTAGTTGTGACCCTAATTCAGGAGTATTAAGATTTTAAAATCAGGAGAAACAGTACCTGAAGATTGGGGAACTAGTTTGTTTTGTTGAAAAGCACTTTATGTCTAAATTATTCATTTTCAAGAAAATATTTGTTCTATTTATTGTTTTCAAGTATATACTTGTTTCTAATGCTTTCTTTTTTGTCTGTGTTAGATTTTAGTGGTTCCTTAGTGCTCTGACTTGCTGAAGTGTGCTGTGGTAGAAATGGCTCCCCCTGTGGCCCTTCCCATTTTGTCACTCCAACTGTGCACTTAGTTTATTAATCCTGATTTTTCACCCAATGCCTGTGCCCACCAGGCTTACCTTGGACTTCTGGAATTGTCAGCTGCCCGGGAGAAATATGACGAATTCTGTGTTCCAATGGTTATGGTTCCTGCAACTGTATCCAATAATGTACCGGGTTCAGATTTCAGCATTGGTGCAGATACTGCTCTGAACACTATAACTGATGTAAGTTTGCTCTGGTGTGTGCACATACTAACAAAGCAGTTCTGTTTMAAACTGACTCAATTGGCTACAACTGGATATTTTTGTAGACCAGAACTTTGGAAATGTAATCTGGTATATTATAGTTACTTGATATAGCCACATTCATGACATCAGTTTAAAAAAGAGAAAGTCTAGGATCCCCAGTGCTTCCGTTAGATTTCTACTGAAACTACAATGACCTCTAAATTTTTAAACTGCAAGATAAGATGGCATCTATTTGTTGTATAAAAAAGAAGGAAACCTAGAGCTGGTGATCATTTCACTGTAGAGGGGAGGAAATCRCCACCCATTATATGCAGAGTTGCAGTATACTCAGCTGCAACAAACACTTAAGGAAAGTTGCTCTGTTCAGAAATAGATCCTTAGTTATGTAACATCTTTGCTTCTCTAAGAGACTATATAAGAGCCATATTTCTCTCATGATGGGAATTACATTTATTCTGCCAGTAGCAGATTTAATAAAAAGAGTTGTGTTATGAAGTATTTTTCAAAAAATCAAATCCATTAATGCAGTAGAAATAGAAAATGGAATGATTAATCTATTACAAGAAAAAACTTCTCAAAGTGTGATAGAGCACTGGAGAAAGCTGCCCAGGGAGGTTGTGGAGTTTCCTTTGGAGACATTCCAAACCCACCTGGGCGTGTTCCTGTGTCACCTGCTCCAGGTGACCCTTCCTTGGCAGYGGGGTTGGACTGGATGATCTCCAGAGATCCCTTCCAACCCCAGATATTCTGTGGTTCCTTRGTTCTCTAATACTAAACTCAGTTGGACAGAAAGCATAGTCATCAGTTGGACAAAAAGAGTTTCAAGTTGCTTTTCAAAATTAAGTGACAGTTTTCTTTTCACTTAAATGTATTTGAAAATTTAAATCATGATAGTTTTTTCATTTCAAGGATTCTTCAATTGCTACCAACTTCAAAAGCACCGCTGTAATTTTCACTTTTTTTTTTTTTACCATTCCAACATAAATAATTTTATCTTCAGCCAAAGAAACCCTTTATTTAGGAAATATCACTTTCCTTAACTATTGCCTTGAACAAGACTAAGCTAACTAAAATTCATTGAATGTATTCTTCATAGGCAACTTAGGTTATAAATGTTGATGTTGTTTCCAGTTCTGGTAAATAAAAATATCTCTTCAAAATGACTGATCACAAACGGAGGTGAGTAAGTAATTGTGCGTAACATCTGCTTTCCTTCTTCTCTTATCTTCATAAGCTTCATTAACCTGACTGACTTCTTTTTGTAGGTTATTTCGTGCAAAGGGGATGTATTGTAGTCAGTCAGTCAGTCTCTCTCCGTGTTGCTGTGGTTTGCTTTATATTTAGGTTTCTAGATATCATTTGCCTTCATTAGATAAAATGTTATTTCTGTATTTTCAATGCAGTAGTTGAAAACTTTTCAAAAGCATATTTTTCTGCTAATGGCTTCTTCTTGTTTTGCATTTTATTTTGCGTGGATTTTCCTCTGGAATAAATACAATAAGTAATGATTTTGCAAGATTTAGGTTCAATTGAGTGGAAAACTAAATTTGGGTTGCCTTTTTTGGGGGGAAGGAGCAGACTTCTGCATTGGGAAAAGATTTCTGCTTGGTAACTTTTCAGTTTTCTGCTCTGATTGTTTGAACATGATTCACTAGAACTGCCAATGAAGAACACATCCTTTCATTCTTGTGTCATGCTCAGATGAGGTTCAGCAGCAACTGTGCTCCCTGTTAACTGTGACCAGTAGGCTCAATACACGTCATACAATTGACTGTGGTAAACAAAAATAGGAAGTGGACATGAATGTCCATTATGTCTAGTTTATATRTAGTTTTTTATTCCTTTTACCACTGTTAGGTCAATAAATGCATTATAGTTTACAGTGCTCTCAGAGCAGTAGTACCTCTTCTGAACACCAAAGTGTCATCACRCATAGTTTGTCTGTGGGGTACTGTTCTTACCTTTGTGATCTTGCCTACCTCTAGTAAGGTAAGTACAATTGTGCTGGGTAATGAGGACTTGGCATTATTAGACAGTTGTCAGTTGTTTAAACTTGCCAAGCTGTGTAAATGGTACCTTGAAACACAGGCATATAAATTGTGTTAGGATTCTGCATTTAAAAACAGTAAAAAAACAGACTAACAGATACACAACTTCTGAATGAGGGATTAGGCAAGAGTGTGCCGTTCGTGAAGTCATAGATAGCGGATGGYACATTTCTCAGTAACTAGGATTTGGATTCTATAACAGATTGTGACCCTTTTGTAATACTTCGTTTTTTCCACTTCTGTTTTAAAATGCAGGCTTCAAATTTGGTTTCTCTTTTGAATAGTGCTTTAAATTTATAAGCTCTATTTTTCACTTCAATTTTCAGAATATTAGTGAGAAAAACTGCTAATGAAAGCATAAATATAACGTACCTGGAGAAAGCTGGATGTTTTACCTGAAGAGGATATGCTTAAGGCTTGTATATATAGGCATACAAAATAAATCTTTGAGGATTGCAGGATAAGAACATGAACTTMAAGTTTTCTATGAAATGAAGCATCACTAAAATAAATACCATAATAAAAATACCTGTATTCTAGATTTTGTTGCTAATTCGGTGAAATKAATAGAATATTATTTTGGATATTAGACTTCAGGAACGTGACAACCAAGAAGTGTTAGTTTTTTTGTTTTTTCCTTTACAGAACCATGAAGAGTAGAAATTTCTTTTTAAATGCAAATTGGATTACTTAATAGTGATCAAAGAGACATTAGCAATACATCTTGTAGGTGGAACGGAAAAGCAGAAACCTTGTCTGTAATTAAGCAGAATGAATTAAAAGTTATTCTTTCAGCAGCAGAACATGAAAAGAGTGGAAAGAATGAAAATTCAATGTGAAAAGAAACTATTGACAGGCTAGAGGAAGTTGATGGAAAGCAGGATAAACCACAAGAAGGTATGGAAAAAAAGTCATTTGATTTAGGAGCTGTAGAATTAAATGGGGAAATAAAAGGAAAAGGTATCAGCTAGATGAGAAAAATGGAACTTGAAAAAGGGAGAGGCTAAAACTTACTGTTGTGTTTCTTTGACAATCTTAGCTTTTCGCTAAAGGAAAAGGGGGTACAGGTTGATGACTTGGTTCTGTGGAGAAAAAAATAATAAACGGCACCTGAGGAGCAAAGAAAGCTGCAGTCTTTGCAGCTGCAGATTGCGTTAAGGCAGTCTCCACACATTTCCCTTGAAAAACAAAGACTCCCGTACCCTCCCAATAGCATATGTGGCTCCACATTACTCTGGACTAAGAAGCTGAAAATCAGCCCTGGCCACTAGCTAACCTGTGAATTTTTCATCTGCTTCAGTCCTAGCAACAGCTGACTTGGGGCAAGGGTGGTAACTCCATCCCCTTCAGTGGCCATTTGTATTTAGATCACCTTAAAGTCAAGAAACTGTAGTCTTTGCTTGACTGCATTAATTTTTATAAAGCATCCTTGGTTATTGCAATAACCTTTTTAGTAACACAAATCCAATAAAAGGGTAGGAAATTATTAAACCATTTTATTAACATAGTGCAGTATGCCTCTGTGATCTTAAAACCAGTGATCACTTGTTTACGCTTTAGAATTAAGTGACCCTATATTAAAAGCAGTTCATATTTYGCCACAGTGATGCAAAGACGTTGCATGTAGTCATCTAATGCTCGTGCTTGGTGAAGGTACAGTTATTGGATATGTTGGCTGAAATCACTTGCATCAAATAAAATGGCAATATTTAATGCAAGTAAAACATATCTTAACTGCATCTTAACATGCCATGAATATGGACTAACCAATTACGTTAGTTATTGCTTTAAATCTCCCTTTGACTTGGTTTTCCAGAAGTCTTAATATAAAACTTTTTAAAGAAACTCATGTTTTGCAGATCTCCAGGAAGGTGTCTGGTTTTACCAAACCACTGTGACTTTGTATGTCTTTATTCTTTTAGTGGAAATAGAAGTTCAAAGCAGCCTGACTGAGCTGAGTTGGGCCAGGCAGTTATTGAAATTTCCTAAGTGAAGTCTCATCCTCTCAAAAAAACGCAAATCCCAAATAAACCCCCCCACATTTGTTGCTCCTGTGGCTATACTGCTTCTCAGCTCTACRGGTCTGAAAGTGCAATCTTACACACTGTGTTTCAGCCTTGAACTGGAAGCATAGCACTGAGCTGTTGCATTTACAAAAAACATGAGAAGAGAGATTTTTTAGGAAGTCAGTTTGCATTTATGCACTAACGCCATAAAAATCCTGTCCTCTCACTGAACAGGATCTGCTCTATCTAGGACAAAAGCCCAGGAAGGAGAACTCTTACAGGTAGGGGTTTTTTCCCATGGTTTTCTTCTAAGTTATTGCTTTAATCAGTCACTGTACAGACATGCCTGGAGATACCTCAGTAGGTATCTAAGTTTGATCTGCAATAGTTTGCTTCTTTGAACCARTTTGAGAAATCAAGAAGATGAGACTTCTGTGAATATCAGTCCTTTCTGGGAGAAAGAGATGAAGAAAAAGTAGCATACTATGTAATCTGGCTTTCTGGTGGAGAGCCATTACATAGGCAGTTTGAAAAGTTGCCACACATCGTGAGAGGTGCTGATTAGATTAGAAATAATTGGAATAATGTAACTAAAAAAGTATGTTTACTGACTTAAAACAACTGCAAAATCTTAACCTTTATTTTGACATCTACCAGGAACACCTGATCCTTTTGACATTTTGTAGAGTTTGGAATCTTTCCAAGGACCTACAGATGCTTTTCAAAGAAGCCTTGAACTATACTTGCAGATTTTATTTACTCATCGATGTGCACATGTTCCTGGATTTTTCCGGGGCTAGATCCAGTGTATGTGCACAGAGGCAGATGTGTGATGTTAGAATCTTTGAAGGCATGGGCGAAACTTTTTTTCCGTACTCTTGGTGGAAATAGATGTGTGTCTTGACTTTGTAGGATAACATAGTTTTTAAAAAAGCATCTTTCTTTAAGCATTTTCTTCAAGTTGCAAGGGTTTTTCTAGTTAACTTTCTAAGCTCCTTAGCATGTATCAAACTTTGTTCTTTAAGTCCTTTCTTGTGGAATGATTTCCAGTCTAGCTTTATGCTGTCCTTTTCTGCCCAGCTGCTTCAGACCTCTCTGGTGTGTGCACTTCACATTCAGTCTGTACTAACCAGGACTAATCCTCTGTATTTCTTCAAAGAGCATTGTGCCAATGCAACCCCAGTGCACTGTTGTGGTATGTACAGGATATTTCACATTGCCCCAGATAATCTCACCAATTGTATTTACCTGGGCCGATGGACAGCCACATTTACCCTCACATGCCAGGAGTCGTTAGCAGCACAGTCCAAAGAGAAGGAATGTATCACTCACACTTGTACCACTGCTTTAGGCCTTTGAAAGTTGTCTGCAGCTCCAGGATGCTCGTTCCCGCTTTGAGGAGTTTAGCGTTCCTATCTGTGTGTTGCCTGCTACTATTAGCAACAATGTGCCAGGCACAGACTTTAGCATTGGTGCTGACACTGCCTTGAATGCTATTGTGGAGGTAAGACTGCATCTCTTCTAAAAGTTAAGATGATAAAATGCGTAAGAGAAGGATACATTAAGACCTTGAAATGTCTAGTTTTCTACAATAACGGTCTATTTTTTTAATGGTTAATAGTTCAGAAGTTTTCCAAGACTGATTAAAGATTAACCTTAGAAAAAGTGTAATGTTGTATGTTTAACTTTTGGGTGCTCTGTTTTGTTCTTCAAGACTGCTGCATAAGTACTTAGGGAATTTGCTTTAACTGAGAATAAAATGTTTTGCTTGCTTTGATTTCATTTTTATTTTACATATTACTTAGGTAAAAGAAGAAAGCACATGTTTTATAAATAAATGGCCCATTTATTGGGCGAACTGTTGACTGAGCACAGTGCAGTAGAGCATTTTGAGTACATGAGTAACACTAAACACATGAGAATAATGCCATAGACTCCATTAGGCTTAACATGCATTAAGTGCGTATAAATGCATGTATAGCATAAGCAGTTAAGTCTGTCATTGATGTTAAACTAAACCGTGCAAGGCTAGAACTTGTTATGAGTGAGTTCTTCATTCCAGTCAGAACAATCAGTGAGTTTTAGTCTGCTGTAGCTTTTTCCCTTGGGTACAGCTGTTGCATGAGCTCTTCTAGTTCTTCACTATCCTATTTACTGTTGGAGACAAAGCAAAGGGAACTGAGATCTAATGCAAACAAATCAGTAAATCTGCCCAGCTCTGGGTTTTATGAAACCCCTCATTAGCAGTCCATATAGCTAATTATGAAGTAATTGGCCAAGAAAGTCAAGACTAGACACCCACGAGGTTGGGAAATGCAGGTTTGTTTTCCTGCTGTAGTACAGTGTTAGTTGGTTATATAACGAATGATAAAGCTCTAGTATACTGATAAGTGGAAGAGCTGTGTCAGAAAACAGGGTGGCCTAGTCTTTGAGAGCTGCTGTACAGCATCCCTGGGGTGAAGGTGTCCTAAGGTGTAGTGTGGGCACATCATGTAGCAACATGTTCATAGGCAGGAGTTTTACCTCTCCGTTGGCTGTGTCCCCTTAGCCTCACTATTTTAGGTTAGTCTGCTAATTGTGACTGAGGCACCTTAAAAAGTGATAACATGAAAACACAATGGGCCAACAAATGATCACATATAGTGCGGCTTCCTCTAATTTTTTTTATTAAATTACAGTTTGTACAGATTTTAGTAATGCTCTCAGTAAAAAGATGGTTGCATCTGTTCAGTTTTACTGGGGTTAAGATGTTTAGTTTATGCTAACAGTAGAACAGTGTTGATTTGGTGAAGTTTTGAATATCAGGATTTTTCATTAATCTGGATGAGTTCATATGAAAGCTCAATAGCAATGGAATTACAGAAAGAGTSCACATGCCTTCTTGTTTAAGATGTCTGAAACCTGCACCACACATTTGAGATTTGGCCTTTCCAGCCTGTAGTGTAATAAATGAATGACTGATTCATTAAAGCCCATCTGTGCCAGTTTCATATTTGGGTATTTCCGTCACAGTCATTCTGAGAAAGCAAGAACAGTAGAAAGTTTTTACTCAATCTCTTGTACAGTCAAGGGTAGAAACCCTTCTAAGTGGATCTCAAGTGGTTGGTCCCATAAGCAACTACTGATCTACATCCTTGCTTCGTACTCGGAGATTCTCAAAAGGCAGAAAGTTTCATTCTACTACCAGCAGCTGGAAAACTTTTTTAGAAATCTTGGGGTTTGCAAATATTTTAAGTCTCTCAAAATGGGGGAGATCTTCACATGTGTATTTATTTATTGTCTAAAGACAAGATTTTTTTTTTCTACAATGTAAGTTAAATAAGTAGTACTTAGCCAGTTTCAGGCAGCTTTTTAAAAAATAAGTTAAAATTGGTTCAGTGCTACAGTATTCTGCAAAAATTTTCATGAAACCGTGTTTGGAAGGAGAAAGTAAAGTGCTTGTGGACATTGTAAAACCCAAGACAGGTAAAAGAAAGTTCCATTTTGAAAAACTGATAGGAGTTCAATGTAGGCTTTGGTGATGTAGCTTGTTAAGGAGATAACTTTCTGCTTAGGGTAACAGAATATGCATATTCTGAGTAAATTCATGTGAATTCTGTACTTTCGTGTGTAAGCACATTACGTGCTTATATATGCAAATATATAAATATGTATAAATTAAATTACATGTATCTTTTGCTATCTTAACCTAAATMAATGCATACACTGGTCTTAGTTTTTAAGTGCATTAAACTGTATTATGTTAGAAGTTCTAGGGGTTTTATACTGTTTTGTTTTCACACATATCAGTTAATTATTTGTTGTGTGATCTCTTAGGTTTTAAAGACCATATTGCTCACAACCTGAATTTAAGGCTGAAGTACTATTTTCAGTTAGCTGAATGAAGGTTCTGGTTTTAAAAAAACTGTGAAACAGAAGTACCTCAAATATTAAGCATCTACAGTTACTCATTCAAAAAATCAGTAATGCACGGGGATTTTTTTGTGACCATAATTGAGGTTGCAAGACGACAAACTTCCAGATACTTCAATTTCCATTTTTACTTAACAGAACTGGTGTTGGGACAGTACATCAATTTCACAAATTTCTTCCTGTAGCAAAGTGTGGTATATCCTATTAATTTATTTGTTTCGAAGACAAAGAAGGAAATACGATCTCTCTTATTTCTCTTACTTGCTTTCTGAAGGGAAGATACATTAATCAACAACTTTAAAATAACTTCAAATGGTAGAAAAATTCATTCCAGGAGATGAGTTTGTCAAATAGATTTTTAGTAGTATTAAAAGCTAGAGGTGGATAGTAACCTAGTTTCTAGGTTTCTACAGTTTCCTAAGTTACTRTGTTTTCCTAGGATTCCTAGGTCTTCCCACACTGGAGGTTGCCTCTGTATTTGTTTGTTTCCGAGTCTCTTAGGCAGCTCTAATAAATATTCATGTTAATTGGCTTCATGTAAGCAACAGATCTTGTAGAGAACATTCCCTGTGCTGGTCAGAATAAGGTGCGAGTGGAGATTGCAGTCTTCTTATAGTAAGTATGTACCTACTAGTAAAAAACCAAAAACATTTTAAAACATGCACCAGTATGTAGTGCTTGAAAGAATTATGTTTATGTGGGAATGGTTATTGGAAAGTAATTGGGTAATGCATGCTGACAACTTAGGAAGTTCAGTATAGCTGGGAATGTAGTGAATTTTAACATCCGTGCTAAGAAATAAACTTCAGTAATGAATAGAGTTAAAAAAGAGAAATTTATTCATACTACAGTTCATTAAAGAGCTTCATTATATTTGTTTGTGTCTGTGTTAGAAAACACAGATACACAACTGTTAATTCCAGTTAGACACCAAAATGAATTCTCATTTCAGTATTTGCAGGAAGCAAGTAAATAAGAGTTGATAGTAGAAAAACATTTTATTTTGACTCTGGTGTTCAGTATATGATTTATAAGAAATACTTTATTTAGTAATTATTACAGTTAAATGGGTATGCCATATTGGAATTTTTTGAAAGATTTGTTTTTTATAAATGTTTTARTTTTTTTTTCTTAAGCAGTAAGTGACACAAAGTTGCATGACACACAGAAATGTAAAAAATCAGTGTTTTTAGTGCATACTCAGGCTCTCATGTCTCCGAGCAGACGTGTGACCGCATCAAGCAGTCGGCCAGCGGCACCAAGCGCCGTGTCTTCATCATCGAGACCATGGGTGGCTACTGTGGCTACCTGGCCAACATGGGAGCCCTGGCAGCAGGGGCTGATGCTGCTTACATCTTTGAAGAGCAGTTTGATATCCGAGAGCTCCAGGTACACAGCATGTTTTGCTCATCTTTAAGTAGATCCTTAAGTTGTTGGATGTGTGTATCATAATGTGTATACTTGAAGTAGATGGCTCATGTAAGAAAAAAACATCTTCGACTGGATCTAAAAGCTGCACTTGCCATGGCAGTTCTTGTGCCATAGTGTTATATAAAGGAACATAGACCTAGTTATTCTTGACACCCAAGTGCAGTTACGTGACAAAAGTTACTGTATTAGCCATTAAACACCACTAGATGAACTGTTTCATTTTTAGTCTTTTGTTTGAAATTAGAATTAAATGAACAGACCTCTGGGTAGTTTTAAAATAAAGCCAAAACCAAGAGAAGAATATTTTACCGTTAAGGTAGAATTGTGTTAGAAGGCTTTCAGGACAGGAGCTGACCAGTGTGTCAGGTTTATTAAACACTGGCTCTGTTACCACAGCTATTCAGAGCGTGGCTGGAGGTGTTACTCACATAAAGCCCTCAGGCTTTAAGGATTAGAGATTACAGTGTATTACATACACAAGCTCATATGGAACTTGTCTACTGCAAGGATTTTACACTCTTGAGGTGGTTGATGCTAGCTGCAGTCATGGTCAAATACAAAGCTAAAAGGATAGAAATTCCCTCAAAAGCACAGAGATGTGAAATGGATCATAACTTACCCCCACTCATTTCTCAGTAATAGTCTATATGGATGGGAGTACGAGCACAGCACTGTATCCATAACAGGACTGCTGGCAGGACTGGGAGTAAGGGCAGGCTGTGAACTTCTGTGGCARTTTCTGTATTTTTATGTGTATCAAACTTGATGCTGTACCAGTATAGCATAATAAGCACTTTCCGGTTGTTAGTTAAATCTGTTACTTGCGATGTAGAGAAAGATGTTAGTTTTAACCCCAGATGAATAGCCATGCACAGTATGTTATCCTGAATTTCCAGAAATCTTGATAATTTGAATTTACTTACAAAGCTTTATGCGGAATACTTGACAGAAGTTCTCAGGAAATATGGGCTCATTAAAGTAATGTTAGAGTTCTCTATGTCCCTTTAAATTACTTGTATTGTTTCTAGGCTAATGTGGAACACTTGACTGAGAAAATGAAAACCAGTATCCAGCGTGGTCTAGTGCTGAGGTGGGTAAAGGTAGTTGTAAGAGATGGCATCAGTGATACTGAGCATTCTCAGCCAGGTGGGCTGCTTGGCCACTTGGAATGACACTCCAAGTCTCTATTCCCTGATTATTCCTTTAACATGAGATTTGTAGTAAAGTTGTTGCTCCAGAAAGCAGCTCTGGGGCCTGTCAGAAAGTTCAAGTCCAAAACTTCCTTCCTTCTAATTTGCTCTTTAATATTTTATCCTGTTTTCAAKCTACTGTCTCATCAGGTTTATTTTTCATTCTAGAGTCTCTCTTACTAAAGATAGTGTGTCACATAAACATGTACACATATAGTATGGCCTTTACTATAAAAATCCTAAAAATCATGAGCATGTTACATGGAGGTGAGTGYGATCAGGATTACTGCTGGTCAAAAAAAGGGAAAACACTTGTTAGTCAACAGCTGTAAAGACATCTAGTACTTTGTAGTAAATTTGCTAACTGTATCTGGCCTTAATTGTTACAGAAATGAGAACTGCAATGAGAACTACACAACCGATTTCATTTATCAACTGTATTCTGAAGAAGGAAAAGGAGTGTTTGACTGTCGAAAAAATGTATTGGGGCATATGCAGCAGGTAAATAAAGCCCTAAAGTTACAGTCAAGCTTCACTTGGTATGCGCAAAGTGCGTACGTGATTCAAGCATTTCAAACAACTCTGACTCAAGATCAAGTAAAAAAAGTGTGGTTTTTTGTTTGTAGGCAACCCAGAAGTTTATTTTAGCATTAGATTTTATTGCAAACCCTTTTTAAAAATCTAGGAAAAATTGCATTAGATTCTTAATAAGTTTCATTTTTATTCCTCTCYTGTCTATATTAATAAATAATTCCACTTTTTGTCTTACTGTAATACCTTCTTATAATACACTTACCTGCCCATCCATAATGTATCTGCCTCTTGAACCCTGGAAGAGCTGAGATTTCATTAAGATAATCTCTGTAGATGGATGGTTTTGTGGAAGAGACAGTAGTGAGCTACTCCTTTGGCCTGTGTTACCTGCACTGCTTTATCTCACTRTGCAGCTTGTTAGTGGGCAAAGGGAGTTCCTGATTTGTCTCCACTCACCACTGACACTGAGGAGAGGGCAAATGGTCCCCTCTTTTCATCTAAGAAAGCAGTATTGATTCTGTGAGAATTCTTCAGGTGCTGAACACAAATTTTAAACACTTCAGATGGATTCATGTGGTGGAGTTTTTGGCTGGTTTGTTTTTCTAAACGGGGGAAATGGAAATACGAGGTAGAGCAGGCCATTAGCAGAGATGGCTGATTAAACTGACACAAATCCTYGTTTGATCAGTAAGCTAACTCAGACTTCAATTCTTGCACAGGGTGGAGCACCTTCGCCATTCGATAGAAATTTTGGGACAAAAATTTCAGCAAAAGCTATGCAGTGGATCTCCAAAAAACTGAAAGAAACCTACCGCAAAGGTGCAGAAGTGTTTGATGTAATCCCTTGTTCCTGTCTTTGTCTGTCAGTATGTAAGACTACCCCACTCTGCAAACATATCAGTGTTTGTCAGTTAACATACTTCTTCCCCTCCTGATGGTTTTATTACTCAGTAGTGCCTTGCTGTGCTCCCTGCTGTACGAAGATTTCCACTCGAGTGAGGTCAATAATTCAGATACCTGTTTTATCATCATCTTAAACAAAAGAGCCAGTGTGATTGCAGGTTTTCATGCATGCAGGAGTTGATGCTTATATCGTTATATCTGTTCTTTTTTGTTTCATGCTGCCTGCATGGGAGACAGACGGAGGTAATATGTCTTCTTTGGGAATTTTTATAAAGCACTATTTCCTAAAATCTAATCTAAAACTGGATGCTAAAATTCAGTCCTATTGTTGCTTAATTGCACTGTAATTTCATTGCTAATTACCAAAGCTAAAAAAGTGAAGATCTAACCCTATTAAAGCACTAATTCGATGCTTTATCATTCTATTAAATAAGCAGTAGCTGAAATTAAGCTACTCCAAGCTTTTCGTTCAGTTTAATTACAGAAAAATTGTATTTGCCCTTACACTGTGAGTAAGAAAGATGCTGAATTACTTCATTCTTTTTAGGAAAAGTATTTGCCAATACTGATGACTCAGTTTGTTTGCTGGGAATGCGTAGACGCAACCTTGTCTTCCAACCCGTGGCTGAGCTCAAGACTGAAACAGACTTTGTGTACGTATCCCTGCCTGCATGGTAAACACCTCACCACAGTCTGCCTTCCACCACTTCAAACAAACACTTCCARCATCTCACTGCTTCTGGCTTGGGCCTGCCTTCAGCTAGATCCACTTGGATTGTGTGCTTGTCTTTTCCCTTTGTGCTTTTACTTCACCCTTCTTCTGAGTTGCTCATTGCGAATTCTGGGACTCTGCTGTCCCCTTAAGTAACTTTCTTGTGACTGCCTTTGCCCTAATGCCTAGAATTACTTTACTTCTGGTTCAGTTCAGTGGGGCAGCATTTCTGTGCCAAATTTGGTATTATGCCTACCTATAAATAACATCTGCCAGTAAGATCTGTTCATTCCATGGGGAGTTTGTCCTTGATTCTCCTCCTTTTGGGTCAGGGTTTACATCCCTGAAATGAAGGTTAATGTCTGATCCCATTTATAAGGAATGTTTGCGCCTTACCCTCTGTGTATTTCACGTCCCTGTTTTCCCCCCCAGACACAGGATTCCCAAGGAGCAGTGGTGGCTGAAGCTGCGACCGCTGATGAAGATCCTGGCCAAGTACAAGACCAGCTACGATGTGTCAGACTCAGGCCAGCTGGAACACGTGGCCATGCTCCCAAAGGAAGCTGAGACCGGAGCCATCTAAACACACCACATTTAGATTGTTGTCATAGATGCACATTGTGAGTAACAATGCTTTAGAATCGTTACAGCTTTGTTTTGTAACATTTAAATTATTGTTCCAGCACTTTATGTGAAACAAGACGTTCAGCTGTCACACAGATTTTGTCCCGTTTGTGTGTTATGTTTGAAACAAACCCTTGCATCTAATGGAAAAGCACCAGTTACTGATACTGCCCTTTAACAAGCAAGTGCAACACTGTTCTATGCACTCTGTAAGTTACTCATTTACTGCACTTTGTTTCAGAGTACTTACACCCCAAAAATAAGTGTAGATGGCTAGTTTTGTGTTGTTACAGGATGTGCTTAATGTTTCTGAAGTGAAATAAAGTACTGTTGCAAACATCACATGTGATGTGTCACAAATCGTGTTCCCTTGCTTTTGAACAACGTGGGGGGAATAACACCTGAAGGATTCTCTATCCACAGCAGTGAAGAAGAAAAGAAACTGCCCTTTTCCTTCCCTAACAGTGCAGGAAGTCAGTTAGTCACACCAGGGCAAGTGTTTCTCCGTGTATAGGAATGATAAAACTATTCCGTGGAGTGGGGATGAGCAGTTTTAACAACTTGAGTCAAGAGGGTGTAACCTGGTCCTTGTTTCATGTTTTCTTTTTCTCAGAGCTGCTTCAAGATTATTAAAAACCCCACCATTCTGTTCAGAAAGGGTAATTAGGCTGACAAACAGCCAAAAATGTTTTCTCAGGCCAGTTCATACTACTGACTAGTTTATATTAACTAGGTGTTGACAACAGGGTATATTCTAAATCATGTCACACCAAAATATGACTGAATGTTGCCTTAACTGGCAAGCTAAACTGAAATTTATATCAAATAGACTCCCGTGATTCATTAGGGATTCCCCCACTGCACTGTTTACTACACACTTAGCTTGGTAGAATGTACTGTGTCACAGACAGGTCAGGCTGAAGCTGGCTTATGCAAAGGAAGCTGGAACTACCACACCACAATGAAATCCGTCAGTATGAGAGACAGTTCTTTATATATCCAACAGCAGACATGATTTCAAACAAAACAACCTTTAAAACTAGAGCTTTACATATACAAAAATACTTCATTTATATAGTATTCATATGTGATTGGAGGAGTGAGGATTCAGTAAAAGATTAAGGTCTCTCTTTGCCATGCAGAGCATGTAATTATTGCTCTCAATACTGTATGGTTGGAAGTTTTTTCACATAGTTACTGTCAGTAGGGCAGCTTCTAATGGGTTTGGTGAACACTGTTAAAAACAGCAATGAACGTTTCAGTTGGACCATAGCACTGCTAAAAGTTACTAAAAAACCCCTAATGCTGTAGTCACAGAGGTTGGTTTGTTTTGTGTGGATGTCCAGCAGCAAAGTCATCGTTTGACCCATGAGGGATCTTTGGTGAGATCTGCATTTTCTGGGCCAAGTACAGCTTGACCACGAGTGCTCTTCCCAACTGCAAGATACCTGCAAAAAAAGAACCCATAAACCAGTGAGAAGCTGCTCCATTCAGTTACCCATAGCTCTGTTACACAAGTTAAAAATACTTCCACGTACAACTTGTGTTTTCCCCAGTCTTCACAACCGTCTCTCCTTAACCCTGCACTCTGCAGTAGAGGAATTCTCAACATCTACAGTGGAATTCAGAAGTCAGACACAAAATGCTACAAGTCTAATGGAAACAGCTCATACAGTGAGCGTACTCGGGCTCCAGACAGTTTCTGGGCCTTCCAAAAGTAAATCAAAAACAATCTCCCACAAATGTAGGAGGGAGTTACATCTACTCAAAATGCAAGTAAGCAGGATCTAATTAACATATCCTTTCCTAGGTTACAAAAGAAAATAGTGAAAGTAGTATGAAGGACCAAGGGAAGAAATCCAGTAACTTAAGTATGACAGCTTTCCCAAACTCTTCTTAAAATCATGGTTTTGCTCTGTTTTTCAAGTAAACATTTTCCTAAATTGAGCACAGGCTTACTTGTTTGATACATCAACCAGGTTATCGCTGTTGACAGCAAAAAGTTGTTCTCTGTGCGACTGCTTCATTTCATCTGAAATCCCATACAGGAAATGATCCATTCCTAGGGAAAAGAAAACAAAACCATACACTGCACTGTAATCTGTCACAGCCACATGCAGGCATGAGTGCAAACTATGATAGGAACATGTGCTGGAAAGACATGGAGACTACCATCAAATCACTGTTCTGTGAGAGTATCTTAACTGAATCAAGCATCCTCAGTTAAAACCAGAGTGAGGTAGTAACAGTTTCCTATTTAGGAAAAAAAAACAATTCATATTCTATTTTAGCAAGTGATTTAGTTTGTCAAAAATCTGAACATAATGGTGGTCCAGGAAACTTAGACATAATTTATTGTGAAGAGTCTCAGTATTTTCTAACATTTTAGACAAACTGCACTTCTTGAAGCTTCTATTTTTAGAACTCTTTATATCCAATGAATTGTGATGTATGTGCAACATGGTTTGATCACCTTTTTGTACTACACACAGAAAACATACAAATGCTTTAATGCTTTTGTTGAAATAYTTACCTACACCATTTTAATATTAATATTATGGCACCTTGAACAACCAGAGAACTCCAAAATAATCATAGAAAAGCTTTTTGTCAGACAAATAACCATAGGGAAATAAACATGGCTGGGAGGACACTTGTTAACTAGTCCAACCTCCAGCCCAAGGCAGGCCTGACTTCCCAGCCAGGTAAGGTTGTTCACATCCATATGCAGGGCCCAGAGACTCAAATAACAGCAGGAAGGGACAGGTGTTCCCTGCACCAGTTCCCAGGCCTCTGGAACAGTGCTCTCCTGTTCAGTGGTGTTAAGATCTGTGTTCAAATGCCAAAGCATGTTCGTCATCCCTCACTGACACCAACACCCAATGTGCAGGCACTGCCCTCGTGCACCTCGCACTGATTGCTTTTTAACTGCTCAGACCAAAACCAGATTCTGTCAGTTAAAAGTCAGCGTAACTTGAAGTGTTCTTGTTTAGTAAGTTAGTGTTAATACAAGCACATTTTACAGTAACACTCATTTTAACCTTGTAATTCCTTTATGTATAGGAAGGGAACGTATTCTAACTCAGCAAGTTGTGGATTGAAATTCAGCTGAGAACAAGGGAGGGAGGGAGGGAAACGTGAAGAAAGMAAAGCTACAGTATGTCAGTAAACTGAAGAGATGTGAAGATACTACCAAGGCATCACGGGTGTGCAGATCTGTAACGATGGGAACGCTCTCCACCCAAGCACATAGACTATGCTTCAGCTTCTTCAGAAAACATATGCACAAAAGGCTAGTGACATTCACAGTCAATATGCCTGCCTCAGTCAGGAAAATAATCCCTCAGCTCTTTTTGCATCAGAGGACGAGTATTTATTTGTTTGCTTTTAATGCTTCCCAAATCTAAAGCTGTTCCCTCCATGTGTATGCACCTGACATCGAGGAGCAGTATGAACACAAAAAATTCAGCAGAGCCTGAGTGCATGTCGTGGTTCTGAAAGGGAGCAAGAGCAACCTTACTGCTTCATTGAAACTGCAGTTACCTTTTTCCCTTTAGACTTAAATTAAAAAATAAATAAACACTGACAGTGCTGGGAAGATGGTGAGAATGTACCTTTATCCGAAGGAGCTATTGGTGCATCCACAGCAGCAAACACTGCCAGTTTAGCTTCATCAATATCTTCTTGTGTGAATGCTCCAGATTTGGCCCATTCGACTGCTTTTTCAAACGTTTTCAAGGTGGCTAATGAATTTGGGTCTCTTAGAAGAAAAAGAAAACACAAAATTAATTATTTCAGTCTTAGAAAATGAAAAACCGAAATTGCTTTCTTCTCATTAATAATTTACTATGCATCACACAAACATACACAGGAAAAACAAATTATAAACTACCTTTTCATGTACAAAAAGAGGTTTTGGGGGTTGATTTAGTTTGGGTTGTAGTTTTCCCCAACCCCCCCCCAGAAGAAAGTGGTGTTATAAACCAAAAAAATTTGGAATTTTAGATACACAGGTGCAGAAGTTCAGTTGCCTAAAAGTAGTTCCAAGACAGTGTGCAGAAAAGTGGCATAGTAAAAGCTGGTCAGGTAAGCCAGCACTGTTCACAGTGGGCTCAGAAAGCACCACTGCCATTACTGCCCACACCAGGAGTATTTATGATATGCTAGCTGTATCTCTTCTCCAAGTTGCTCTTCCTGCCACACCTGTTTTCACTCTCTGTAAAACAGGTGCCACAGGTTAACTACTACTGGCAAGTTAAGGACTACCGCCAGGACAAGTCCTACCATGCTGAAGCTTCACAGAGAGGCTGCTCAAACTCCAGYGAGGAATCCTGTGCTAGGCTGCCTTGCCTTTGGGCTAGGAAAATGACTGCAGCCAGGACTCCAGCCACACAACGTTTCTAGTGGGGATTACAACTATTCTCTAATACCTTCAGTACAAATCTCATCTGAAAGTGCCTTGGTAAGCCAAATACAAGGTAACTGTTGTGGACTGGCAAAAAAGAGGATAAAAAAAGAAGGAGAAGGCAGTTCTAGCTCATCACCAGCAATGCCTTCTGTTGAATGATTCCAGCCAGCCACTGAAGGAAGCTGCTTATTTTCAAATTCAGGACCTTAGGGAACATCACCATTCTACTTCATGGTYTCAAATTTAGAGTAATCTTGAATTCCCTTTTTCAGGGCCTCCTCAACCCAGAAAAAACCAAGTGAAAGCCAGTTTTACATAAATCTGATACCGAGACAGTAAACATCAAAGTAAAGAGATGCAACAGTGGTTGCTACCAGCAGAGGTAAATTAAGCTTTCCCAAGCACACAAACACAAGAATGCAAGGAGGGTTTTGTTTATTAGGCAATCTAACTTCATCAGCACTGAATCACTATTTTTATTTCATTCCTTTTACTTCACTTCTCCTGGAAAGACTACTACAATTAAGTCAAAAATAAGATACAGGCAAGTGCAGTCAGTGGTCCCCTCAGCCATGAACAGGAAAGAACAAACCCACCGTTACCTGTAGGAGTAGAAAGTGAATACGCCATTGTGACTTAGTTTAGCACCTCCACCATAAGCCCCTCCTTTCTCTCGGATTTCTGTGTGTAGGAATTTAGCTGTCATCAACCGTGCCAGAATTCGAAGGCTGCAATGAGAAACAGAAGCAGCAAAGATGTTAAGTGAACTGGACAACAATAACATTCTCAGTTTCCTCTAAAGCTCACCAAGATCCTCATTTGCAATGCATTGCTTCTTGTGATGTAAAACAGCAAGGACATACTCAATATTTAATAACAGCTGAATAATGTCACATCGCTGCAAGAGTGGCACTGCTCTGGAAYGTTCCCTGACCATTTACATTTATTTCACTTTAACAAAACATGAGAGCAGTGTCCCAAGCTTTGTTACATGCAATAGGATTGTCACCTCAGGACACATCCAAGTAGGCAGGGCTCTTTATTCCAAGGACAGCAGCCCCTCATTACTTAATCTCAGCATTTACAGGGCTTCTCTGGGCCCACCCATGCAAGAGCTGCTTCATAAAGATTTTGTGACAAATGCACTCCAAATCATTTTCTATCAACACTCCTTTTTCTGCAGTCAGACCAACCCTTTCCATTTTGTTTTGTGCTATGCTAAGCTCCCTGATGTTCTGCTTCCCACCTGGCATAGTCTGCAGCCATGTAGGGAACTGTTCGAATGCATTCCCCAATATAGTTCACTGGGAAAGGAAGCACAAAATGGGTCTTCATCTGGCATGGCTTGAAAGTAGGATCCTAAGAGAAGAACACATCATTGTCAGAGTTAGCAGAAAAGACAATTTATCCATCTGAGAACTGTTTTTTTGAGAGATAGGAAATTCTGCCAAACATACAGACACACAAACGCTAAGACTGCCACTTATCCTACACTGCAACCAGGGACATCTTCCTTGTGCTGTATCAGCACACAGAATTGGCTTGGAAAACTAAGGTAGAGGAACACTGTACATCAGCTACCCATCCTTGCTTTTCAGCTTCTCAGTTCTGCAGATTTTGAATCACTACCAAGGAGTTTGGATTTGGACATGGATTTACTTTGATTGAAACAAGTGCTCATAACTCTCCACTTCTATGTCACATATGTACATGGTCACCATATTGTATCTCAATCCATCCACTAAATTCTAGACATCACAGTCAGAAACTCTAACCCACGAAAAAAGTAAACTATTTAAAACAGCATCTGTAGTACGAATTTCTGCTCAAACATCCCCTGCAATAAACTCAAATTCTTTCTTACAACACCACTTCAAAATTTCCAGTCCTCTGCAGAGCTCACCTCTTTGCCCCTTTCACACATACATCTGTCTGTACGCTCACTGAAGCACGAGCAGATCCTTGCACACCTCTGGCAGCTTTTATTCTGCCATTTCAAAACTCCCCATCCTCTCTTAAATTCAGAAACTCCATTCCCAGCCCCTCACACTACTCTGGCTGGGCCAAGCAGAGCASTGTATTCACAGCACTGGTCAACAGCAAAACTGTGGGCTGAGCTCTCCCTGCCCCTCTCCTCTAAAAGGAGAATTCAGGCTATGCCAAGCTGCTTTTCTCTCCTGTAGCCAAATACAGATTTTCATTTTCATTTAATTGTCACTAATTCTCTTCTGTCAGGTGTCACTAACATTCAGAATCCTTTAGGGAGGAGACAAAGGAATGGAAAGACTAACTGGAAGTGATTAAGTTTGATGGTGAGTTGTGGAACTGAAGGGCATGAATTATGTTTCAGTGCTGTGCTTCTGTAACAGCTTCAGACAGACCATTAGCATCAGTAACAGCCCTGGAATACCAATAATGTACCATCAATAATGTACTTACATTAACTAATTTCCTTGTGATCTGCAAACCAGAAGCCATTTCACTTCCCACAGGTTTCACTTCTGAAGATTTCTACAAGAGACCCAGTCCTCATATTACAAGATGATTTAACTAAAAATGCAACTCTTTGCACTCGAATCTCTTTAAGGCAATCATCAAATCATTCCTTCACAAACATAAGCAAGATACTCGATTACTTCTTTATACTTCCTAAACAAATGGCAAATTAATTTCCTTCCAGGAGTAATTTGGCACTGACAGACACCAAGACCGAGATTAAATGAGGTCCATAACGTTTCAAACTATCATTTCACTCCTGTGTAGGGAACTGGGAGCTTATTCCAGTCTCATCAGAAATTAAGACAGATCTGTGTATTGACAGAGCAGATCCTTTGTCAACTCCACTGAATCAAGCATATTTTGTGCCAAATGTCCTGAACACCCTCATAACAGAACAAATTCCTATGCAACTGAGGAACTGCACATCATGCCCTATTTGCTTTTGGCCAACATTTCAAGAAAAGCTCAGCTAAAAAAGAAATTGCAGTTTTATGCAACAAGGAAAGGAAGAAATTCTTTTTCCACACCCCACGCCAAAGCAGTAACCTCAGGGTAAGGCTTAACAGCTGATCCACAGCATTGCTATTGTCTACTTTATTGCAGTGAGGACACTCCGTGGCAAAACACAGAGCAGCTGATCACAGAGCTGACTCTTGCAGATTTCTTCAGACATCTTTGTAAGGACACAGTATCCGAGTCCAAACAATCTTCTGCTGATTGCACAAGTGGTCATGACACGATCAAGTCAACTGTATTTGATGCCCTAGTCACAAATGACATAATTTCTCACCTCAATCACATGGGGACGAACAGGTTTTCTCTCTTTTTTACTTCTAGCTATGCCCTTTAGAAATTTCTCTACTTCTTTAGATGCTTCTGGTATCTGCTSAGGTGCTGCATTCACTGAACACCTGTCAAAAATACGTATCAAGTTTTTAAATATGGTTTTGTGTTTTCAGGCAGTCTTTTATAATTTGTACCACTTTGTCTTTCCAAACATTTTCTATTAAATTACCAGCACCTCTGCTGGTCAGAGATCTCTGGTAATCACTAACACAGAGAAAAGCAAAATACTCATAATCTAGCATCTGATGGGGAAAAAAAAAATTCACAGGCCAATTGCTTTTCCTTTGCTTGACCTAAAACACTTTCAGACCAAAAACTGAGCAGTTGCTGTCAAATCCCTCCTGTGCACAAGACAGGACTAGCTCAGTTTTGCAAATAAAAACGTCTCTAAAAGAAATCAATGCCCTCTGTATCCTCTCTTTACAGGCAGCCCTATCATTGTTTTGAACAGTACAGATATTTACATAATTTCAGTTATCATTTCATGCTTCAAAAAACAAAACTTTGCAACTTCTGTCACTTCAAACAGACCCATTTTGGGTACCAATGCACCTGACATTAAACACCTTAATGGGCCCTCTTTACTTTTTCCAATATATGCATAAAGCAAGTTTCAGAATGTCACTGCTTTCCTTTTAGGATAAAAAAATCCAAACCAAACTGTAGTCAACTCTTACAATACATTATGACAGTATTTGTCTAATGGGCACCTTGAAGGGGGATGGGGGGGAAGGCAGAATTTTGAGTACTTCTGTAAAATCACACAGGCCACTTACAAACTTTGGGTACAACAGTTACCTATGAAATTTGCTGTAAGTTTCTCATACAATTAAAAACCGAATAAAATGAGCTACCACAGGTACCACTCTGTAAGCAACGGGAATTAACAACACTTTTGTAGTTTTTCCACAGACCTCCTGTTTCACAAAACCCCAGCACACCATGAGGTGCACTGAGAAAAGCACATTCACAGAACATGGCCTCTCTGTAACCAAAATGCTCCTTTTCTTTCTAGCTGGAACCCACCTGATGTTGTCACTATTTAATAAATACTTCTTAATGCGTGGTAGCTTGCGTAGAATTGGTTTAATGTCAGACATCTCTGCTATTCTCTTCATCAACTTCACCTGTGCAGGAAGGCAAGGCAGAAAGACTACAGATTGAATCAACAGAAAAAATTAGCAAAAACCAGCATGTAATTCCACAGTGGAGGATTTGGGCCTTGCTGAAGGCTATTAATAACTTCTCACCTGATCCATCCCACTGAACATTTCCTGCAGCTCTCCAGAAGGTGTAAGGTTTTTGCTGGCTCTAATAGAGGCATATAGATGCCCACAATCTGGAATGCCATTTGACAGCTCCTGGGCAGTCTTCTTAACCAGCACTCTGAAATGTTCTTCCTCCTCAAATCTTGGACTGAAAAAGAAYAGAAGCAGCTCTCATGAAAAAGGACATCAATGGAATTTATTATACTGAATAATTCATCATCTCAAGTTCAACCAAGTGCTTTTAAACTGTTGGTTGTCCATTTGATATAGTCATGCCATTGATGCAATATGTTAAGTTTAGAAAGACACTAAATACATAGTTATGAAAAGAAATCCCAAAATAGGATCTCTAAGAAGAGGAGAATGGTTGGGGGAAGAGTGAAAAAGAGAACCCCAAAACACATGCAAACCCACAAACAAACAAAACCCAATGTACTGTACTTGTTAAATATTTCACTCCATAAATGCATCATGTCTGGCAGATTTCTATCCAAGCACAGAGATGAAAAGAGCACACCCTGAAGGAAAAAATAAAAAACAAAACACAAAAAACCCTTCACACAAGACAACCAAAGCAATGGCCCAAGAAATGCACAGTAACTTTTTATGGAAGTGATGCAATGATGCCTACCTAATGCTACACATCACAAAAATCACTCTAATGCAGGCTGTTACTGAAGTCAGAGCAGACATGAAATGTGACTGCTCTTCTCACAAAGCAAGCCTAGTAATCCCTCAATTCCTCCTTCTCAACAGTAAGCAACAGCTCAAAAACAAAATCTTACATTTTTTCTCATAAAGTACAAATAAAACTGTTCTTGGGTGCACCTTCCTATAAAGGAATCCCCCTGATTTAAGTCCAGGATCCATAGGGAGCAGACCTCCAGCAAGTCTGAAAAAATCTCAAGAAACATTGCCAGCACTGTTATGCCCAACACTTAGATGTAATGATCCTGCAAACAGTGGCATAACACATTAACAGCAACCTCTGTGTGTTACACCATTCTGTCCTCTACCCTCTGCTTCCAAAATATTTTGGAGCATTCAAAAATATGGTGACACATGCTAGTGAAGCACTGCCTTAGACAGAACACCCACATCAAGCAGTCCCCTTCACACAAAACACTAATTTTGTGTGTAATTATCTAATTTCTATGTTACAAAAAAGGCAGGAGTCCTTTCGTACACAAAGTTTTCAATGCACATTAGCTGACCCTCTACCTGGAAGCTCTGACTCTTAACTACAGAACTGTTATTGCAAGTGTAACATCTGCAAGGTTATGATTAATTTACCTGTTCATACACATCCAGGTGTGAATCATCTGGAATGATATGCGGGCTGACTGACATACCACCTGTTTTTAGTTCTATTTTCTGGGCTTGCTCCCTGTAATCAAGGGCTCCACATCCCATCCTGTGAAAAACAAGAGATTTTTTTTCATTTTCAGTGTATGCCAAAACCAGGATCCATGTGGCATTTGTAAAGTAGTCTGTTTAGGACAATACTGATTTATTAAAAATCGAATATTCACGGACAAAAACCCTCTAACTAATTAAAGTTAGAAAGTGGTATGTTCTATTTGGCTGGGGCCCGCGTGGGATCGCTCCCAAAGATGCAGTGCCAAACTGTGAAACAATACAGAGTCCTTTTATCTACAAAAGTTCTAAATATTAAAAATAAAAAATACATATTCATAGCATAAACACCTCCCATTCCTGCTTCGTATGATAATTAGTTAAAATATCATTACGCATGCGTAGTTTGCTCTTTGAATTGAGTCGGTGGGTGTATTTTGAGTGGGGGGTCCAAAAAATGCGAAGTAAGCGTAGTCTTCCTCTTCATGAACTCTTCGCCTCTTGAGTTTTCACAATAGTTTTGACCCTGAGGTTCGTTCTGTACCCTCTCCTGTCACCCAGGGATGGATATTTCAAATAGAGAAATTAATATCTGTCTACTTTTCTTTTAGATCTTAGTACTCTAAGTCTTCTGGTTCTTACTATGAACACAGCTGTAYAAATACAGGATGACAAACAATTAGTCAGCTTCATTTTAGGTCTAGCTCCTCAAGTAATTATTAACTTCTTAAGTAGTTCCAGCTAAATTTATCTGCTACATTTGTTCTAACTAACCTTACTAATTCTAACAAAGCTAACTTTAAATAAAAATCTAAAAGTCCTAAAACTTCATGTTTCATACTAATTTAGCAACTAAACAGTTTGGGGCATTATCAAGCAAACCTAACACTAACCAAACCTAACACTAACCTAACACTAACCAAACATGCCTTATAAAAGCTTCACATCACGCTTTTCAATTAAAGCATCCTGTTAATTTAAAATGTTGTATTAAAAAGTGTGCTTTATGCATAGGCTCGCTACCAACATCCATACGAACTACATCAACAACATCACGTAAGCTGTTAGCACCAATAAAAGGAATATATTCTTCCCAGCCCAGCTTCTGCTCTGTGCTCCTCTTTCCCCTGTGATGGGGTCACTGTTTCCACAGCAAAATTGAACCGAAGTCTATTCAAGGGAAAACTTTAATTTCTGCTAGGCTATTGTTCATTTATAGGAATTTTCCAATCTGTTCAGGGAATGTTTGTGTTGATGCTGGGCAAAAAGGCAATGCAGAGAGTGATGGAGAAGGRGAAACAAGTTGGCAACTCTGTGGGGAGGAGAAAAGACAACTTTCTGCAGAAAATCCACTTACCAGCATTTCCCTTTTATAGCAAGAACAAATGCTGAAATTATTAAAGGCAACATTATTATTTTGGCAAGCTGTATTACAGCCTGTTGCTTCACCTTCTAAGAAAGTAAAGCTCTCACTTGGTAATGACATTGCAGAAGAGTGGCACATATGGTTTGAGCTCCTCAGGAAGTGTGTTCAGGCTGGAAACAGCTCGGAAATAAACCACCCCATTGGTTGGCTGAGCACAGTACTGCACAGGAATTTCATCAGCTAGGGATAAAAAAACATAAACAAAGAATAACCAACAGTGTCCCATTATAAACACTCAAAAGCAGAACAATTTCTCAGAAGAACTTCCCATTATCAATAATTTTCAGTTGGCATTTCAGAGCCACCTTGTTTAAATTTTGCACATTATACTGAATGCTGGACCAAAAGGGTTTTATGGTTTATGTCTATGGTAAGGTAATGGACACCTGGACAATCTGAAAAGAGTATTCTGCTAAGAGAGGTCATATTTTAGAGATAGCATTCAAATAAAAGAAATGGTAATTTGTTTCTGAACAAGTCGAGAAGTTTTTCTCTCTTATTTTTGCCTTCACTTCAAAGTGGAAAGCGGCTTCTTCCACTTTCCACTCTTCCTAAGATAGGCCATTAGAATATATACATTAGAATTTTCACAAAACCAGGTCATTTTCTGCATCAAAATTATATAGTCTTGACACTTGCTGGTAATTTTTGAAGAAAAATGTCTGATAGAAATATACTACAGGACAGTATTTACCTGCAAGATTTTGACAGAACTGTAACAACATTGAGCTCTACCATCTCCTATCAATCCATGGGGAAGCCACTAGCAAAGCAGAGAAAAACTTGCACTGAAGTTATGAGGAATGACAGTCACTTATTTTTTTTCCCATGGCTCCTGTATGTCATATTCTGTAAAATATGGGTAGGGAGGAAATGCAGCAAGGTTCCCTGCACCAGCTGCCAACAGCGCTGCAGCCTGGACAAGCCTTTGGAAAGTGGGGAGATTGCTCAAGAGCACTGAACGTGCCACCCAGAGACTCCTCTGACTGCAGGGCAAGGTGGGAGCATGCCCGTGGCAGGGAGTTGGCATCAGGAGCTCCTGCCAGCCCTGGGAAGGGCAGGAGGCTATTCCATGTTGCCCTTCAGAGGGGATGGCTCTGCGGATCCACTTCAGTGTCCAGAGCTGCTGGGCTGGAGGAAAAGGAGCATAACTATGGACCACAAAGAGCCCATGGGCAAGGGGTAATAGCTGGGCCAGCAGCCAAGAACAATGCAACAGTGCTGCTCTTTGGAACGTGAGACAGTGGCGACACCAACCTGTGAGTGTTGTCTCCAGCACAGTGAATGCGATTTTGGGCTCGATGTCAGACACTTTTAAAGCTGGCAGACAAGAGGTATCCTGAGGTTTGCTTTGAAGAGCAATTAATTCCAAACCTAGTAAGGAGAGAATACCAGTTTGTCGTTTTCAGCTTTTAGTGAAAGTGGAAAAACTTTATGTAAAAACATAAAACCTACTGAGATGATGCAAATCAGAAAAATACAAGAGTCAAGTCTGGAATCTTCTATCCATAATTTGGAAAATATTTGCTAAAGCAAGTTCTGCAGATTATTGTGTAACAACAGGGAACAGAATACCCTTGTTCAATTCTCCTGCCAATCCCCTCTTCACATCCTGTTTACAGTAACACGCAATTTAATCCCTGAAGTGACACCTGTCAGTCTGTCCTGTCACTCAGCTCTGAACACCAACCCAGACTTGGCAGGTAAGAAGCTTCTTTCTAACCCAATCCCCCCCAGTTCTTACTCAAGTGCTCTGTCAGAACACTGATGCAGCTAAATTGTTGGGATTACTTTCACATTTCAGCCTTTCACATTCTAGCTGGTCACCTCTTGAGTACTCTCCAATTTATCTTTGTAAGTACAAAGCCTCCTCTGATTTTGTGCTCCCCTATCTCCTGTCTCGCACCAAAGCTTCAGAAGATTAATGCCACATTTTTGGAGGATTTATGTGACCAGACCACTGCTTTTACTAAATTAGATGACTGCCCACGGCTTCCAAGTGTAAATTATTCTCCAGAATAAGTTAAACATAGCATTACTTTTAAAGTTGCTTTTTAAGCAGAAAATGTAAGAAATAAAATTACAAAATCTAAGTTTGATAGGAGCATGGAGCAGACCTCATGCTGATAAATAAACAGCTTCAAGGTACATGATGGTGTATGTAAGTATCTGAAGGGAGGGTGCCAAGAAGATGGAGCCAGGCTCTGCTCCTTGGTGCCAAGCAACAGGACAGGAGACAAAGGGCAGAAACTGAGGGACAAAAAGTTCCAACTGAACGTGAGAAAGACTTTCATTACTGTGCAGGTGACCGTGCACTGGAACAGGTTGCCCAGAGAGTGTGTGGAGTCTCCCTCACTGGAGATACTCCAGAACCATCTGGATGCAAACCTGTGCCATGTGCTCCGGGATGTCCCTGCCTGAGCAGGGAGGTTGGACCAGATGACCCACTGTGGTGCCTTCCAACCTGACCGATTCTGGGAATTCATTTTCCACTTAGTGCAAGCTACCATGAGAAAGAATAAACAGATTGGTATTTTAAAACTACTTCCTTTCTTCTGCCCTAATGGAGACATTAATTATTCTATTTTTTAGCGTTAAAACTAACAGAATACACCAAACATGCACTGTAGTGTAAGCACTGCACTGCACAGCCCTGTAACACCTATACACAAACTTGCAACAAAAAAAAAAAACCAACATCCCTTTCACTGCAAATGCTGGAGAGTGCTTGAAAATTAAGGATATTCTACAGAACACCAGCTAAAAAAGTGTAGTTTTAAGCAGTTACACAAATAAAAATGTGAAAAAGCAAGTTAACCTTTTTCAAAGATTTGGGTTTTTTCTTCTTCAGAAAGTGCATTGACCTTTTTTTCCAGCTTTTCTGCTTCCATTTTAGCTTGTTTATCATGGTAGTCTTCCTCTGGACTCATTGACAGAGTCAATTTGTGTGGATTATCCTGCAGAAATATATCCCAAAACAACACATTATTAATTCTGAGGGCAACTTCCGTGCCCCAGATTATTGCTTCATCAGCAGCAGATGAAAACAGTCTGTGCATCACTTGGCTTGCATGTTATCAAAAGTATCACAAACACACAGCCTGAACTCTTGGTTTCATACAGAACAAGCTGCTGCGCGGGTGGGGAAGAGGCTGCTCACCACAAGAACAAGCACCAACAACCTTCTGTGAAGTTTCAGTATAGAGTCAGAATCCCTCAGCAGCACACAGTAYTCATTAGTTTAATTAAATCAAGGTTAAACAACTGTGCATAATGCTACAGAGCAACATGCCCTAAATTTTATCTGGAAAATGTTCCAAGATGGGCAATTTTGTTAAAYGCAGGAGGGTTTGATTAAACATCTCTTTCAACCTGCCCAAGCTTGAATGCACAGAGATCCCATATGATGTAAAATGTGCATGCCTTATCCTGCTCAGAAATGCTTTACAYATCAGCCTTGCTGCCACAGAACTCCAGGCATTATGCAAGTGTCACAACTGCTGTTGAATTCTTCTTTGTYTATACCAGACTGTGGAATTTTAATATCAAAATTACTCAAGCAGCTTCCATTTGCCATAATACTGGAAGGCCAGTCAGAAGACAGTGACCTCAAAAACTGCCCATTTCAACGGAGGAGTCAAACAGCAACATCTGTCACTGACAGACACCACCAATAATTTGGGACAATGTAATCGGATTCTGTTTTATGAGTTTATATCCCCCGTGCCTGTGCGGAAAGGCTACAGAAACCTGACCATAAAGAGGGAAATGCAAAATTAACCAGCCATAGTAAAATGGACAGGATGAATGGCATTCTCTCCCTTGCTCCCTGCCTGCCTGCTTTAATCATTTCCCAGCACAACAGTGCACAATCTTCTGACATAAAAATACCCAACTGTTCTCATAGTTTCCTATCAAGTCATGCTTTTGCCTCAGCCCCTTCAACAGAACTGTACAGTAAAGGACATTCACAAAAACACTGCACCTGTATTTCTTCCCTACAGAAGCCAGAACTTCAACAGCTCCCTACTACCTCCAGACACTAATAATGCCTTTAGCAAAACTGATTTCAATCGATGCCACTGTCTCTTGCTGCCTGTAAGTATATCAGAACCAATATTAACTCCAATCAGGGTGGCAGTTACTTATAACAGATCTGCCTTTCAAAACAACTTAAACAAGTTGACTAGGGAAAAAAAAAAAGGCAAACAAAAACAAAACCCCACCAATAAAACAACAACTAAAAAACAAACAAAAACCAAACCAACCCAACAAAACAAACCCAAAAAATCCCAAACCACTTTAGCATTGCTATCACTGGATTTTTTTTTCCAGCACTAACTAATTCAGGGCTTCAGAACTATTCTATGTTATAATGCCTTTAATGGTTTTATTACATTTCTGCAAGAACTCCAGAAGAACATATGGAGAGGATAACAAGAGAAAGAGCAGAAAGTAATTGGCACTGACAGCAAAATTCAGACAACAGTTCAGTGAAGGTGAGGATCAAGACAATCTTACTTGTAACCAAATCCTTCGCAAGGAAAAGGAGATACAATGTCAATACTCAGGAACACATAATTAGGTMTGTAATTCTCTGTTGACATCTGAACCTCTCATCAGGAAACACCCATGTGCCCTTCTATAGCATTAGGCATCACAGTTTGGTAAACACTTTTCAGTGTTCTATTAAGTGTGGTTCCAAGTGACCAAGCAGATAACTTTTTTTTGCATTATGGAAAGTTTTCACTYCAACCATTTAAAATTAACATGTTTCATTCGAATCTGCTCCTGTTCAATCTACAGCTAGAAACAGGCAATTTGGTCATAAAAAATTAGCCTTCAGTTTAAATACAAAGTTGTGATTTAAAAATTAATACTGAAGATAACTTTCCRCAAGTTTGCCTACCTTAAAATATGTTTTAACTTTTTCCTGAAGAAACGTGGGATTTTCTTTAAGACACTGCCTGAACCGAGAGACTTTATCCGCGATCTTCAGAAGCTCCACTGGATCCCCATCTTGATTCCAGCACGAGGCTATGTACTGAACGGGAAAGAATAATTGGGTAAGCAGGACAATCCATCAGCATTTCTCTGACAGCATTTGTGTTCCAAAACCACCTTATCATTTATATTTGAATAGCAGACATATAATGAGGAGTCCTAATGTATTTGGAGGGGGAAAAAGATTGCTAAGATTAAGGTTCTATTCCATAATCATCTGTCCCATTCTCTCCATTCTTGCCTCTAACTTTATCATACCAAACCACCATTTTTTTAATTACTTTTTTTTTTGCAAAGGTGTGTATATCTGTATTCTGGAAATATACTGAATATACTGTAATACTYTTTCCTCCCCATATTTAAAATAATTTTTTTTAGCTCAAGAAAGGAGAACAAACAGGTGGTAGAGACAAAGTAGTACATATATACTACAGTCTCCCCATTTAGTGTATCAGTCAGATGAAATGATTTATAGGAAGGTAACTCAAACACGTAAAACAGATGGGACTTTGGAGAAAGAAGATACTAAATAACCAGAAATATTCCCAAGATATTTCCTTGGGAAGGTTTTTTATTCTAGTTTGATTCTCTAATTTGAGACTATCAAGCTTGCTCAAGTTGCTATTGAAAGTTCTTCAAACACCACAGCGCAAGATACCAAAAACTTCTCCATTTCTATTCTGTATGAATGGGGAAAAAATGAAAACAAAGCAAAGCACAAAAATTCCAAGACATATGAAAAAAAAGCCCTAAAATGCTTTATACAGAGAACAAATGCACAAGAACTGTCAAAACCACCKTCTCTTTTCTACCTCTTTAATTATAAACAGGTACCATAAGCCTTCAGCCTTTTTCAGTAGTAACTATTTTTATCTATTCTGCGAAAATTGCCTAGCATGATATAGAAAATAGTATTCTTTTAGAACATGTTTGAGTTAATGCTCTTGAAATAAAAGTAGCCACTCCTTATTTGAAGCTTCTGTGTGGTCACTACAATTCTCAGTAGGCAACCTAAAAGTTTAACTATGTATCTAAGAGCACAGTCCAAGCAGCTTTCGAACACTGACAGGCTTGGGGCCATGACCGCTTCCTTGGTGTCACGGCTGATCCCTGGCTGCCAGCTCAGCTCCATGCAGCCACTCGCTCACTGCCCTGCAGCAGGGTGCGGGGGGAGGATCAGAAGGGTGAAAATTGAGAAAACTCACAGGTTGAGATAAATGCAGTTTAACAGGTAAAGCAAAAGCTGCGCACCAGCAGAGCAAAACAAGGAATTCATTCCCTGCTCCCACGGGCAGGAATATGTTCAGTCATCCCCAGGACAGCAGGGCTCCATCACTTAGAAAGACAAACACCATCACTCCAAATGTCCCCTCCTTTTTTCTTCCCTCGGCTCTTACTGCTGAGCATGGTGTCATAAGATGTGGGACATCCCTTGGGTCATTTGGGGTCAGCTGTCCCATGGAGAGACCTTATTGTGGCCTTTCAATATACGAAGARAGACTTTCTACCACATCCTGTACTGACAGGACAAGCAGCAATGGTTTTAAACTCAAAGAGGGTAAATAAAGAAGAAATTCTTTAGAGGGTGGTGAGACAGTGGAACAGGTTGCTGACAGAAGCTGTGGATGTCTCATCCCTGGAAGTGTTTGAGATCATGTCAGAAAGGGCTTTAAGTAACTGGATCTAGTGAATGGTGGCCCTGCTTACAGCAGGGAGGTTGGAACTGGATGATCTCCRAAGGTCCCTTCCAACCCAAACCATTCTATGATTCGATGATCACTTTAGTTATAACTAGGCACTCTTCAAAGTCAACTTCTAAAACATGACTTCAGGGAACCAAACTGAAATATAATCCACCTCTATGGGTGTATTAACATTAAATGCAGCAAGACTAGTCCTTAAAAGCAAGAAATTTTTAAGAGCTTTCTGTTGTAGAATGAAGGCCTAACAGTGGAAACAACTTCAAGACTCAAAAATGTTGAAATAAAGAATATGCATAAATATTTCATCAGACAGAATTACAACATTTGAAGACATGCCAGGAAGTACTGGCTATTGAAGTCAGGCATATTTTGTCAGATTTACTATGAAACATGAAAGGCACCTAAATATCCCCMATTTGCCTATTTGGCAGCATGGCAATCTGATTGGAAACAGCTTTTATTTGTGCTCTCCCATTTACAAATCTGTTAATCCACAGCTCTGCTTCTTTGCCTAACTGTGTATGTCAAGGAATGAAATCCTGCTCACGCAAAGAACATACATCACCTGAGAGACAGAAAGCAGAAGACCCACTAAGGAACCGAAGTTGCCCCAGAGCAGAAAGGAACAGAGGACATTAGAGAGTGAGTGGCTGCAGGAGACCCTGATTGCCACAATGACTGCAAATACTGCACCTCACTCATTCCAATATAAGATAACTTGCAGGCTTCTTCAAGACACAATATTCTGCTGTGGAATATGTTTTTCATAACAGTTTGGTGCCAAAATTTGGGGCCAAGAGTTGAATTAGCGCGCATTTCCCCCTGCGAATCTAGAAATTAACTTTTAGCAGTACAATCCTAAATGCCATAGAAAAATACAGTCCTTCTATTTGGCTTTTAGAAAACACACAGGCATCTGGCCAAAACACACAGTTCCCAGAGCCAGCATGATATGTCCCTCACAGAAGTAACCAATGCCACTGCAATCAAAGCTACTATTCAGGCAAAGACAACAGGCTCACTGCCCGATTAACTCATACAGTGACAAGTCCAGAGATAGTCTGACAGCTACTGAAAAGAAAGAAGAAAGATGTACACAACATGACAAAGGAAGAGCCCTTAAGTGAAAAGTTTTACATATTAAGAGCCTATAAAATGACCACATATTTTATAAAGATATAGGCAGTAGGTTTTTCTTATCCATTCTTAAAAAAAACACACCCAGACTTACAGATGTCAGGGCAAGTCCAAAACTCGTAGACTGATGCTTCAACTGGATTTCAATTTTGTGAAGCAGCGCTTCAATCCTGTCTTCCTCAAATCCTTTCCTTTGGGAAGGGGTGATGAGAGAAGGAAACCATATCCATTAACACTAATCACTTTAAGTGAAGTTATGAAAATGAATTATTATATCAATAAAGGAAGCATTACAACATATTGTCTTCCACACTGAAGTAAAATTGACATGAAATAATCTTATCAGGGTGTGTCATTTAGAGAAACGGAACCAATATCATTAAACTCCTGAAGGTTACGCTGATGACAATAAGCTACAATAAAGSAAGCAGAAGATACAAGTTTTGAGAATATTTAACAATATTACTGCTGTTTCAGTGCCTTTATTGTAATATAATTAAATTTTTAAGGCATGTTACACAAGTCTGTATTATTACATGCCTACATATTATTATATTACTACCTAAAACACTGTAGGAACTAACAGTATTTTTAAAAATTTAGCATTACTCACACAATAACTTCATCGACTGTTCTATCAATTATCTGTTTCACAGTATCAATGTCTCTTTCAGCAATACCCTGCAGACCCACACTGAAATAAGCTTCTCTTGTTGAACCATTAAACCTAGAATAAAACATATCCAACTCAGGGACAAGTACTAGAACTTAAGCACTAAAGCTGCCAACAAAGGCAGGAGAGGRGGAAAAACATCCGTCATTCCCACATACACACACACACACAAGATTTTAAAAGCTACATAGAAAGTAAAATAATTACCAAAGAGGCAAGAAACGGAACTTAAAAGCATTATTTTGTTCAATTTCAGTAGTAGTAGCCACTGTTAAGAAAACATACGGCATATGGTATTAGAGAAAGAAAAACAATTACAGAAGAAAAGCTGGTATTTTCTGTTCATCTTCCCAGTCATCTGTAATTTCTTTCAGGTAAAGAAGTCTCTCGTTTTAAGGTGAAAAATTTAGGTGCATGTAACACCAAACACATACATTCTACTTAAGCAGGTGTATTTGTAAAATAAGTGGCTAAAGTGAAGTTTTCCATGTTTGCTGCAATTATCAACAGTATTTAAAAAAAAAAAAAAAATCACAACAGTAAAGATAATTTTGTCCATGCTGTCTGGCAGGGTTCATCATAGAGCTCATCTTTAGAGACACAAATTGGCACTTGCAGAAATACAGAATACCTAGCAGTTCAAACCAAAGCCAACAAACAAAAAGCAATAGGTGCTCATCCACTCGCAACCACCCACTAGTCCACGTCTAAAAACCACAGAAGGAATTCAATGGCAGGCTCAGGTGTTGGATTCTGCAATACTCATCTATGGACTCAAACTTATTCTTGTAGATTGATTCATCAGTACAGTCACTAAGGTAAATTAAAGCCAGCTCACTGTATGGTTCAACCCTGTAACAATCCAGCCAACCTGGAAACGGCCCAGCTGACAAAAAATACAATCTAATCACCACTTCAGTGTCTAAAGATGGATTTCTACTGCCATGCTCTGGAATATTAAGATGTGTACATGCACAGGACTTGCAGGAAGCCAATTACTTCATGTAAAGACAGGTCAAGCCAGGCAGAGCAAGACATTAAAATCACAGGCAAGCACAATAAGGTTTCCCATTCAAACATCAGAGAGCCAGTGGAKAAAAAGGCATCATTTTTGTCATCCTCAACTTTTCTAATATTGCTTATAGGATGAGATATGAATTGTAACACTTACCCAACATCAGGAGAAAAATCTGTACCAACACCAGACTCAATCAAGGCTTTGTAAAAAGGAGAATTCGGCCCATCAACCAACAGTGAAGACAACAGGCTTAGGGTGAACGTTTCAAAAGTGTCTGTAATACTGAAGAAAAATTATTAGTTTTTAAAAACCTTCAAGCTACATATATGTGACACCTAGCATGACTAGTCCATTTCAAAAGAATTACTTCCAAAAAACAATGTGGGGGGAGCACGGGAGAAATAACTGTCAGCTATGAACACTGCATCAGACCTTAGGGAACTAAGAGGGCTCTGCATCTTTCACTTGTTGCAAGAACCAGTAAAGCAAGTTAAAGTGGGCTGCAAGGGGAGGTGAGTTAGAAGTAGGGTTATACAGAAAAGCCTGCACGTGGCAGGAAATTGAAAGGAAGACAATGTTCTCAAATATCTCATCCACTGAACAGCTCTGTAAAGAAACACCTGGTTTTCCTTGTGTCTATCTGCCAAAGCAAATTCTGTTTAGCAATTAAAGTTCCATCTACTAAAGCAGGATTTGTCTATTTTCTCATGGCATTGTTTCCCTTAAAGACGACATTTATCAAGAGGGATTGGGGGACATGAAACATGCCTGCATCTTGCTTAAAGATCTAAAATGAGCCTTTGATTCAGAATTTCATTTTGATATACTTACTCTGTCAACAAGTAGCTGACGCTGACAGTGGTCTGCTTGGAAGGATCAGCAGCAAACGAGTCTAAGCCACATGTTACCCTGTGTTCTCTCTATAAAGTGTAACAAATGATACACACTGAACTCAGAGCAGAAGTTACAAACAAAAAATGACTGCTTGCACCTTCATAGCATCATCTTTCCAAACATTTAAAATAATTTTACAGCTACTCACAAGTAAGTTTAATATTCATGAATAAACACACCAATACAGAATATCTTGAAAAATGTGAGTAGCATCCTAATTTTTAAAAGTGGACAATAGAGGAGAGGCTGAAGAAAATCTGGCCATAATTAACATTCTCAGCTGGTTTCCAAAGGAATGTTTATGCTCCTGGACAAGCCAGGGAGGAAAAGGAGGGGGCRGGGGGGGGGGGAAGGGAGAGAATGAAAAAACTATTTTTGACACCAATGTTTGGAAGATTAGATACCATCAGAAAGCATATTTCCTGACACTAAGTATCAGTATTTCTATCATTAGCACTAAATGCTTTCCATTAATAAGTGCTTCAGTGCTTCAAATGACAAGGGACTTGAAAACTGGAAATAAGAAAAACAAACAACTGCATGCAATCATTACATTACTGGAACTCAAAAGTAACTGTAGTTTGTCCCCAGTGTAACCAAAAATAATTCAGTTCATTTACACAATTCTAAACAAAAGAATTCAGCCAGCAGGTTGGGCTGAAATATTAACGTGGGATTTTTTGTTTGGTTGCTTTTTTGGTGGGTTTGCTTTTTTTTTTTCCTACTTACAGGTTYTTCCCAGAGTTTCTGTTTTGGGATGTCAGTATTTGATTCAATTCTTTCAAATTTTATCAATGCTTCCTCATGGATTTGCTTCAAATGTTGCTCCAGTGGAAAATTACCATAAGTGAAAAATCTGCATTTCAAATAAAACACTGGGATTAAGCATCTGATTTAATACGAAATTTACAGTAGCAACTTATATTATACTCCAAATTTCATGTGCCTTCTAGTAATTCAGTTATATCTAGAGTGGAACATAGTTTGGTGGGTCTTCAACCTAGGGGTCTTACAATCCGCAACATACATATGACTTTCAGATCTCTTGGTAAAAATCCATGTTTTTCAGCTTGTGGGCCACAAAACACCTTGTTATTCTCCTTATGTTCAGTTTTACTACGTTCAAATATGTTCAGTTGCAGGAATATACAATGTTCTGAGAAAAAACACTAGTAACTGAAGGCAGAAATCCAGTGCTCTAAAGCTTCAGAGACGTAATTCTTTTGGTCCTCACACATTAAGTATAAAATACAATGATCCATGTCATGTATTTTATACATGTATAGAACATGGCTGGGTTCCATGGGTCAGTCCACCAAACACATTCCCATACCTACAAGACTTCCACTGGACTAAATATGAGYAGAAGGTATGTTTCAGTTAAATCTTATCCCATGATTAAAATCTCAACACAGGTACAGTAGAATACTTGGGATCACGAGAAAAACAATGGATGGTAAATTCATTGTCATGACAGCAGATGATGTTCCACAAGTTAATTAATCAGAGTAACAGATTGTACCACAAAATTAGTACAGAACAAACAATTATTTCCCTCCATATAACTTTCAAATTGACTTTCAGCTTAAATACCATAATAGTACCAACCAAATCAGTATCTGACTCAAATGAATTTTCATTATTTAGAACCTGCTACATTAATGTGTGATCCAGGAGCAAATGAAATCCTTCATCTGTAACTTCTAACTTACTCTATGGTGACTTCAAAGAGGATAGGAACCCCTAGACTCATCTATACTACTTGTATCATAACTCCCTCACATTATTGTTAGATAGTTATTAGTATGCTCTGTTTCCCTGTAGCTGATGATTTCAGATCAACCAAAAATCCCCAAAACAAATCCTCATGATCAAGCAGACAGACAGATTCTCTTTCCTGCCTCCAATTCATCCTGCATTGCTCCTCCTAGAATAAATTCCTTGCTTCAGTGCTGTTCCAGCTACTGTAGGGCACAGGTTATCTTTGTTGCAGGCCATGTGGATGGAAACATCGTGCTGCTGGTTTTCTCCTCACAAAAATTCAAACAAAGTGCTAACTCACTAAATAACCTAGAAAGTTAATCACCAACTTCAGATACCTGGAATTGCTTGGATGATAATGCGTGGCATGGAACTGCTTAAGCTGCTCCCATGTAAGATCAGGAATACATAATGGATCTCCACCAGATATCACACCGTAAGTGTGATCGGGAAGGATTTTGTTCTGCAGGTGCTGTGCAAATATCCTCTCATTATCTGTCTTAAGAGGAAAACACCACATTTCAGTGAAAGCCATCAAAACATATTTTAAAGACAAAAAGTGCTCAATAGTAAGACCTCAGAGCCATAAGTTACACACGAACACCTCCTCACATAAGCATTTAGTTTTGCAGTCCCACATACTTTAACAAAACTAGCTGTGTTTCCACCTGAACTTAAGAGAAAATTCTACAATAAAATCCAATAGCAAGGTGGTCATTTATATGTAAACAAACTTCCAACACACTAGCTTTAAAAAAGAGAACTATGCAACAGACTGTTGACTTTACTGAGGACTTAAATTTTCAAAAGGAATGGGAATTTCTGGTGCAATAATGCCATTGATAACCTACAGCAAATACCACTTCACCATCTGTAAGACTAAGATCTTATACCAGACATTCACAAAACTTACAAATGCCCCTTTCATTTCATTAAAAACAACTCCTTTGAAGACTAGAGGCGTCTGAGGATCAGCTGGGTTCTCATGTTCTAACCTCCAACCTTCTTGCCTGAAAAATTAATAACAGGAAGCATTGKGAGTTTGAAGGTTTTGTTGACTTTTGGGGGGCTTTTTTTTTTTTTTTAGTTGAAGTTTTCCACACACAGTTTCTTACCAGAAATCTAGTTGACGTAGACATGGAAAGAAAGCTGCATCCAAGTACACTGACAGGAGGTTCTGAAAGTCCTTGGGATTTTGTGTTGAAAAGGGATAGAGTGTGTAATCACTGGCTGCATATAAATAAACATTAAAAAAACAATCAGAATTTCAGAAGGTCTAAGATGCATTTTGTCCTCGTTTACTGTTAATTTCTCATCCATATAAATAACCGGAGGAGAAACAACTTACTAAATGAAATATATTTTTGCTGAAGAATACACAGACATTTAACACTACACTTTTACCACAAAAACTTTGCTTCAGCCATATATCCATATAAATAATTAAATGTACTGTTGTACRCTATAAAGCTCCAGCTCTACTGGGACTCTGTAACTGACAAATGAACAAGATCTGTTTTGTTGTCTTGCCTTGTCAGTTTTTTAATATCTCACTCACAACATTCACACCTAATAATAATGGCTCCCCAAAGTGAAATTAAGGAGAGCCAACAGACAGCTTTGCTGCAATAAAACCTCATGCATTTTAAGTGGTATTATTTACTTTGGGCTTACCTGTGAACGCATTCATAAAAGTGGACAGTGACCTATTCAACATTTTAAAGAAGGGATCTCTGCAGGGATACTTTTGGGAACCACATAACACCGTGTGCTCCAGAATATGTGGGACCCCAGTGCTGTCCATTGGAGTGGTTCGGAATTGAATACTGCAAGAGACCATGGAGAGGAATGCAGTTATCTGGGAGGAGAAGTCCACCCAACTCCTGCCTGCAGCTCTGAYTTATGGGAACATCACCACTGGCTAACAGCTAACACATCAACATGCAGAGTTATTGAGTTCAGTTCTTCAGACTCTTGAGTGCTCAGCCTCTTTCAGAGGGTGTACAACCTCTGCACTTCTATTTCTGGAGGTAGTAGAGAAGCTTTCAGCACACAAGTAAACACATTTATTTTTACCCAAAAGGCTGAAATAAAAAACTTAATGGAAGGTTATGGTTGCATAACCTCTGTCTTTGAAAGTTTTCAAGGCCCACCTGCACAAATGTCTGAGGAACTGCAGCTAAATTAAGTACTGATCCTGTTTTGAGCAGCAGACTGAACAACAGACTTCATGACATCAGTTCCAACCTGAAAAACTCTAAGAAGTCCCACAAAGGAAGTGCTATCCTCTTTTATCACAGAAAAATTCAGTCATAAAGCTAGACTACAATTTAAAAAACAGAAAGTGATGCTGAGATTGAATGTGTAAAGCATATATTAATCTTTTACCTGAACAGATTATTGGAGTCCTCTCGAGCCACATGTAAATACCTGGCTCCTGTACCATCATGACTAAGCTTCACTGCAGTCAGGAACAGCTCAGGAACAGCTGTCACCTGCATTGGAARAAAACATCTGTATTGCAGTGTGACTGCAACCAGGTCAAATGAATCATGCGTGATCTAGGAATGTTCAGCTTGTTGATCCTGTCTATAATACTGTGTTATACAGTATGAAATAAATTTTTGTTTCTATGGTTTGAGGGGAAAGCAGAATTATGCAAATGAAAAATTTAAATAACCCAATGAAAATACACTACAACCTAAGAACCATACTCTTACGGAATAGACGGATATTTCATCAGAAATACAAAAAAAGGGCATATATAGAAATACCAGTGGCTAGGGCAGCAAAGATAAAGCAAGGAACTCTGTTCTACCACTAGCTCTGACACAAGCAATGATTTCTCACAAATAACCTTTATCCTCTGCTCCTGCTTTTTTCTTTAAAGTAGTAAAATGAAATTCAACACATTTCCACGGCAGGTTTTAAACAAAGGTATTAAAGGCAGCTTAAAAGATAAACTATTACTTGAATGTGTTTCACAAAGCCGCATACAGTGAAGTTCAGTTATCTGTCAGGACTTTTAGAGACCACACAGAATTGTCCCATCTGCAGCAGAACACAAGCTCCTGGGGTGCACTATTTATTCTACAACTAGCTCCCTATAAGAACACGTGTTAATGGCACTGAAGTATTTGTTTGCAGAGAAGTAACTACAAGAACTCCYGTACCATTTTTATGACTGACCACCCAAAGCAAGTATTTACTGCGCAGACCCCTGGCCTCACTTAGGTGCCGTCCAGCCACGGGAAATTTTATGAACACAAACAAAACGGAAACGCAAGTGAGGGGCGACGCTCACCTGCTTCACGGTGAACCCGTGGATGTGCTCGCCCACCCTGTACTGCAGCGCTCGCTCATTCGCGGGACCGCTCTTCCACCTCCACGACCTCCGGCTCAAGGACCTGCAACGACACAATTCGCATTAAACACACACGCTCCCGCCGCCGGTGCCACAGCCGCCAGCGACACCGCCCCTCAAGCCCGGGGGCTCAAGTGAGGGTTCCGCGCGGAGCAGGGCCCTGTGTCCCGGGCGGGGGCTYGGCGTCCCTCGGCCGAGCGCCAGGGGCCGGGGCGGCGCAGGGCGAGCGGGGCCGGGCACGGCGGGGAAGGCACTGCCGGGGACCCCGCCCGCCGCCTGCTCGCTCACCGGCCGCGGCCCAGCAGCCCCCGGTAGCGGCTCCACATGGCTGCGAGGCTCGGCGGCAGGGCCGGGCGGGCCGGGCCGCACAGCACAGCCGGCACAGCGGGGACCGGCGCAGGCGCCGCCGCCCCGCCCGCATTGGCGGCGGCCCCGGAGCTCCGCCCCAGCCGCCCCGCGCCGAGCCCGGGCTCCGGGACAGCGGCGGGCCCTGGACAGCCAGCCCTGGGGCGGCATGGGTGAGGGGTGTATTTGCCATTTTGGGGAGAGTTGGCCTGGGTGGGAGCCGGATCTCTTGGAAATGCCTTTGCCTTGTTCAGGAAGTTCTGGGGAAAATTGAAAGCTCCCTTGGTTGTGAAAGGAACGGCCTTTGAGCAGAGCTTGTTATTTGCTCTTACAAATAAAAAAAGCGAACAACGAAACAAAACAGCACTCGAGATCAGTGTGTTCCAAGGGCTGCATCGCTCCTTGCCCAGGTCTCGCCAGTGCATMGATGTGTTAACGCAAAGACTGGGTGAGGAAAGCGGACAAGGTCAGGAGCTGGAAGAGGGCGACTAAAGCCGCTGCAACCTGCGGCCGTGCCTGTGTGTGCAGAGCCCTTGTGTGTGCAGAGCCCCTCTGTGCGCAGGCCTTGTGTGTGCAAAGCCCTTGTGTGTGCAGAGCCCTGTGGATGCCAAGCCCCTCTGTGCAGAGCCCTTGTGCGTGCAAAGCTCTGTGCGGAGCCCTTGTGTGTGCGGAGCCCTTGCAGCCTCACAAGGCCTCTGCCACCGCACGGTCCACGCAAGCTSAGAGACATCAATGTCGATGTTGTAACAGGGACCTCACTGAGGCTTCACAGGACGTCGTCGTACCCACCACGGAAGTGCTTGGCTTTTACTCCTTCCGTTTTGCAACTGAAGAGGATATTGAGATAGTAACCTGAAATTTGACTCCACATTGCAGGTTCATGAGGTTTCCCAGAAGTATGGCTACCAAATTACCGATCCCTTGTGCCTGAACATAAGAGCGCGGTTATCTATTCGGATATAAAAAGCCTGGTGACAAATGAGACTACATGGGATTTTAARCAAAATCGTAGTAAAAAAATTGGAATTTAAAGTGTCCTGGGAGTTTTTGTCTCCACCATCCCTGACCTCTTCCTCCTCTTCTCTGGCATGCAGTTGCCTGCCTCCAGCTCCTGCTGCTGTGGCCAGTCACTTTAGGGATGTTATCACCCCCGTCTCCTGTGACTCTCGCTGCCCTTTTGCCCTCCTGTTCCTGCTGCCAGCACACTGTCCTACAGCACATCCACCACCTCCCCACTGGCTCCTGATTGCTCCAACACCCTTCATTTTCTCTGGTTGTCTCATTTGTGTTTTCCATGTAATTTTCTCATTTCATTAATTTTTAAATKAAATAGAGAAGCCAATAATTTGCCGTAGTTAACGTCTAGATGTTGTGCATTAACCTATATAACCTGTCATCTATCTTAATCAGTTCTCTTTCTCATTCTTTTTTAAGGCTAGTGAAAAGACCCAGTAACTCTTGTAAAGCTTAGATCCCGGGTACTAACAAATGCAATCTGTTTGCTCCCTATTTTCATTATACCTGATTTCCTCCCTTCCTTCTACCATTTCACCTCCTCTCTTTGTCCTGTTTTTCTGTATTTGTTTCAGATTAGGTTCAAGTCACACCCCTTTGAYAGCWCCTGTTTCCTATGTATCTTTTCAGTATATRTTTTAGCATATGTTTCCAGAAATTATGTTTATAACACCATGAAGAACTAGTCATGATAGGAACTTCGACATTTTTTCAAACTAAAAACAAACAATGACATAAACATATAATGAGCAGTGTTCCCAAAAGAATAAACATATCAAAGAAAGTATTTCTGAGCCTTGCATAGAACCATGGGCTGACACTGCATGGTTCAGTTTMCAGATATTTCTAAATGTTTTCATATGGTTATGGTTTATTATTGGTCACAGCAAGGTTAACTTGCAGCAATTTTTGTATTCAAGGCTATAATGTTGTTTCTGTTGACTGTTCAGTTCCTTAGTTTTACTAACAGTTTGCTAATCTGACCATAAGCTACTGTCTCTCTTTACAGATTTCTTGTCATCAATATTTAGTTTGCTTCATGGCTTATAACATTCATCTTAATGGAAYATCAGGCTGGCATTCTGCTGCAGACATTTATTTATTTTTTGTTGATGTTTATATTGGAAGGATGATTTTCTGGCTGTCTGTTTTCATATCACTGACATAGCRTTTGACAGGCAACCTTTCACAAACTTAACCAATCTGAGCAAGCAGAATTTCAAAATACATCAAATGTGATTCCTAAACTTATATTTAATCACAAGATGGAAGTCTTTTATACTATCTCTTAGACAATTGTAAAATATTTTTTCTTTCTTCTGCCATTGTCTCTGATACGTTTTGTACCTCAAAGCTTTTCTTTTGTGAAACCAGACAGAAACTGGTGTTACACTACTTTTTTTTTCATTTTCTTGCTGCGTAAGATTTCTGCTGCACTGGCAACGTAAGAGGAGTACATTATATTCTTTGTGAAGTATAGTCACATGCATGTATATATATGTATATATGTAACATGACTTTTGCATCTTAAGAAAAGTGTAATTCAGAAAAACCACTGGCATGTAAAAATAAAACGTATAAAATCATTTCAGTTGACTTGTCTTGATAAATGACATAAAACTATTTGGATTACCATGACATGGTTCTGCTTTCAGTTATTTAGCGATAAATTCTATGTAACTGCAGTTGCTTCAGATGAGCCTTCCCAATAGTGAAAATGAGATGACAATTCAATTCTCAGTGGTTGACTAGAGAGATACTTAGTGTTATTTTCCTTCAGAAGATTTTGTTTCCAATCACATGTTTATCTAAATTAGATATTTGGTCTAAAAAGTCCCATGCCTAGACAAGCTGTTTCTTTCAAAAAAATTCAACATAATCTGTTTAGGAATGAAAATGCTGTTTTGTGTTTAACTAAGAAGTTCTAGTCTTTATCCTCTGCAGCAGAGGTTTGTCCCTCCCACTTGACAAGTATCCCACTTATCTTCATAGATAATAAGACCCAAAGTTAAAGTCTCTGAAAAATACTTACCAGATGCTTGTTACAGCAGGAAAACTCTATTTGCTGTGGTGTCTCCTGCCAAGCATGCTTGGATCTCAGCATTCTCCCTGCACAGAGCATAGACTGTCTCCACCTTTTTTCTAGCACTTTCTCAGGGCTAAAGTTAGTAAAAATTATTTGCTCTGTGGCTGTTTCACCCTCCCATGGGTGAATCCTCCCATGTCAGCAGACAAACTAATGAAGAGACTTTCTGCCTACCAGCCCTTTTCTGRAGGCCTTGAGAAAAGGCTCGATGAAGGGAGTTCATGACAATGGTGTTAGCTAGTGAGTTGAGAAGAAGGAACTTTAGCATCTGAGGTGCCAGCCCTTCTCTACCCCAGTTCCCTGCAATCACCACCCATCATCTTCCTGAGAGAGAGTCAGGTAAGAATAGGTCTTTGAGAGGATAAGAGCATGAYCCCAGCTTCATCTGAATCTTGAGTATCACAGAACCCTACTAGTACTCTTTGCCTGTGTATCAATTTTGGTTTCAAAATTTATCATAGAGTCATAGAACAGTTTGAGTAGGAAGGGACTTCAATGATCATCTAGTTCCAACCCCCCTGCCAAGGGCAGAGACATCTTCCACTAGGCCAGATTGCTCAAAGCYCCATCCAACCTGGCCTTGAACACTTCCAGGAATGGAGSAGCCACAGCTTCACTGGGCAACCTGTGCGAGGGCCTCACCATGCTCACAGTAAAGTATTTTACAAAGCCACATGGAGAGAAATGTGTCCCGTGCCTCAGCACACCTTTTTATTTATCCCGTCTATAATTTTTTCCAGACAAGATTGCAAGAGGCAGAGACAGAAGCTGATGGTTTTACTGCTGGTGCTTTTTTGCTTCCTTCCTAACTTCACAAGCGTCTCTTTAGCCTGAAACTTAGGATTTGGGGTTATCCCAGGGACTGTCTGCTAGCAGCCTCCTGCTGTAGCATTTGGAAGACTATGAAATGAATACATGATAGCGTGAAAGAGAGGGGAATGTTGCCCACAAAGATTTTGCAGTAGAAAACAATGAAAATGAAGCCCAATGTTTAGGGCAGTGACTYCTGTACAATTTATTTCAAGAGATCCCATAAGGTGGAAATGGGCTCTCCACTGGGCTAGGTGACCCCATGCATGACTGCAGCTGGCACGTGCAGACCCTGCTTTGTACTGTCCTGTCAGAGAACTACTGCTGTTGCTACAGTGCCAGGAGCAGTTTTATTCCCAAACAACGACTTGAAAGAAGGAAGAAAGGAAGCTCATGTGTCTTCCTAGAAGCCTGGGTGATGTAGTGTATCAGAAGTGCTTCTGTCTTTTAGGATTATCTTAAGCAGACCAGAATACCTGCTTACAGTCAAGACAAAAACCTTACTTAATAGTTTATATTTCAGATAATTTTACTACCCTCTTTTAAAAAACTTAAAATATTACTATATTGATTGCTTCTTCTGCTAACAAATAGTGTGACAGTGAGTAATTCAGGGACAGGAAGGTAAAGGGGAAATAAGGGCTGGGTCTAGTTGACAAAAATGATTTGGTCCTGTAATATTATGCATACACATAAATGAGGTTACATGAAGTCACATCAATGTTATTTGCACAAAAGAGGATATAAGAGAGGAATATACTAACTGAAAAATATTGCTATAGAATACCACAAATGTAGAAGTGGGAAGTTGTTCAGCACTTCCGTTTCTCAGGAGCTGAACAGAACTTTATGCACAACTTGTATGCTGCCTCCCAATTGCAGTTTAATACTATGTTCAAACTCTGTGTGAGTCACTTGTTAACAATGGCAGCTGAAGGAGTATTATTCTGCTTAGAAGGACCTTCCTTGGCTTGTTGCTTATAACACCCAGAAATATTTGGTTACCAGTCTTTTCATTCATCCTTTTAGGATGATATTCACACTTTGGGAATATCTTCACTTTAACCATTAATAATGTTACTTGCTGTAGGAAGAGAGCTGTAACATAGATTAYCATGAGTCCATCATGAGGTCATGAGTATCATCAAAGTCCATTTTTATCAATAGAATAAAAACAAAAGCCTTACTACTGAGAAATTTCACTGTTGTCATAGACCTGTTTATAAACTATAGTCCACAACACCAATAAGAGGATAAACATATTCTTGATACTGCAGAGCAATCTAGATTTTATGAATTGTCTCTAACCTTAGTTGGCTAACCTTAGTTGGATTATATTTCATTTCTCAACTTCTTTGTTGAACCAGAGTGAGACAAGCCAGAGTAGAGATTAATGCTGTGCAGATGTGGTCTCTCACATAGCTCTAACAAGGTTCATCAGTCTTGCTCCTGTCACCCTGCTGACAGAGAGCCTTTATTAAGTCCTTGACAGTGCAGATATACACATAGCACAGCTACAGGCCGAAGCAAACTCTTCGTGTGTGGGAATAACAATGTCTGCRTAAAGGAGTTGTGGAGGTTATGTAGAGGTAAAGATTTCATTTTYAAAGGGTGCTCACTGCTACTATCTGCAAAACCACATTCTAGATCCTGTGGAGGTGTAGTAATGGAAAAAACATGAAATGCTTGCCTTGGTTTACTGTAAGTGAAACATTTATTGAGAAGAGGTGAGATCTAGTCCATGTCTGATGCTGTCCAGAGTAGATGGAAAATTGCTCTGCATCTATTTACGTTTCAATTGCCACACTCTGGAAATAATTTTTTGATGTTATCTCTTACCTTTCATTTTGGAAGGAGGACTGAAGGGAGAGAAAAAGTATTTAACCCTCACATTTCTTGCAATTTTTTTGCATACTTAAGTGTCAGTGTTACAGGGCATCCCCGTAATAAAAGCATCTTCTAACTGCAAAGCCAGAGGAGGTTGTATAAATTAAGACACTTGGCCCTTGGTCTCCTCAGGTCCCTATGTGGCCCTAAGATATAACTGAGGAGAGGGCAATTTCAGTTTAAATTACCTGAAATAGTGAGAGAGCTGTAATACAGCTTACTGGGACTGTTTTTATGATATGAAACTGTGCTGCATCCCTCTGTGTGTCACAAAAGGGCCTTGAAGAAATCTGAAGTGCAAAGTCCCAGGATTAAGTTGGCGGATTATGTAAGGTGATGGCAGCCTAACCCTGTAAAGTCCTGTTCCATATTATCTCCATARTTTTATTTTATTTCAGGACTAAGTTATTCATTTCAAAAGCCTGAGAGTGGATTAATGTGTATATAATCGCAACCACCRGGGGATGGTATAGCCAGGGTCTGTACTCCAATAGCCAGAGGAGCAATTCTTTACTGATCTTCAGCTTTCCTTATTATGTTGGAACACATAATGTACTCAGCTGGGTGTATTCTAACATGCTGAAGTAGCAGTGACAGTAAAAATGCCATATTTGCATCTGTGACTACTTTAGGTACCAGAAGTTTGTTATGTGAAGAGACAGGTGCTTACATTAGTGTACATTACGCTGAAATAAAGCTGTTCCCCATTATCTGTCCCCATATTGCAGTGTTCTCAAAGTCTCTCATCCCTTCTCTGATTTTTCATTTCCTGTACTAACAGTGTAAAATCATATAATTATTTCATTTGGAAAAGAGCTTTAGGATCATCAAGTCCAGCCATTAACCTAACACTGCCAAGTCCACCGCTAAACCATGTCCCAAAGCAGTGCATCTGCATGTCTTTTAAATCCTTCCAAGGATGTTGACTCATCCACTTCTCTGTTCCAGTGATTGATAACCCTTTCCATGAAAACATTTTTCCTAATATCCAATCTAAACCTCTCCGGGTGCAACTTACAGCCTATTGTCCCACCTCTCATTACTGGAGAGAGGAGGCTGACCCCCACCTGGCTACACCTTCCTTTCAGGGAGTTATAGAGAGCGATAAGGTCTCCCCTGAGCCTCCTTCTTCTCCAGGCTGAGCCCCCCAGCTCGCTCAGCTGCTCCTCACAGGACTTGTGCTCCAGACCCTGCACCAGCTCCATTGCCCATCTCTGCACGCACTCCAGCACCTCAATGCCTTTCTTGTTGGTAGAAGCCCAAAACTGAACACAGGATTCAAGGTGAGCCCTGACCAGTGTCGAGTACAGGGGGACAATAACTTCCTTAGTCTTGCTGGCCACACAAGTTGTGCTGGGTTTGACTGAGGTAGAATTAATTGTCTTCATAGTGGCTGGTATGAGGTTGTATTTTGGATTTTGCTGAACACAGGGTTGATAATATAGTGATGTTTTTGTTGTTGCTGAGGAGGGATAACATAGAGCCAAGGTCTTTTCTGCTTTTCGTATGACCATGCTGGCAAGAAGGCTGGGGGTGCCTGGGAGGTTGGGAGGAGACACTGCCAGAACAGGTGACCTCAGCTGACCGAAGGGATATTGCAGACCATATGGCATCATGCTCAGTGTATAAAGTGGGGGGAACAATGAGGAAGTGGGAGATGTTTGGAGTGATGATGTTTGTCTTCCCCAGTCACCGTTACGTATAATGGAACCCTGCTCTCCTGGGGATGGCTGAACACCTGCCTGTCCATGGAAGCAGTGAATTAATTCCTTGTTCTTCTTTGCTTCTTTCCTTTATTTTTGCTTTCCCTATTATACTGCCTTTATCTCAACCCATGACTTTTCCAGCTTTTACCCTCCTGATTCTCTCCCTAATCCCACTGGTGGGAGAGTGAGCGAGTGGCTGCCTGGGGCTTGGTTACCAGCTGGGGTGAAACCATGACACAAACCATGATGCCATTGGCCTCCTTGGCTACCTGAACACCACATAGGCCACCTGGGTAATCATATGGTGTAGCTGATTTGGAGTGATGCATGGGCAGATTGCTCAGCAAACTGAGCTTATAATGGATAGGCTCTTCCTGCTTTTCCCTCATCTAAGCACTTCAGCTTTTCTGTTGCTCATCTGTCTCTTTTAGCAAAACATGGAATTTAATATCCCTGGGACTTCTGCACGCATCAGGTTCCACTGCAATTAGCTGGCAGAGGAGAGGGAATGATAGGCAGGAAAAGCGTGAGCTGCAAGTCTAATTTTCTTAGCAAACCAAGATGTACAAATGATATCAAGTTAAAGTAATCAAAACATTCTCCAGTTCACTGACTCTTTCTGAGAAAAGCAAAGCATGTTATATTCTAAGTTGCACTTGGTTAGATTTTGTACTGGCTCTTACACAGCTGTTTAAAATGCAGCACAAAATGCAACTTGACTTACACTTTATTATTGCAAACAAATGCTAAGCAGAAACCATCTGTATCTTCTACTGTTAGTGTCTACAGGGTGCTGCAGTTGGCCAACTCTTATAATCACATTCTAGACACGAGACACAATTTTAAGTTGTTAAATGTCTTTTTTATGTCATCATTTTGTACCATTGAAAGTAAACTTTAAAATGCAGGTCATTGTTCTGAAGATTTGGAGTCAAAACACTTCAGAAATGCTGAAGACTGTGCGTATTTTTTTTAATTTGCTCAACAACCTTGCTTTCAGTTAATCTTTAAGTCTCATGGRTCAAACAATTTCTGCTAACTTACATATGCTGTAGTCAGTCATACTGAAATAAATAGCATTTCATGAAGCACAGACCAGTGCAGTATCCCATGGCTTTTGTTCTTTATGGTGCTTTCCCCATATCTATAGTTACAATGGCAGCCGATTGGAAGGGGAGGTGCACAAGTACTGCTGGCACCAGAAAAGCATCCTTCTGACACACAGCTGCAGCTTCTGCAATCCTTGCATTTTGGGCACAGGCATTCTTGTAAATCTCCTGGGAGATACACCTCAGTAAGGTTGCAGAACTGAGCCAGGGTTTTTATCACGCACATTTCACTTTTACTTACAGTTTTCAGGACATGTAAGTCTCTCTCCTTTGAATAATCCATAAAGTCTTCAAACAGGCAATGTGACCTAATCTGCTGAATGATCTCATGCTTTCTCAGATGTAAAATATTATCCAAAGTGAATGAAATGAGATGATTTGAAGTTTTGAAAAGATGTCTCTAGAATGTATGAACATATTTGTTTCATCTTCCACATGTAACCCAAATAAAGAGCCCATTATGATGTACTCCACATAGTATACAGTTCATTATGTTCAGCAACATGTCTCTCCCTTCGTGTATTAAAGCACAGTATTCTCTTTCATCTCTGTTCCTGATAAAGACCTGCCACCTTTTACTGCTTAATAATTGAAGGCAGCCTACTACAGAAGCTTAGTGTTGGATGACTGCCTGCACCAATAATATGAAAATCGAGTTAGTGTTTTGGATGGCTTTAGTAGTTATTAAAACTGAAGACTGTATGTCATGACTCCAGGAATCTTTCAACTTTGCCACTGACTTATAAAAAAAACCCCCTGACCTTACTAAGGTTAATGGTGACTTCTGCATCACTATAATCTCTACTTCAGTCACCAGGTCTCTCAGTTTCACAGTTTCTCAAAGGAATCATGAGTTAAGATTGCTATTCTTATCCATTTTATATATGATAGAATTACATTAATTGATCAGTAGGACTCAGGAACAATATTAATTTCTTTGTCAAAATCATATAGGACCTATGTGTTGACATATATGGGTGAAACTTCTGGAGTTCCAGTAAAGTTGGCACACTTTTTACATGTATGCAAATTTATTTGTATATATTTGAAATTCAAATATGTGTTGATCTTAATCCTTCGTTATGACTTTCAAAACAAGGCAATTTTCTGAAATATTTATTTTGCATAAATGGATTTGCTAAACAACTGGATCTAGTTTGAACACAGACTTCTAAGTCACCTCTGTGGTGGTTTTATACATTTTGACGAGTTTGGATTTTTGGTGGTTTTTTTTGGTTTTRGGSGKTTTTTTTTGTGTTAGTTTTCTTGGCAACATGAAAACTAATTCAGCAGCAAATTCTCCATAGCTTGCTTTTTGCTCATTTTGACCAAAGTCATAGCAAAACCACTGTTAAAAGAACTCATGGTATTAGCTTTGTTGCTACAGCCTCCTGCATTACTAAAACAGACAAACAAGCAGTATTTCGGTGTGGATTGCATCCATATGTATGTGGAATGTATATGTCGCTCAGCTTCTTGTCTGTTTGGAATGTCATCTCCCATGTCTTTCACAAACAAATGGAGAATGAAGAGGGTATGGAAAAGTGCTGATCAAATCAAGGACCACTCTGCAAATAGGGTCAGCACAGCAAGGTTTTGGCTACAGGTTTGTCCTTTCATTTTATCAGGAAAAACTGGACTGAACTATGACTAATGGGCTGTGTACTCACAAATAGAAAAACTCCAGCATGAAGTTGTGAGGCTATGACAAAAGGGAATTAAAAAGAAATTGGAAGACTCCAATTAAAAAATGTGTAGCTAGAAATATTGAATCCCTTGGAGCCTCCAAATCTTACTGTCAATAAAGTATATATATAGTATCTTCTGTACATTTCTGTACTTAGCAAATCTGAAAAAGGCACTCTGTTTCGGGAGCATCAAATATCTTTTTTTACTTTGCCCTATAAAATGAATACCTAATAAAAACATTAAGGTCAGGCAGCATGTAAGTGTCAGAAGATTGTGTCTCTAGAGTGACAACCGAGCACAAAAGTGAACATGATAATAACTTTGACTTATTCAACTCTTAAACATAACTTAGGGCGCAATTGCATTCAGATGAGGCAATGTCTAACCTTGGCATACAGAAGCACTGCTATGGGCCAAAGCTTTTGCCCTCTTGCAGTTTGTGTGCCATTATTATGATAAGCTTTTCTATTGTGGTTAACTCAAGCACATGTAGTTTGCCATTCAAAACAGAACCAACAGAGCTTTCAATAAATGGAGTAATGTGTACCCTGAATGTCGGATACAACATCAACCATTAGACAAATCACCATACATGCAAAAATCATTGAATGTACATGCCCCAGGCCTGCTAACAGATACCTGTCTTTCAGTAATTCATCTGTTGATAGTAGAGCTCACCAAACTCACATTTTGCCTTCAGATAACTGTGTTTAGCTAAAATAAACTATTTAACTGTGTGCTATATAATGTATCRAACACCCATGTGTATGTCATACATGTGCAAACTATTTAAATAAATTAGCAAACATGCCAAGAATACATCCAGTTTCAGATTAGGGATCATAGATTCTGCTTTCCTAATGTTGGCCACAAACCTTCTTCTGGTACATCAACAGTTTTCAGAGAGAGGTTTGATGTAATTAAATCACAAGAAGGGCTGCATTTATTTGCAAAACTGAACAGTTACAGTTTCTGACCCTGCTTAACACATTGTTCAAAAATAGAAGGTATTAAGTCCAGCTAGGAATTCAAATACATTTTCATTTTCAAAAATAACAATTTTGCACAAATAGGCTTTGAAATAATATCTCATGGGTAAGCTTGTTTTGAGAGAAGATTAATTGGAGAATTACATAATGTTGTTAGTAAGCAATTAAAATTCAACAGAGCCTTAAAATTTACACCTTAGGGAACGCTGGTCGAATTTACACATCTTTCAAAAATAAAAGTACAAACTGCTTCCGAAGTGCCATTACATGCCATGCATATTTAAGAGTTTTCTGCTAAATGATCCGTTTAGCATTGCTTAAACAATCTTGGGAATACTCTTTTAGTTTGGTGACTTTGGAACTATCAAAAAAAAGGATTTGTCCTCCACAACCAAACAGGTTTTGTTATACTTGAATGGCAATTTTGCTTTCTTCACACATATTAATGGCTCATTTTTTAAGGGACTGATATTGACAGTGGAGAATTTTAGGTTGGCGTGATGGTAGGTGCTGGATTAGTGAAAAGTTAAGACCCATTTTCCACACATTTAGAGACTGTGGAGAAGGTAGAAAAATCTGGTGGATAATTGTGCCAGACATGGGGAAATTAAAGCTGGCCAGGGAAGGGGGAAGGGAAGGTAAACTGAGGCTATGCCGTAGGAAGGGGTGATAACATCAGGTTTAGGTGAGATTGGGGATCATGGCAGAGTTAATGCTCAAGGAAAGTATTGGAAAGTGACACTTGGTCTGATTTGTTCCAGGAAAGTCACAATTTGCAAGTTTGTAGCTGCAGAAGCTCCTGAACGATCTTAGGGACAGCTTTAGTACTTAGACCAATAGCAGTTTCTCCTGTGACAGTTTAATAGTTTAACATCAGACAGCAACTAAGCCCACACAGCTGCTCACACACCCTCCCCCAGTGGRATGGAGGAGAGAGTGGGAAGGGAAAAAGTGAGGAAACTCATGGGTTGAGGTAAAGACAGTTTAATGGGGGGGCAAAAGCTGCATGTGCAAGCAAAGCGAAACAAGGAATTCATTCCCTGCTTCCCCCCAGGAAAGCAGGGCTCCATCATGTGCGATGGTGACTTGGCATGAAAAACTCCATCACTCCAAACATCCTCCCCCGCCGCCTTCCTCCTCCAGCTTGGTACACTGAGCATGGTGTAACATGGTGTGGGACATCCCTTGGGTCAGCTGGGATCAGCTGTCCTGAATTTGTCCCTTCCCAACTCCTTCTGCAGCCCCAGCCCTCGCCAGTGGGGCAGCGTGAGAAGTGGAAAAGGCCTTGACTATAAGCCCTGCTCAGCAATAGCTAAAACACCAGTGTGTCATCAACGCTGTTTCCAGCTCAAATGCCAAGCACTGCTACTGGGAAGAAAATTAATTCTGTCTCAGCCAAAACCAGCATGGACAGCTCCTGGGATCACACACGGCCCTCTCCTGCTGGCATCCCTGCAGCCCAGGAATTTCTGTGACCTGAGCCTTTTCACACAGGAGCTGCAGTGAAGGATTTGTGGAGCCCAAGAGAGCCAGGGCTGGCTGTTTGTCTCCAGGCCTCCAGAGGGTGAGAGCTCCCTCTCGTATCTTAAAACCTCCTGGATGCAGGACTATTTTACAGTATTGCTTCTACCCCAGTCCTRTTTAAAGCTGATCCTATTGCCCTTTTTTATGGCAAAGCCTCGGCTTAACCCCCASTTTCTTGTGGGTCACCCTGCTGGTTTTAGCTTCCCTCCTCTTGCTGCTCCAATTGCRTTATCGATTGGGCTGCCTCCAGGAGGAGCTTTTGGTTGACACAGTTGGCAGTGAGACAAGCCRAGCACTTAGAGCTCATTAGGTGGGTGGGATTAAATTCTAAAGCTAAAATCTGACACTGCAGCAAAGTGATAAAACTTCTCCAGTGCTATTCACAACCTTCTCTGAAAATTGAAGGCAGTTATTTTAYGTGAAATTAGTGATTTGCTTTTTAAATTATCTGGGTTGAGATGTGGATTTCCACTGAAATGATACAAAATTTGTAATATGTGGTCTAGGCTAGGTTTTAATTGTTTGCCTTTCTAGAAAACTGGCCATGCCATGACAGAGCTTTGCAATGTGATTATTTTAGCTTGAAACTGAAAGCAAAATACAGTGGRTTTGCAAATGGAGCAAAAAAGAAGGGTATTTTAAAGTGCCATAAAAGTGCTGCCATCAATGAAAAATCAAGCTGAAGGTATTTCATAATAGCACCAAAAACAGATAGTCTTTTTCGTAAACCAAGAAGAACAATATCTCCTTTTTCAGAGCATAGCGAAGATAAGGCCATGTTTGTGTGATACAAGACAACACTCTGTTCAAGATGCCTCTGCCAGCTTCAAGTTGTTTGGTACGACTGAAGGGCAGAGCACATTCCCATGCAGAGATATTTGTCTGAGTTACAGAAATAGTGTGAATCTCGTTCCAAGGCAAAAATCTCTCCYTAAGACAAGGGTCAATATGACACTGATGCATTTGTAATGCTTCTAGTTTTGTGACTAGCMTGTCCAGCACTCCACTGCTTGGTGCAGACATACCTAGAATTAATGAATACTCGTGAAAAATGGAGCTATGACTATAGCATGCAAAGGCCATGAAGAGATGAAGCATCCTGTGTGCACTTATGGCTTTAAACAGCACATAGTAAATAAAATCACAATGCTGATTGTTCTGAGAATTATCAGGAATATCAGTTTACTGTGTACTAGCCATTATTAGCAGTAAATAACACTGTGGAAAAAATAGTGTGTGATCAAAGACAGTACTCATTCATTAACAGTTAGTTAATAATCTTCAGTCTTATATTTTCTGTGTGCTTGGTTTTGCATGCCAGTTAAAGTCTCTTAACTTAGTTTTGGGAAATAAAATGCGGGTATCTAATGATTATTTCTTTAAAGGAAAGAGGACCTGTGAGAAATGCCCCACTCATTAGTCTGGACAAGAGGTAATCCAGAAGGAAGATAACTGAATTATGAAGAMACAACCTGAAAACTCAAAGCCAAGACTGCAAGGCTCTGTAAAACTTCCTGGCTCTTACAGCTCCAAAGGGAACCACAAACAAGAAAAGAGTGGAGGCCTCTCAGCTTCAGATGTAAGAAAACAAAGTTTGGGCACTCACTGATCGGTGAATACTGCCCTGTGCAAAACATCATTCTTTAATTAAAACTCTTCCTGTCTGCCAAGGGAGAGGACACCATGTGGTTTTGCTGRCAGCTAACTTCGACAAATAGATCGTAGGATTCTCTATATGCAATATTTTCTTAAAGAACCGGAAGATTGTGGTTGAAAGAAATGAATGTTTCTGCCCTTTGCACCCTTGAACAGAGGGAAACACTAATTGTCCATGAGGAAACAGCCAGCTCGGTTTTCCCATGGCCACTCAAGCTGTTGCACATCTGCACAGAATTAAAAGTTAAAATTTCCAGCTAAATATCTATACGTATGTGAACTATGTATTTATTAATTATGGTTGTGTTTAAAGGTCATGATTAAAGATCAAAATCTTCTTGCCTAAAGGACTTCACATGAAAATGAAAGGACAGTTTTTGTGGCCAGACTAGCTGAGAGAAATTCAATTGAAATGTTTCCCCATTATGAACTATGATTAAGCAATGCCTTTAAAAAAAAAACCTGTAATGAAAATATTATCCATCGTTTTCAATTGCARTTTTCCCATTAAATCAGAGCATAACCTATTTGACAATTAGCATGCAATGATGTCTGTCCCTAGTGGTAAATAAATATCAGTTTGACTTAGGCATGCTGAAGGCTTTTACTTTTTAGGTGTTGATGCATGCACGTGTTTGGAACTAGGCTGATATCAAATATGTCCAACTGGAATATACATCCCACTCCCTGATGGAATCTAGTGCGGGGTGTTTTCTGTGGGCGAAGTTCAATAGAAAGGAAATGGAAAAGGGGCCAATATTATAAGGGATTTTGAGCTGCACAGAAAATACTCCATATGTTAGCAACTGAAATCACAAGGCAGGGTGCTGAATGACACAGGGTGGCAGCACAGATCAACAATACTGCCTTCTGCCCACTGAAAGCACAATAAATACCCGTGTCCTTGCAGAAATTTGTGATTTTTATTGGGGCTATTTTGTTCATGCCTTATTGTCACTGTTTGATCGTTTTCCTTAAAGATTGTTCACCTCAAGTTGGATTGAAGTCAAGGTAATTACTCTGGCTCAGTCTAGTGCAAATGAAGCCATTACYGGGTGAAGAAACAAGCTCCTGGAGTGGGTGAAGTTAGACATTCCAGGTGAAACCCTGACATTGCTGAAATCAAATGGGTGGTGTGTTATGGACTTYAGTGGAACCTGGATTTCAGTGCTAGACTAGGATTTTCAGCAGATCAAAGGAAAGGACAGTAAGATTCAGGCATTTACATMATTTAGTCACTTAGATTTGAAGACAGTGTTGCAGAGGAGGGATCTAACTTGTTTGAAAATTCTAATCCCAAATCCACATTCAGTCACTTGCCTCACTGACCTGGTTCAGAGGGATTTTGCATGTTTGCACTTCCTGTTGTTTGAATGCAAATATGTTGAGGAGTGTGTGATGTTACCTTTAGGCAGCACTATTCCTGGAATTTTTGTACTTTAAAGGCATTCAGTTTGCAAATTTAATATATTGTTTTACTCTCCATGTATTCCTGTTGTGTCATGATATCCAAAAGGTAAAATTAACCTATAATTTCCAGCAGAAGTAAACTTAATATCTATTTCTCCATATCTAGTAAGCAGAACTTTGGGTTAATTTCTGTAYTTATATCAGCTGCCTTGTCCATCTGGGTTTCCAGCCCACAAAGACATATGTAGATTCTTAACTTTAAGCATACCAGTTTTTCAATTGCAATCACATGAAATTATTCCCATGTTTTAAGTGCATATTAGCAGAATCACAGACCTTAAGTAATACACTTCAAGACAGTGTTCATTCTCTAAATTCTGTGACTCAATGGGATGTAATAAATGAATAATGCCCTTGCATTTTCAAGTCACAAGGTCAGCATTGATTTAATTTAATCCATTGTATTTATTTTCTCAGGAACAAAAGTCTCATTTATTAGTAATCTTGAAAAAGAAAAAAAAAAAGGTTTTTTTCTTCCGTTTGCTTAGTCATTTATTCCTCTTTAATGTGCYTTCAGCTCTTGTCCCTCCTTAAAAACACTATAGTAACTGGAGRTACAATGAAATTATGACATCTCAGGAGAAAAGAGGCTGAAATCTGAGCAAACGAGAGAAGAAGGGATTTTTAGCCACTGTTCATAATTCTTTTCATTCATTTTGAGTGATATCTACTGAGCAGGTCTGTCTAATAAACATTATATGAGAAAATAGGTTGTACTTGTATAGCTAACACTGAAAGTAGGTGTTTTTTTCACATTTGATTTCTTGTCTTTTGAATTAAAAACCAAAACACTTCACCCGTCCTTTAAATGCTGCAGTGAAGATAAAGGTCAAGTGCTTTATCTTCATATAAAGATGATTACAATAATCTCCTTACACATTCCCTTCAAAAAGCTGACTTTTCAGTGCCCTCCATATCTTTCTTGCAGTCCTTCTTTGCTTCTGGACATCCTTGTTTCATTCCCATTTACTGGGTGTGCATATCAGAACACTGCTTTGGTCCAAATGACTGCACATAGCACCCACTATCATCAGATAGAGTGAAGATAATAAACCAAAAAGAAGTTAGCTACAAGCGGGAATTCTGCRGCGGGTTGAGGCAATCTGTGTCAATGTCAAAAGGAGGAAGGACATTTTCCCAGCRTATATTATGCAGCTCTAAACACTTCCTTGAATATACATTCTGAGCACATAGTCCCTGGGATAGAGGTTGTAAGGGGATTTTTAACTTTTATTCCTCAGGGCTTCATCCTGCAATGTGGTGTTGAAAGGCTGCAACTCCTTCTGAAATCATGAAAGTGGTGGCAAAACATTAGCTGATTTAAATTCTTGTAGATCCATTGAAGTCTTTCTCCTTGTTTCAGTGACAGTTTATCTCAGCAAAAATCCTAGTTCTTAAAAGAAAGATTTTAACAGTTCCAGAAGTTGTTCATTTGTTATGGGATCAGATCAGCAGGCATCAACAGCACCATGAAACATATTCCCAAGGGACAATTGGGATTTCATACATCTTGGGTGTCTGTCAGAATTCTGGTGCTAAGAAAGCAAGCATAATTCAAAGGGGCAGAAAAACCTGAGCAGTAACTACTTTGTTACTAATATTAAGGTGGCATCTGATATTTGAATGTCTAATCCTGTCATATTCTGATATTCTCGGATTAGACAGTAAGTGAATTTTTAAAATAGCCAAGATGGCTAGGGATAATTACAACCAAATTGCCCTCAGTATTTTTTAAAGAATCATTAAGATAATAAAGATCATTAAAAAACTGCCCAAAATAGCCCCAACTATATTATCTCACCTCCAAGCAAAAGTACCCAAGATGATTCCATCGGCACATCAGAGCACTGAGAATTTCTATGGAGATGTGAGGTGTAATGGATAATCTGACAAATGTAACTATTATGGTTTGAGCACATCACCAAAATAGCTCCCTGCCTTCTGGAAAGTAACAGTACGTTTTAGAATAGCTCAGACTCAATTCATATTGATCCACATAAAGAATAATGACCAACCACACTSTTTCAGTAGAATTAATCCAATCTCTTTCCCTACTTCTCTTGCTGAAGCCTCAAGAGAGAATTATTGATTTCTTATACTGTTATGCTCATTCACTTACTATGTGGCAATGACCTACTTTCTGTTTAACACAGTCAACGCAGAACTCTGACTGTATGAACATGCAGCATTAGGCTCATGCATATAGAGTTGTGATTGTCAGAGATAAAATCTGACATCCAATAAGTCTTTGATCTTGAAAGGAAATGGTGCTTATTTGCATCTAAGTGCTTGCAAGCAATTGCAGGTAATCCAAATGGAGAATCAAAGCCAGAGAAGCTTTTTGTGAGTAATTCAYATTTTAAAATTCCAGGCAAAAAGAAGCTTGGGTTTGATTTGCTCGGAGAAGCATGGGCACTAAATTTGTACAAGTTTATAAAAGCAACTTCTTTCCAACTCCCTGTGACCTTGCCTTTGCCCATTGCAAAAGAAATGCTAATTAATGGAGCATAAAGTGGTATTTATTTGTTCCTTGTAAGTCTCTTACTTGAGAAGGATGCAGCCTGGAGGGGATGTTGATATTGATTATTATAAAAAGAAAATAGCACGTTTCCTCAAGTGCTACAATCTTGCACGTGTTCTGGAGAGAATGGAAAGGCAGGTAATGAATAACAGAAAGGTTTGGCTCCAAGGCTTGTGAAGTGCATGTCAGCACACCTCAGGACTGCGAGCTATTAATAAGCAGTGTGAGTGACACATGGCTTTATGGCACGGCTGCTTTGGTGCTGGGCAAAGCTGTAATAATCCTGCATGTTTTGTGCCAAAAAGTAAATTGATTTGCTTGAAATGTCGAAAAATTGGATGGTCCCACTGTCAATGAGTGATGTCCTTCATGTGAAGGCAGGAAGGCTCCAGAAATCAAAAAAGGATTGGGAGATTTGAAAATTTGGGTTGAATAGAACAAAACTTCAACTGCAAAAAATCTGTGCAAATGGAATTTGCATTGGTGATTTTTGTTTTGTTGTGTTGGGTTTTTTTATTTTTTTTTATGGTAGTCTGGCTTTTTACAGAAAGGCCATTTTAAAGTAAAACTCAGCATTTTTCTCAGAAGCACTGGGCAATACTTTGTGACATGGATAAGACTTACTTTCAGTTTTCATCTAACTTAGATTCCTCAAAATGAATGCAGGCTGTGGTAATGCAGGTTTTGATTGAATTCATATTGCAAGGCAGATTTTCATATTTTTCTTTTCAGTCAGCATTCCTCCAGTGTCTTTATAAGATTCCTGGTGAAGCTGGGTGTTGCTTACTATAGATAAAGTTATCAGGCAAGCTCTAAGTAAGTAATTAGGACTTATCTACATGAGAACCTTTAGCCAGAGTTTAACTCCTTGTGCTAGTGTGCCTGTCCTAATTTTCTGCTGTTATAGGCTTGTGAATCATGGTTACATGGATATATATATATGTATATAAATGTATGTGTCAGAAGTTTCTTTATTGTATTTGTTTGAGAAAAGTAACATTTTCATCTACACAAAAATAAAGGAACTCTGAAAATGAAAAAAAACCCCACTTTTTTAATATAGTCTAGTGATAAAATATCAACAAAAACTTACACTTTTGCAGTTTCTGGAATCTTTTAAAAATTAATTTTATTTCCTTTAAATTTCTCTCTTTCTTGTGTATAAAAACTGAAGCTTTCTCTTGAAAATGAAAAAACTCCCATAATAAATGAAAAGCAATATTCCTACAAGTAATTTTCGGTGACAGATTGTTAGATTTACTTTTAATGTGCATATATGACAGCATATTTTTAGAAGTTCAGAGCTGTGCCTCTGTAGCTGGTACTTGCCCTGTGTTACTTGACAACCAAGTCTTTTACAGTGCGTCAAAGAACAGGATCACCAGCCATTTCTGACATGCCAAGTTTCAAATACAAGTTTATCTGTTTTTTTTTTAATGATCTATCTGGGGTCAAATGTGCTCATATCACTGTTTTTCATAGTTCAGAAACAGCATGGCTTTTCACCTTCTCATAATTCAAAATACCTTACCAAGTTTACTCATGCTATAAAAGTTAATTAGCAGCTGTTATAACATTCCTTTTACTTTCTGACAAGACATATATGTGTGTGTGTGTGTATATATATATATATAATTATAGTTTTACATCCTTTCATTCAATGCATTGCATCATCTGAACCTGCGTGGTAAGTGAGAATTGTTGTCTCTGGGTTTTCCAGCGATATTAATGTTCAAAGTCACAGCCAAGTGTCCTTCATATAGAGAAGTTTAATCCTAGGGTAATTAGGTTCTTCTTTCATCTTCTCTCACAAGACGGAAACAGGGGAAAAAACTCAAACCACTAAAAACATGGAGTCACCGAATAAGTCTTTCCACGATGACTGTAAGCGAACAGATAGACCACAAACTTTCTGAAACAGGCAAAAGCAATCCTTTCATGTGGTCTGGGTCTCGGGAACCATGTGTGCAAATGTCACGTGTGAAATGAATTACGTTGGAAGTGAGGCTGCTCCACGGCAGCAGCTTCGCTCACAGGGCTTTCTAGGTTGATTGAAAACAATCAGCTGGAAGGACCTGCGTGCATGGGGAAATGACACAAGTGGCCCTTACTAAGATATGTAATTTTCCTCTTATTATGCTAATKAAAGAAAATTGCCTTCAATAGTACAAAATGATATATCTATATTGGTTCAATTTAACTAATGTTCCATAGCTGCATAGGCAGTCCACGAAAGCAAATAAAAAGATATTCAGCTGGAATTTATGGAGAGTGCTCAAGCAGCTCTCCAAAGGGAGGGACGAGGTTTACTTTTTCCACACTACAGATCCTGTTTTATGCTGTTCAAGGAATTTTCCACATTCTTTTTCTGATTTTATAATATAAAAATTGCTGACTCTCTTGATAAATCAGATTCAATGAAGACAATGTCACAAAGTGAAAAATGCTCTCTCCTTCGACAAAGAGAAAGCCCATATTTTTTTGTCAGAATTACGTAATTTCACTTACCAAGAAYAAGAACAAATAAACCAAAAATCTCTTTAGGTTTGTCCCAAGCTACTGAAGATTCAATGGGCATCTTTTAAGTTAACATTACTAGAGTTTCAATCTAAGCTGCCTTAACCCTGACTTAAAGTGAGTAAAAAAAGTTATGCTGCAGCTACATTATGTGATGTGGAAAATATAATGGCTGTTGTCAGAACCATAGTTTTGTGTTCCCTGATTAATTTCCAAACTGTTATATCTTTGGAATATACTTTCTTGTAATTTCCATTTGTTTTAGGAGACTAGAAAGCAGAGCAAAATGTATGGTCATTGAAGTGTTCCAATTTATTTTGAGAAAAAAGTCATTCTTTAAATAAAATGTGACTTGATTGACTGCAATAATCACAGTTTATGTTCCAGCAGCAACTATGAGAAATCAGCCTTTTCTGAATGCTACTGTAAAACACTATCCTTTTTTCTCTAAATGTGAGGGATCATGAACTTCTATAAAAAAGGGTGCAGCACTTTAAGTTTGTTGTAGCTCTGTGGTGACTTGGTAACTATTGGGGTGTAATTTGACTGTGTAGGGGTGTATTAAGTGTAGGTGATAGGTTTGGTAACCATAAAGTTTATACCATTTGAGGGAGGATCCATCTTTTTATGACATGTTAGTGTTTTCCTAGCATTATGTGCAGGAGCCTTAAAACGCACCCACTACCAACAAATGAGCTACATAGATAAACTAATAACCCTATTGCTGGTAACAGTCCCAGAGCAAGTGCCAAGAAAAGTTATAGTTAGGCTTTAACCTGTGAACTTAAGCCTATGTGGGAAGTGGAAGGACTTCCAGCAATTCCAGCTTGGCAGCACRCTCTGTCGCCTGTGGCAGCAGAGGGACCTTGCACACTCTTCAACGCTTGTAAAAAGATTTTATTTCCAAACCTCTTAAATCTTGTTCTGCTTGGATTGCCAACAAGTCACCCAGTAAGTGCCAGTTACAAAGTGGTTTCCTGTTCAGGGAATGTGCAAGGTGTCAATGAATTTCATAACCACGCCCTGAGAGGTCACACTTTGATTAGGTTCTAACTGGTAATCAAAGTTAAAAGATTCTGCCCAGTTGCTGGTTTCTGAAATCATTAAAAACTCCCACCTCTGATCAAAACTTATCATCTTCAGCTCATATTTTAAGTTAAATGAATATCTGGAAACTTAATTTAAAGCAAAGTGACAGCAGGATGAATGAATTAATTTATTTTTTAGCATTGGCAGAAAAAAAAGCAAACTGACAAAGTAAAATATTTCAGCTTTGCTGGCAAGAGATTCATAAAGCAAGACCAGTAGTTTGGCTTTTAAATAATGCATGCAAACTGTACACTGGATTCCAGTCATGTCACCCAGTTTTTCATGTAACARGGGTTTTTTTGGAAGATCTCCTATTTCTCAGAAGTAACTGAAATTTACGCTTTGTCTTCTGTTTGTGCTCTCATTGAAGTTTTATCTGTCTACATTTTTTCTGGTTTTGGGTTTTGGGTTTTTTTTATTATTATTATTTGTTTCTGGTTTGTTGTTTTCAGGGGGGTTTTGGTTTGCACTGGGTTGGGTTTTTTGTGACCACACTATCTAAGCACCTCACAAGATTCGCTTTTACACTTAGAACACTCCTATTAGGGATTTTTTTGCATAATTTTGCAGATACATTATCACAATACAGAATGGAAATTCTCCAAGGTCACCCTTGGAAGAACCATAAATTTTGAAGAGGTTGTATCACCTGCCACTTCCTGCCTACGTCATTCCTACACCAAATCATTTATGTATTGTGATTAAGTTTTTTTTCTTTTTCCTGTGCAACATTAAAAACCTTTTAGAAATTAGTGATGCACCAACAGCTTCTCTTCCTGCTCTATTACTTGTAGCACCCTGGGCGTCCCGCTGGTCTTAGGCATTGATATATGTGAACAGGTGACCCTGGATCTGATATGGGGTGTGCCAAGCTCACCCGAGCACATGGATGGCTAAGGAGGGAGAGAGGAGAGGAGAAGAGGCACAAAGGGCAGCCACTGAACTGCTGGGTAGCCCTTTGGGAGAGCAAGGTAAGCACTGGGGACAGGCGGAACACGCACAGTTCTGCAAAGCCTCAAAAGGGAGTGTTTTGGTGTGTGTATTTGTCTGGGGCAAGTCTTGGTCTTTGCACGTGGTCACCATGTGAGGCACAAACAGAGCTGAGGTTCTGAACGAGGCCATGAGCATGCAGCATTCCCTACTACAAATTGGAGGGAATCTCTTAGAAAAAGTAATTACAGTCATGAGATATAGCATTGCAATACTATTTATCCATAATCTGTCCAGCTGATTCTACTCCTTATATTGTAAATTTCCMCAAAAATCAAACTGCTCTGATGAGAGAAAAAAATACAAAGTATGTGGAAACKACAAGCAAGGCATTAAAGATTTGCAAGAGGTCATTTTGTGCTGAGAGATGTAATGATCTTAGAGTGACTTCTAGGTACAATTGTGCAAATTTGTACAGATGTTTCCCTTGGAAAAGATCTACCTAATCTCTTACAAAATCTATTTTTAAGATTTCTTATGTTACCTTTCTTGAACTTCATTTGGTGTAAAAACTAGTTCTAATAATACCATGAAGACAAAGAGATATCAAGAGAGAAAAACCTGAGATCTTTAGTGAGATGATAGAAATTTATTATTCACAGCTGCATACACACGATTTTGAGTTCTAACAGCCAGCAATTAGTTTAAACAGTAATACCACCAAGGGAAGCATAACTTAGTTAAAATTTACATTTAAATGAGATCATTTGGAGAAATCAAATGCAGAACAATCTGTTATTTTTATATAACATTTCATAGTAGATTTTCTTAGCAAGGTATTCCTCACAATATAGTTTTATTACTTGCTGGTTGGAAATTACTGTGATTCATTTGTATGTGTAGCAGAAAAAGAAAGTCTCACTTACCATTTGTTCATTAACAACCTGATGCAGAAAATTATCTCTGTTCAGGAAAGCATATTAACCACGTTTAAATTAACACTCATGCTTGGCCCTGCTGAAAGCTAAGCACGTACTTAAGTGTTTTTCTGAACATTAATTGAAATTCCAAATGCATTTGCTTGCTCTCTTCAATCATCTTCTTGACTTACAGTGATACAAACTGTTTCTGTTATGAAGCTTTTTGAATTTGTCAGCTATTTTGAATGCTTGTAACCAGTTAAAAAACAATGATACACCATCCTGCACTAAGACTTTGTGGAGACTTTTATGCCAAGATAGGAATCTCTTGGTATTTGTGAATTTTGAAATTAGAACAAAATGAAAATCAGATCATTCATCTTATGGGAAGCCCCTTCATTTCAGTCTCTTTTTTTAATCCAGATTTTTGGCCATTATTATAGTTAAAATTTTCCACAGAATAAAAAGTTTTTAACTAGAGATTATTGACACTCCCAAGTGAAAATAAGTCCATTCAGTTTTGTTTTGATGTCAAGCATTAAACTGTATCCTCCAATGAAGGGAAAGTATTTATAGGGTTTCAGGAATATGTTTTTTTCCAATTTCCCTGCATAGCTGGACTTTCTATCTGGATTTGTAACAAAGAATATGTAATTTTTAAGGACTCTGGAGAGTAACTGTCTTTCCTCTGCTACAAAACAAAATTTCCATCTATTAGCTTAAATAGGATCCAGGCAGGGAGCAGGGGAAAGCATTTGAGGCATAGCACTCTCGGAAAATACCTTGCAAAGAGGTTGGTAGAGTAGGACCCTTAACCCTGAACTCCCTGGGGAACATTGCAATCCAGCCTGGGGAAATACACAGGATTCTGTACTGGGAACTGATTCCTGGAGTGCCTGTGTAATCCTTTGCCTGAGCTGGCAGGTAGCAGGCCCGCAGGCAGCATGCAAAGGAACCTACAGCAATGTGGCTTGTGGGGTTTATCATCAAATATATTGTCAGCCAGGACTGTATCTCCTGCTCGAAGAACTGCAAGATTGTGCATGTATCCATGAGCCAGTTCTCTRCTAAATAAACTGAGTAACTCTATGACAGAGTAGACCAGAGCCTGTAATGGATGAGTTCATTATCCATTCAGCACCTAGAATGAGCAAATGTTTCCTAGAGGACACAGAGTAAGATGGGTTTGTGACAGAAAGCATTTATATAAAGRTTTGATGGAACAGCTAATAATGAAAAACTGTTACAAACACAGAATAAGAAGGTCTAGAACACAAAGGTAGCTGAACTGAATTTGTATTAATAGTGAAGAGCTCTGTGATCTATTAATTATGGAGGGATCTACTCTTTAATTTCTTATTTTTATCACTATATTTCTTATTTTTCTCCCTTTTTTGTTCCATGGACTTACTGCAGAGGCTTTTAATACATCAGTGGCGTGGCATTTTCTGACTAAAAGCTACACTGGTCTCTTTGAGCTTTCCTCTCACCACTAGACAATGCTAATAAAACCTCTCTTGAAAAGCATGAGGTAAACCTATTTTGAGATGGGTAGTTGGATGGGGATCAATAAGGCCTGTGCCAGCAAAAAAGTTAAATAAACATAAAAGCGAATGGTCAAGGCCAAAAATGATGTAACTTAATGAAAACTTGGCCATCCTCAAAACCGAAACCCAGACTCATCACTCATTCCTGATCACTGCTACGAGCTCCAGTGTAATAAAACAGAGTTTTAAACAGTCTCATTTTGACATGTTTATGCATTTGTGATGCACTCTTGTCTCTATCTGAAAACGACCCTCTGGCAATGTCAGCAGACAGAGAGACCAGGATGGGATAGGCATGGAGGCACTCATCTCTAATGGTCAGCTGTCTGCCTGGTCAAGAGGGAGCAGGGCACTAGAGGCAGCCAGCTCCAATACCCCTTGTGCTGGCCTCGTGCCTTGGTCTTCTGCGTACCCAGCTGCCACTTACAGAGAACACTAAAATTCATGGTTAAAAATGTCCCTCTGAGGAATTTTAATAGCTGACAACAAGGCTCAAAGTGGTATCTCTTCTTCAATTGAGAAATTCAATTATCAAGTCAGTTTTCATTGCAACTTCTTAAATGTGTGGTTTCAGTGTTTGTTTAGTTTCATTTGGACAGGTCGTCGTGTATAACCACAGCTTTTCTGTCTTCATGGGAGGCASAGTGACAGCTTGTCAGGTTTTATTGTAACAGTTGCCAGCAGTTTTAGTTCAGAGCTAGTGGAAACCTGAATTGGAATAACTGCTCAGGCTTTAGCATTTTCTTTGAGCAGCACAGACGCGTTATGCAACCAGGAGGTCAGGCTGGGTGGAATTGGGTGTGACAAATATTTGGCTACCTGAGTTGATCAGCTGATACCAACTGAGCAAACTCGTAAGTGTGAAAATGCTGCAGGATGGATGATTCATTCTGGTTTGGGGCAGCAGCCTCCTGGCTTTATTGGGCTTTGGCTCAGACWCTGGGCTTCCAGCAGACTTTCAGATATGCCTTCTGCTGAGCATCTGGAGAAAGGAGTGGGTAACTTAAATTAGAATTAACTCCTTGCTATGGGGGAATTTTACTGCAGGTTGTTCATGTGAAAGAAAAAAATAATCTGCAATGGCTACAGAAGTACTGGCTCTTTAGAGTCAAGCTTTCTTCCTTATGTCATGTATGCAAGGAAAGGCTTTCTGCTGTTGCAGCTGGCAAGCCTCTTGTCAATGAATCCAAACAGAACTTGAATTTGCCACTCCCAAATCTTCAAGCCAGGAATATCTGCCTGTCTTCAACTTCTCCCCTGCTGGAGTATATGGACAAAATCTGCCTTTGAGAGAAAACTGATCTTTGTAGGATGTGCATGCACTGTTTCCTTGCACACAAACACCTGCCTTGCTTGCACAAGCAGAAATAGCGGCCTTATAAGAACAGTGGATAGGGTAAATATAAGCTAGAACTGTAATTTCAAGGATTCAAACCCATAAAAGTTGATGTGATACAAAGGTATATTTGAAACATTACACTTGATTTCAATAACATGGCCATTGTTGTCCATAAGGAACAAATCAGTCTGGTCATCTCCAGAACAGGGCTTGAATTTTTCAGTTTTTAAAAAAATTAAAACTGAAATTCCAGGACAACTCACTATTAGGGTATATCTCATTTTGAAAAACTTTCAAAAATAAAAGTATCCTACTGTAAATATTTATAAACCAAAATGAAACAAACTGTCTTCAGTTGTTTAAATGGAGAATGAAAACTGTGCAGCTGCTTGACTCTTAAATATTGCCAACATTTTGCTTTCTGTTCTGTAATGGATAGAAAAAAAATTCAGGTCTCCTTTGGAAATCTTTAGAATTCATATAGTATTGACTTTTTATTTTCCTTTCAGCATTCTCACTTCTTAGATATTCTATAATCATGGRGTGAAACTCAGTGTGCACTACATTAGAACAGCTGAAACTAGGAAAATCTATGCCAAGGAAGTGCCACTGCAGTACAGAAAGGTATCCGTTTTCCACTGTTCTTTGCTTGCAGTTTCAAGAAATTGGTCTTATCTCCACTGCCATTGGGCATGAAAAGATTATGTTTGTCTTTTCCTAGTCAAAGCTATTGTACTGCAGATGCTGGATAGACACTGCTGACTAATCCAACTGTGCTGACTGTGGTGCAGGTGAACAGAGCAGGAGAGAAGAGATTTTTCCTTCTCTGGGAAATGATGCCCTGACTTCAGCAGATTCCATGAATATCGATGCCCGTGTCAAGGGAGGGATGCCCAAATGACTCCTGAGTGAGCAGGGACAGCAGAAGCCATTGATCTGTCCTTTGGTTTAGACATGATGGTGAATAAATGCAAATATGATCTTCACTTGTCTTCTTTAAGGGAGCTTTCCTCCTCCTGAACTCTCACAGGGTTGTGTGGAAGAACCAGGATCAATGCCAGGCTGTGTACTCACAGTGGTTCCCGAGCTCATTTCTGCTTCAGCAAATATGAACCTGGTGCACAGACTGACACAGAGTGTGTTACTGAATGGTGATGGGAGCTGAGATTAAATCACACGAGATTATGTTTCTCACTCCTGGTTTTGCTTCTATCTGTTTGAAGTGCAAAATAAACTGGACGTGTTCATAAAAAGTTTCAGCAAATGCTTGTTATATCTTGGCTCTCATTTTCTGTGTGTGTTGATCAAATACAGACAGATGGAAGCTGGTGGTGATTTAAGACACTAATGTGGCCAAGGATTGTGCTATAAACCATATTATAATCCATGTTTCATATGGAAGCTGAAATTTGAGACTGAATAACAGTTTTACTGTTATTCACTGTCATTTATAACATAAAAGGACAACTGCAGAATAAGAAAATAAATAAATATATGGGGTTACTTGTAGGAGAGCAGAATATTTATCTATTTGAGCTCGAAAAGGTGTCTCAGGCTGTGATTTAAGAGGATAATGATTGCAATAAATCAAATGAAGCAGGGGCCTAGATTAAAGATGAGAAAGCTAACATGGCCAAGATAAATGCATTTGAGCAAACTTACTTTTTTCTGATGTTTGCAAGACTGGTTCAGCAGCTGGTGTAAAACCCATCCTTAATTTTCCTGCTAAGAGAATAGGTTTATGGGCACTGTGTTACTTGCTCTGTAATACTGTGAATATTGTATTTTAACTAGAATTCTGTCATATTAATGTCTGTTCTATTAAAACAGTCTGGCAAATAAATTTCAGTGTCTGGAACATGCTGAGGTGTGTCATGAACTGGCAAGTCTTTGTGCCCACAATTCTAACTCAACCATGTCATTGACCTGTGGCCATAGGACTCATAATACCCAGAGGCAAGTCAAACACATTGTATGGATATGTATACATTTATATAATTAGATCTCTGTATATGAATAAGTGGATTTATATATTTATCTGCATTTTTATATATAATAACAACAATATTCATTTTTTAAGCTATTCATTTTCATTATTGAGGTCTTTGTCTGAAACAAAATACTYTTTTACTAATATTTTCTGTCCTTGGGATCATTGGAGAGATTTTTTTAAAAAAGCTCAAAACCACAAATGTTTATAATTTTATTATTTTGTATGCTTCAGCAATTTTATCTGATTTAAGTATTTTAAAATAATTTCGTTTTTAATCTTCATTTATGCAATGAATAGAGCAGTGGAGAAACTCATAACAGAAATTGAAAGCACTGGGATAAAAAAGAAGAATAAGGAAATGCGATAAAAAAATGCAAAATAATAAAAAGTATAGAAGTAGATCAGGAACATCTGTTCTCCTTGTCTCATAACACAAGAATATGGGGACTTTTATGAAATTAAAAGGTGGTAAATTCAAAACAGATAAAAAGAAATATATTGTTGCACAGAGCAGGTAAATATTAAAACTTCTTGCAAAGAATGCTGTTAAGGCTGAAGACTTAATGAGATTAAAAGGTAGCTGGACGTTTATATAGTTCCTAAGAATATTCCCATCTACAATAGTGAATGACAATATAAATTCTGAAAGGTTTAATAAGCTTCATGCTACAGGTTTGTTACAGTCTTTATCTGTCATAGCTCTGGATTCTGTCTGGCAGGCATTGTGTTTCTCCTATGTTATGTGATCACCTGCTGCTGGTGATTCCCTGGGAAAAGGCTGCAAGTGAGGCTGATTTGCCTACAGGAAGAAAAGGCCTTTTCTTATAATACTGATATGCAGGGAGTTTCCTTGTATTCCTTAGAGGATCTTACTATAGAAATGTAAAGATTTCTGGAGAACTATATAAAGAACTCATTGGCTGAAGCTGCAGGCAGGTACAGATGAGATGTCTCTACACCCAGTGCTCCTTCCTCACCACCGAGGAGCTGGGTGAGTAATGAACTGAAGCTTCCAAGGGCAGAGCCTTCACTCAGCCCTCTTTCCAGGCAGGTGATTATAGTTGATATAATCTGACTCATGATCATGAGTCTTGTGGTGCAGCTGAGATCCTGGGGGCTTGTGGGCTGCAGAAGGATAGATTTATTTAGGCATCTTTGAGGGAAGAAGAGTCAAATGTAGAGTGTAAATTGGGGTAAGACATAGAAATATTCTGAAATACATAGATCATAAATAATGCATTTTCAAGGATATGACTAAATTCAAAAAATCCAGCCTCTGTGGATTAAAATAAAAAAAATTTCAAGGAACATGGTTTATAGATTTATAAAATTATGAACATTTAACAGTGGGAGGAAATGGGGGTTTGGATTTGCAAAGAAGTACAGAGGGATTAGTCAGATCCTTTTGATTTTAATTAACAGGTGAATTATTTCACTCTCTCAAGAGCACTAAAACTTAGATGACATTTTAAATGGACAGTCTATACTATTCCAGCCCTGGCAGTGTTCTCCTTGCCTCTGGGCGCTTGGGCTTGGGCCTCACGTGCTTGGCTCACATGCGTCAAGCACCTTGGATGGGATTCATATGAGTAGATGTCAGCATCTACCTTGGACACAGACAGTCTGGATACAGACAAGGAGAGGACATAAGGCACAACTCCTCAGAGTCTGCTCCTGTACTCGTTGGCCTTTTTGACAGACAGCTTTGGCAAGTGCTCATTGTCTCCTAATTCTCTGCTAGGAACAAGCACCATTCCCAAACCAGTCTTTCATAACTTTTGCTCAGAGCAATGAAACACTTCAAAGCATTTTCTTGCCATATTACTCTGAATTTTTTTTATCTTTTGAGCAATACATAAAGATGTGTCCAGGAGCTCAGGAATCACTTCTAAATATGCCTCTCCTCCATATTTTCGTCTCTTCCTCTTTGTCCCTGCATCTTTGCTAAACACTGAACTACAAACTTCCCTTCTACAATATTTTTCCTTTCTCCTTTCTCCTTTCTTCTTTCCCCTTCTCTTCCCTTCCCTTCCCCTGCCCAACTGTGCTTTAGAATGACTTACAACTCGCTTTGTTCCAGTGATTTCCCAAGCAGTTCATATCACCACTTGTTCACCTTATCCAAGTCTTCAGACTTGAAATATTGGCACATCCTGGTCTGTAAGCACTGCCTTGTCCCAAAGTGTTTATTATAAASAGATGATGATTAAGATTCAGATGATAATTAAGGCTTAATGACCATTCATTATAAACCATGTGCCAGATGCAAATTTACTTCCAGTGGAGTGAAGTCAATATAGAGTGAAAGGCAGCAGTGATAGTAAACAAGCATYGCATTTATCATGACATAGTGAAAAATTCCCAGTATCAAGTTGTACATAGCGAGGTTCTTTAAACACACAGTTGGTCATGGTTCACATTATAGGTATGGATTAGTTGTCATTTATTACTCCTTTGTTTGACTACCCTGCAAGCACACAAGTTCAGGTCTGACATTATACATAGTATAATTATTATTTAAAACCTTTTATCAGTTCTCTGTGTTCATGATTTTTCTCAACTTCTCTTGATTTTGAAAAAGCACTGATGTCTACACAATTCAAAAATTCAGCTTGAGAACCTAGCAAAAACCATCTTCACTTTTAAAGTGACGGTCCTCCTGCAGAAGGACGTCTATATCTCACAAATAACAAAATTAGTCTTCAAACCTTTCGTTTCTCCCATGTTAAAATGTGGAATGCTAAGCATATGCAGAATCCTTGCTAAGCCTCTCAGTTCAGTTTCTGGTATTTAAGTGGAGAACTCCCCTTAATTATTCAAACAAACTAACTCCTTATTTAACCAATTCTTGGAGATCAAATCTCCAGATAGAATTCCAAGTGTGGAGTTTTGGTGATCCAGTAGATTATGCCCTTTAAGACTGTGGGGAGCTCTGTACCAGAGACRATGAAATAAGCCTACTTCAGTGTCGCTGGCGTGCTGCATGGTGGGGTGTCGCGACCTTCCAAAAGCGTCTCCAGCGAAGCCACTTGGCAGGGCAAACACACTCACATAAACACACACACACACCGGACAGCTTCTCTTACAAGCTGGATCGATGGCAAAGAGGCAGGAAGGGTCTTCATATGAGGTTCCACAAGAGAAGTTTATTGTAGAGATGTGAAGGTTCCCAGTGACAAAAGACGGGGGAGCGTGGGAAGGTTCAGGGTTATATGCGGTCAGTAGGGGCGGGGAGAGCATCRGGGACCAATAATCTGAGGGTACAGGGGTGGGACATAGGTGGGGCTAGAGTGTGGGAACCACTGGGAAAGACTGGGGGAGTGGCGAGGGAGCAAGGGCCAGTGGGGGAACGGGGAAGGGAGAAGCCTCTGGAACCGGGACATGAAGGGTAGGAAGGGGCAGGGAGGCCAACAGGCCAATTGGGAAAACAGAACCAGGGTACATTAGCATAGTGAAACAAAGCGTCCTGGGAGAGGCCTTTTCAGTCACCCTAACCTAGGGAGCTACCCAAGATTCCTCCCTCCAGGGGACCCTCATAGTCGCTCTGTAAGCAGGCTCACCAGCYTCCACACTTCARTGTACATTTTGTGAAATTYAAATCYAAGAATGATACCCCAASTGCTAAGCCCATTCATACCACAAATCAAACAAAACTGCTGACTGCAAAAAACAGTGACTTCAGCCTAAGAGAAAATGGAAAAAATCGTTGGGACTGAATAGCCTAGCGCTAAGGAACATAAAAGAGATGGAAAGGTTTGCAAAAAAAAATACCATCGGCCTTTGTAGAAGGATAAATGTTTACATGGGCGCTGGGTGCTTGCTTAAATTGCAGCGAGAATTCCTTTCCCACAGCATCTAGAATCAACAACCTGAATTAAAAGGAAAATTTAAAGGGGCCTTTAGTTTCAGAAAACGTGTCTGTCCTGGGAAAACATACCATGTCTACAGATGTGCCAATGCATTTCAAGTAAAATGGTAATAAGCATAAGGATAATTCTGTCCTAGTGAATGACCTCTCCATTTTTCACCCTACATGTACTCCTGGATTTAGTTGCAGTCTACTTCCTTATAGATGCTACTCCCTTATAGATGCTAGAAGCTCAGATGTACTTAGCAGCAGATTAGTTGAATGATATTTATAGTTTTTCTAACATGAAAGAATTTCCTATCATAATGAGGTCAAGGGGCTTTGGAGTGGAAGAACTCACCCTTTTTTCTCTGAATGAGGAGCTAAGAACATAACTATGACTTTAATAGAATATAAATCTTCAACAAGGGAATGTTTTTTATATAACCGTCACATGCTTTCTGGTTTATTCCAGTCTGTCTTGTACAATTTCATTGAAATGAGTCACTTCCAACATCCTGTAGTTTTCCTCAGGTGTTTTACAGCAATGAGGCTATTTCTTGCTCATTGGCATGCAATTACTATGTTAGAAATTATGATAAAAGTACTACAATAATTATTCCATTTTACAAGCTTGGGTTCACGTTAATGAATATTTTRAAATAGTCAGAGAATGAGATAACATTTGGTTACCATCCAGACACTCTCTTGCCCTTCAGAATATGGCTGTGTTGTAGACTGGTCATGAGTCAGAAACAAAAGGTATTTTCATAGCTAATGTGACAGGCCATAATCTTTACATAGTATTTCTCTTTTTAATAGCAATCTTAATATGTTATTTGGTTTGATTTTAAAAGTAAACATGTATGTCTGGGTAATGATTGTAAAAAAACCCACAAAGACATTCCTTTTCTTCTTGGTAAGTGGAAGGTGGGTGAGGGTTTAGTCAGTGCCTCAGATGAGCTGACCTAGGAAACGGTGACTTACTGGGCTGTGTGCTGCGGTGATCCAACTTTAGTTTAGTTTGCCACAGAGCAATATTTCTTAGATGCTGTCACTTTAGGTTTCTCCTCCTCACAGAGTCTTAAGCTTTGCAACAGGTCAGCTTGGTTTGAAATTCTCTCTAACTGTATTGTCATTAGTCAGTTTGAATKTGTTCTTCCTCTGAAGATGYWTCATTGGTTTTCTCTCATGTATCTCTAAGCTCATTGGTTGCACACTGTTATCCGTACCCCTTAAAGCAGCAGAGACAGAGCGGGAAATCGCCTCTCTGCTAACCTCCCCTTCAAGACATGCACCCTGTCCTCCTGGGCAGAGAAGAAATAAACTCAGAATATGGTTACAGAGAGTCTGGCTCTCTCATTCCTTTTACCTTCGCTGCTGCCTCTGTGAAACTGCCTGTGGTAAAAAGCTGTCAGCTTTTGTGGACTGTGAAGAAACCCTACAGATCGCTCCGGCCCCAGCTGAATACAGCAAAAAGGGCGGGTCAAAGCAATAGCTGTGCAATCATGCTTAATGGAAAAGTTCCAAGTTTGAGGAAATTTGGCAATAGGAGGAAGACAGAGTTTTATGCTGATGATCGAACATGGCAAAGGTTGTGGTGCTTGTAAATTCCAGTCACATTATCTCTTCCTGAAAAATGATGACTTGTTTTGACAGTGTGTCGCTAAATACATGCCTCCTAAATTAGGAGCCTGAGCTCTGGAGGAATGAATACGGGATGGGGATTTGAGGAATGGTAAAATCTAAACTCTGCTACACTACTGACCTGTTCTGTGTCCAGAGGCAAGGTCATCAACTCTCAGTCTCAGCTTCCCCCTTGCAAATGTTCTCTACTCATCTAAACGAAACATTTATTATGGATAATTAAAATTGTCTCATAGCAGGGCATTGTGAGAATAGTTTCAGTGTTCTTCTACTGTTCAAAAAGAAACATTTCGTATCAAATATTCATTTACTCTTGGCTTCTTTGAGGTCAAGTAGTCTCATTTTCTGTTTATTCATGTATTTACATCAAACTAAAGGCATAAATCTTTTTTTTTTTTTGTATTTTCATACCTAATCTTTAACTGCTGTTAAATAGTTAAACAGCCTGTTGAATGTATAAAGTGCCCAACTATGATTTGTGATACTTCAGTCATTTTTGTTATATAACATTCTAGCCTCTTCTTGTATTTTTCAAAGGTTTTAGGAGATTACTGGGTCATATCCTCGGCTGGCTTCAACTGCCATAGCTCCAATGAAGTCAGTGACAGTGTCTTTTAAATCAGACCTGCAGGACCCGAGGATGACGGCGGCCAACTGCATCAAGCTGTCATACTTCACATCATTCTGTATCAAAGCTAAATGCAAATGCTCCTCTTGTGCATGATACAGTGCACAGGAGTCAATCAAATCCAGCCAATTTACATCAGCAGATTAGCTTGCCTGATTCATATAACCAAACGTCCAACACTCACAGAAACCTCCAAGAGATTTAAAAAAAAAAAAAAAAAAGTGGGACAGTGAAGCTGCAGAACAGAGGCACAGGCTGGCCCTACATGTGGCTGCAGTGGGGAAACAGGAATGCCTGGGGTTTAGCTCTATTGCTGTCACTGATTTATTGAGTGACCTTGGAAATGTCTTTGTGCCTTAGTGACCATCTGTAGCACCACTTAAATACCTTGCCAGCTTAATTGCTGCTTCTAAAACATTGTAAGACCCTTTGGTAAAAGACATCATGTCTGTTTAATGTCACACTGTTTTATTTGAAAGCCAGAAATGTTCAGAATATGAAATGCTGAATGTAACGCTGTTCAAAACCATATGTCTTATTTCAATAATTCACTGGAAGTTCCTAGGGGAAATGCTATGCAATAAAATCCCGTGTTACCCTTCCTCAGATACTGTAATTGTAAGTTATCCCAGACGTCTGTAGATTTCAATCCGAGGGCTTGTCTCAAATTCCAGCTGCTTTTGTAATTTATAAATTACAGATCTCATCCAACTCCCACTGAAATCAAAGAAAGGASTTCCACTGATTTTGCAGGATGCTGGCACTGGCCTAAAAAGAATATTTGAGAACCACAGCCATTAAGAGACACTCATGCAGCACCATTGTGTTTCACAAAAGACCAGAGCTGCATAACCAGTCCTGAGATGGTGATATTCAGTTTTTAATGGCAATTAAAAGATTTTTGTGTAGGTGGGCTAGAGTGAAATAAAATTATCTCCAGTATGTTGTGTGAGATGCACAGTAATTTCATGCGGAATGATGCATATGATAGTGTAATTCAGCTGGTTATGATAGGAAACCTTCAGGTCTTAGCGGCTAATTTGTTACAGCAAGTCCATGTTACTGTGGATCCAATTTTTTAGTTTAAGTACAAAGAAACCTAATAAGTCTCTCACAAAGTGCCCCTGTCAAATGTCAGAGAGAAATTCTGCTTTTTACAGTGTGTTTTATTTGTACTTGAGGGCATGTTCCTAATTATGGTTGTGGGAGTAATTTGTAGAGGGTATGCAATTTGAAAAATAGAGCTTTTCTTTCTGTTGACAGAAATATTTGCAAGTGGATGATGATGTCCTCCAGTGTCTGATCTGAGGTTCACTTGGTGAATCTCTCTTCCAGGCACTTCACAGAAAGCTATTTCGAACTCCAGAATACAAGCTATCTTTACCTCCTGACCCCTCATTAGGGTCTTGCTGCACAGTGAAAGAATGAGAGGAAAAGTTTGGTTGTGGCACGCGCCAAGCTGACATTTGTGTAAGATGGCATAATTTGAAGATTTTTAAATTTATAGCTCTTGTTCGTTTGTATCCCTTCACTTTGTCTAGTTTCATTCTTCTGGAAAAATAATATGTTCAGCTTCTTGCCATGGCTGAGCTGTTGCTAAGGGCCTAGTTCCATCACATTTGCCTAAGCAATCGCAATAAACACCATTATTAATCACTACCTTATAAATCATATCTAAAACATGAAAAAGAGTCTATAAAACTGTATTTTGTTTTGTTTGCAATATATTGTCCTTCCTCAGTGCCTGCATTTCTTCCTTGCTGTGCAGGAGTTGTACCTACCAGACTCCAGAAAGCACAGTGATCCAGTGCTCTACTGTTCGGGTCACATCCAAAGGACCTCAGCGTAGACTGACAAAGGACAGATAATCAGTCATAACAGTGCTTCTCTTTGCCATCCTTAAGATATAAAAGGGCTCTAAAGAAGGCAAAAGTGGTCTCCAGAGGATACTTTATGAGAGGTTGGGCACAAAGAGTCTTACAGCCTGGCTGAACGCTTGTGGAGATTTTGGGGTTTTTCGAGAACATTGCTGAACACTGAATAATGCAACTCTTCCTTGCCCTTTGGGCAACAAAGAAAGCAAATCTGTCTTCTACCAAAGCTGGGAGGATGCTTTACAGCCCCTGCATTTGGGTAGTGAAAATAAAGCTGCAGTCTGTCCCTGTGCTCTCCCCTTGCCAAAAGTTGCACAGATTCATCTCAAGAAATACGCAATCAGATCCTTAGACAAAGGAGCCTCATGTACCCATTGACAGCATTTGATCTAGCCAGGAACTGGACAGTCTGGTCCAAAGTACAGTGTCCTAATGTCCTAATCTTGCTGCTGATTATTCTTGTTGCTGATTTATTAAATCAGAGGTTATTTTAGGCAAATCTGTCTTGTAATCCCAGGTCTGTCAGAAGGCTCCTGTCTGGAAGAAGAAGAGGCTAGAAGTAAGTGCTACTTAAGACTACTTGTAGGAGTAATTTCCCTTTTAATATCAGATTATAAATCAGGTGCCTGCTATGCATCAGTAATATAAAAGCTGGAGTAATCAAATTTAAAATAGAATGARAGCGAAGCATGTTACTTAACTCTGTCACGTGCTGTTTCTATACTGTATACAATGGAAGCAGGCATTGAAAGTAGAAATACATGAAATTAAATTTTATTTAGCATTTGCCTTCAGTGGATTTTCATTTAGCGATCTAGAGAGAGACTGCTACCCATTCATGCGTGTAGCTCTTATTTACAGTGCTGTGAGTGACACGAGYCCCTGTGTAAGAGAACATATTTTTCCAGACAGAACTATAGAAGTGATGCTTTTGGTTGCTTAGAGATAACAACAGCAACAGATAGCCCCAGACTTTGCCTGCTGGCTTTCTTCAGCTTGTCTGTGATTTTATTTATTTATTTCTGTAAGTAATTATTTATTTATATTGGGGGTTTTTTTTGCATACACAGAGGCCAGCACAGCGCAGCAGCAGGGAGCTCCTGGGCAGCCCCGTGAGTAGGTGCCGGGCTGGCTGCAGGAGGGTTCCACTAGGTGACAGTGTGGTCCTCGGAATGCGCGCCGTGAGATGATGGGAGGTATTGAACCTTGTTAGGACTGTAATCATCATTTGAAGAAAAATGTCCCCCAGAATAATTACTAGGAAAACGGCACACAAATTACATTGTCTTTTTAGGGGAAAAAAAAAAAATCCCCCATGAGTTTTAAAATGTGGTAAAAATAGAACTTGAATACATACAAGTAACATGCTGATTATTATGTCCTCACCTCAAGAGAACTAAGCGTTTAACAGAGGTTAAGAACTGAATTCATATTACAAAAGAATATTAACCCCTCCCCAGTATTTTGCTTTTTTTTTAAGTATAAAATGTTTGAAATTAATGGGTAGGGGTGGGGGGGAAATCATTCCATCTCTCCTGGTGGAAGAAGCAGAAAATCAAAGTATATATACATCTTTTTTGGGGAATATCAGAAGATGGCTGTAGGAGAGATGCACCTGAGTGCTGCCCTGCAAAATGGGTCAGCCAGACTGGAACGTAAGAAGTGACATTGGGGAGATGTAGGTTCTTGAAGGTTTCCTTTCCATCCAGAGAAATGAGATGTGAAATTAGCCCATCATTCAACAGAGTTCTCCAGCCTTCTTCTGCAAATCAGAAGGAAGCTGAGATTCAAAATGAGCAAGCTGATCATGGAAACCCACTTAGGAGGAAGCAATGTGATGTGCTTGAGGATCAAGGTATAGGAAAATAAAACACTGTGACTCCAAATCCGGAAGGCATTTTCACACTGATGTGTTGGTGGAGATGAGTTGTGCTCCTGCTTTCAGCAAGACCACATGGTGTGTTTCCACTACATGCCCTGAAATACCTGACTGAATTAGAGTGAGTGACAGAAGTAAGGTAACAGGATTGAGAGGAGTGTGAGACCCTGCAACCTCCTGAAACTTGTGGATCCTCTGGAAACTATTCATTGCCTGAATGAAATGCTCAGTGTCATAAAACAGCTTTTCGACACGTTAGTCTGTGGGGTGATTTCCTCTAAGGTGACTTAATAACATTACTAACATTTCAAGTCATCCTGTGGCTTCACCAACATCAGCATTTTCTCATCAGTAAATTTAGTCACAGCTTTTTATGCTGTTGTTTTGTTTTTTTTCCTTGCCCTTTTTTGGCTGCTGATATGAGTATTCTGGGTATGGATGTGATATTCGGGAAGTTGTGTGTGTGCAGTGTGATTGCTGATATCCAGCGCGCTTCCCAAAAGCACCAGATGCGGTTCTAAATCAAGCTGAGCCTCCAGGCTTTGGGAAGTGGCTGATATCACAGAGCCTCAGGAAGACTGTAAAGAAGGATGTTGCCAAATGGCACACATCCAATTAGTTTCCTCTGTGGCATATATAGGAGAATTAGGGGAGACTTGTGGATATGGGAGACTTGTGGATGTGAATTCTTTGGGTTTTTTCTTTTTTTCTTTTTCTTTTTTTAATTTTTGTATCCAAGAAAGTGTACAAGCTATATATTCTGGTTAAGTTATATGTTCCAGTAGCCATTGTGCCTCAAATGTCATACTGTTGACTCTAGGTAATAATGGTGTTACATTCTTAAGAACCAAAGACACAATATAATTAGGAGAGGTATTATTTTGTGTTTAGCAGAGCACTAAATTAATGATATATGGGCATGATTCCGCTGGTGCACATCCCTGTTACTATGGCAACAATATTATGTCATGTGAGTCTGTCCTTGGTGTTACTTAGAGCAGCAAGGTTTCAGCAAGCTCCTCATTTATTTCAGAGACCTAAAAAGCTGCTTTCTCTGTGTGTGGAATGAAATCGGTTTTATTAAAGCTACAAATGTTATATATTCCATTAATTGCTTCTTTTATGTTATCGTGTTAATTTACTTTACTTACATGGAGCATTAGCATTAACATAAAACAGATAATTAGTGAACTGCAAATGACTAATGCACCCATATTGTGCAAATTCCTCTTTTCATATTCAAAGCACTACCATGTGCTTCAACTTCTTCAACCCCGACCATTAACCTCAAGCGTTTGCAGACCAAAAAAGGAGATGGAGTCAGTCCAAGAGGAAACATTCCCAGCTCCAGAAGCACTATCTGCTGATTCACAAAGAAAGAATTTCAGAAATCCAGCCTCTCTCCTTCCCCCATCATTTCTCCTCCCAGCTTTTAAATAAAAAGAAGAAACAGTTTTTAGAAGGATTCCTGCTCGGGGCACATGGTGTCAGGTTCAGTTCTCTGTTTTTCTGCTCAGAAACCAAAGTTCTTTGATCAGGATCACTGTGATTACTGTCAGTCTGACATGGAATTGCAGTGTGAATAGGTGTGTATCCTACAGACTGTATCCAGATTAGATTCTGATCATTTTGATTTATTGTTCTGTTTTTCCAAATGTACTTTGATTTGCAGTAGTAACCTCTGAAATGTCTGGATCAATGTCAGCGCACAGCCCCCTCTCCCAGGTTAAGGAATTGCCGGCAGATGGCAGCTGCCTGCTGCTGCTCCACATCATGCATTTTTCATAAAACATGCGAAAGTAAACCAAAGGTACATCTACTATGTGTGTGCTGAGGGGAGGAGGAGGGGAAATGTTTTGCAAGTCAGAATCTACAATTAAAGGAAAATGCCTTTTCTTTTTCTTCATAACCTAGATGTGTTAATCAGATTTGCTCTGTTAGTCCTGTTTGTATGAAGAAATGCTGAATCCTGGTTCAGAATGAATCCCTTCCCCCACTTCAAGCTTTGGATACTTTAGAGAAATACTGGATGTCCAACGTACCAGCTGGTCAATCAATTTATCTTGACATTTACAGCTGGGAAGTTCATCTATTAATAAGAGAGGTATCATGTACCAAAAGACAATTAATGATAACCATGTATCAACATAGATACTGCACATAAAGCCATACTTCTCCTCCTAAGAAAATAGAATAGAGTTACAACATAAGAACTATAATACAAATTTTTTAATCATCCACTCTTTGTTAATTCCTGGAAATACAGGGCAAGGTCCTCGGCCTGTGTAAATTAGTGTAYCTCTGATGAAGGCGGCTGGAACGACAGTGATTTAGATCAACAGAAAATGTGACTCACAGGCTCATCTGCAGTTTTTCTTACTGTTACATCTCTCTCCCTGGAGTCCTTTGTTTTCCAAAAAATTCAGCATCACCCACTGCTAAAATGGATCCTGAAAGGCAAAATAAGGTAAAGAAGGAGATTCTTTATGCGCATTAAAGAGTGACATTTATAATTTCTGAGAAGATCTGTTGCCTTTCTTAGTCATTTCCCCATTTTGGGTCACTGCAAAAGGTTAACGCCTCCTGTGCAGGGAGCTTTCTGTATGTCACAGAGCTGCCCTTTGTCACAGGAAATGGGAGATAGAGTAACACTGTGAATAAATTCTGGTTTTAACCATGTCCTTTCACTTTGCCATGCTCAGGTACAATAATGATGGTCAAAAACCCTACGTGCAGAAATCAACATTATTCTGAGAAAGAGGCCCACTCACCCCTCCCCTATCCCCCCTCATCCTTCAGTCATCCTTCAGCCTGATTTGACGCTTGCTGAGGTCAGTAGGAAAACACCGTTGTCCTATGGCTGAAAATCGGGATCTAAAAGAATGTTTTGTCCCAGCTCCTTTTCCTTTTTCTTTCTTCCCTTCTACCACATCCTCTGGTATTCCATGATAATAGCCACCGAGACTATCTCCATTTTGCTGTTGACTGAGTATCCCCTGTTCCTCAGACATTGATTTAAACCAAGGAAGAAGATTGTTTGCATGGAGAATGTACAGCTGTGTACAGTAGCTGTGCCACGTAATGTAAGCTTAATTCATACAAATGGCCCTATTGATTTTGTTTTGGTTGCTCAAGCTTTTGTATTCCAGGCTTTTCAGTGCTAATGTAATAAGGGCTGTATGGCAAAGAAACCTTTGTGCTTCCTCCTCTCTAGCTCAACTTTCTTTCTTCTTACAAATCTCTCCTTAAAACTTTTCTTAGCCTGATGTCCATTAGATGAACTTGACAGAAACTAATGTCACAATGCTTCCATCTTTCCATTCACATTTGCCTGATAGAAAGTCAAATGTCTGCTCTGGCTGCATACACAGCATGAAGGGACCATGCTGTTAGTAAACAAATAGAAAAATAAGGAGGTCTATATTCCTATCCCACATTTATTTGTTTCCCCCTCCAAATAGAACAGCTTGATGTGTGATATGGTAGAAGTGTTAAAGGGCAAATTACGAATCCCATAGGTAATTCCAAGAATAAAGAATAAATAGCAATAACATTCATGTTCCCTTGAGCAAGCTTCCTAAAATTAAATCCTTAGCATGTCTGCCTTTCTGCTTTCCTCTTCTCACTGAGGAAAGTTAAACATTGTATTATTTAGCTAAATCATTTTAGTTAGGTCATTACTGCAGGCTACATAGGTTAGATGGTTATGATTTTGCTTTTGTAGATTTGCTGTTCCTTTTTAGCTACTACTGACAGTTTCCCTGTTACCACAGGGCACATTCTCATTGGAAGGTTGGTTGTGCAGTGGATTTTATTAATGGTCTTAATCTGCTGTCGTGTCAGTGCATTTGCCAAGTGGTGTTACAAGGGTTGACTGAATCTTGCAGTGAATATAAGAGTGAGAAATGTGTGTGAGGTAACCACCCCCCAGTAAGACTGTTTTTTGGGAGAAAAATATTAGGAAAATCACACAAAAGACAGAGACCAGTGGGAGCCTATGTAAATTCCCCTAAACTTTTTGAATCTGTGAACTTTGAGACACTTTTTCAGTAAATATTTTTGTTAATAAGCTGTTTGCCATTTTATTATCCTTATTTTAAACATAACCTAAGACAGAAAAGGCCTAATTCAGTAGAGCAGAAATTTTGTTTGATGAAAAGTTTTACAGAGGAGATACTTTAAAAATTAATGAGATACATAATTTGGCATTAGTTGACTAATACCTCTTAAAATACTAACCCTTTATACAACTTACCAGAGAGCTCATGTGACATAAAAATATCGGGACTTTGAATTCCCAAGGGTGAAGGCAGTTCTTTAGTTTTGAGATTGTCCCGCACTGATTTTTCTATTTAAATAAAACATAGATCCTGACTTTTAAGAGGGAAAGTGCTAGTCAGATTATATTACTGTGCCTCAGAAACACTGTGTGCAGCCTGATCTTCTCATGTATATCATTCTATTGACTTCAAAGTTTCCAAGGCCAAAGAGAACTGCCCATTTTAAAAAGGTAGGATATGGGACAGGTTATTCTAGGGCAGGCCAGTGTGATTGTCTGGAAGCCACCATGAAGAATATTTGAGGCTATAAAGCAAACTCTGAACTGGAATCTGTCTACTTCTGCAGAGCTGTGCTTGACTAGGAAGTTCCTGACATGAATCCTCATGAAGTTTTGCTACAAAAGATTGACTGCCTCCATTTCCTCAAAAGAATCATATTTTATCCAAAAATATCTTGTCAACTTTTTTTGTTAAAAGTCCCCTATATAACTCCAAACAAAGCAGTGGGTCACAAATTAATCATAGCATTTTAGACTCGAGCTGAGAGCTATTTATGTGTCTTTTAGGTGAGGAGATTTACTGTAGAAAGGGCTAGACATAAGTAAAACAAAATGAAATTGGAATTGGAGTAGAGAATAATATCAACCTTCCTGTTGTCAAAGCAGAGCACAAGTATTTGAAAGCAAGATTACTATTTCTTGAAGTCCAGAAAATTCCTGTTTTGGAGGATTGGGACCTTTCTCATCTAAATGAAAGCACATTTATTTTATGTTCAGTCAGTTGTTGACATCTGCTGAAACATCGAAAAAGAGGATGCAATATAACTGTGAACACAGTTGTTTCGGTAAAGACACCTGTTTTTATATGAACTGATCACCAAGTTCACCTCTGGGTGGCCACTCTGACAATAATAAAAACACTTTGTTAGCAAGCACTAACTCCCACTGTTGGATGCAGCAGGGTCCTTGAGATATTTTTAAGCAATCTAGTCACCTGGTGTTTTATTGTTCTTCATAAGCATTTAAATTCCATTGGTTTTGAGTCCTTATTATCCCCTTGCCAGAGAGTCTCCCTTGCTGCTCTGCCAAAGACTCAAGAGGCTCCTGGACTGTTGTACAGCAGGCATGACAGAAGGTTAATAATAAAAATAACCCGCCTTGGCAAAGCATCAAATTAGATGAAAGGAACCACCTAATTCTATGCATTTGCCAAGTAACCTGGCGCAGAACCAGGATGAATGGTTACTACTTGTATTTGTGTTTCTTGAACAAAATGTCTCAGCTGAAAATTCAGAGCTGCTTTGAGCCTCGAGAATACATATCTAGGATTTGCAATCCATTTCAACAGGGAAATGAAGATTTCACTGATGATGAATGGACAGGCTTAAAACAGCAAATCTGGGACACTGCTGAGTTTACCAAGTCCTTCTTCCTTGTACCAAATACACTGCAAGTTGTTGTGGCTGCTCAAGTAGATGTTCCTCCACCATCCCTTTCAAAGCCTAGGACAAAGGGAAAGTTTCCTTTGCCTCCTGTTGGCCCTGATGTTAGCAGTCACAGGGCAATATTAGTATCAGAGAGGTCTGAATCAGAGCCTGAGTCTCCAATACCTCTCACACCTGTATTCACATTTGGACTCGATCATCCAAGTCCCTTCCAACTCAGATCATTCTGTGATTCTGATTATTTATTTATTTATTTCACCCAGAGGGTGGTTGGGCACATGGAACAGGCTCCCAGGGAAGTGGTCACAGCAGCAAGCCTGACAGAGTTCCAGAAGCATTTGGACAATGCTCTCAGGCACATGGTGATACTTGGAGTTGTCCCATCTAGGGTCAGGGTCAGGTTGTCCTGTGATGATCCTTGTGGGTCCCTTTCAACTCAGGATATTCTATGATTTTCTGTTGGACCTTGATTTTCCTTAGAAACCAGAGAATTATCTCTCACAATCTGCAAGGCTTCCGGTTTCAATCTACCCAGCATTTCCTGTAAAAATTCTGAGTAGAAATAGTCAGTGGCCACATCTTAGGCAACCTCAGTGTGTGTAAATTATTGTAGTATCTGAAGGATATCAGTAGGTTATTTTGCTGCCCATCACCTAAATAGTCCTTCCTACGTGGCCCTACACAAGGGTTGGTAAAGGCAGCATTTTCTGGTAGTGTTGGGCTCTCCCCTAAATGCCTTCTTGGAGAAGGAAAAGAGGGGTTTAGATAATGTGTTTTTTGAATTGCTCTGTGGCCAACAGGTCGAGGGAGGTGATTCTCCCCCTCTACTCTGGCGAGACCCCACCTGCAGTGCTGTGTACAGTTCTGGTGTTCCCAGCATAAGAAGAGCATGGATATGTTAGAGCAAGTCCAGAGGAGGCCACAAAAATGGTCAGAGGACTGGAACACCTCTCCTGTGCAGACAGGCTGAGAGAGTTGGGGCTTTTCAGCCTGGAGAAGAGAAGGCTCTGGGAAGACCTTATAGCACCTTCCAGTACCTAAAGATACTACAAGGACATATAGTGGTAGGACAAGGGGGGAATCTCTTCAAAATAAAGATGGTAACATTAGATTAGATATATGGAAGCGATTCTTTACTGTGAGGGTAGTGCAGCACTGGCACGGGTTCGTCAGAGAGGCTGGGAATGCCCCAYCCCTGGAAGCATTCAAAGTTGGGTTGGATGGGGATCTGGGTAACCTGGTCTAGTGGAAGGTGTCCCTGCACATGGAAGGGGGGTTGGAACTAGGTGATCTTTAAGGTCCCTTCCAACCCAAACTGTTCTATGATTCCATGTTCTTTCTAGGAAAGCACCACTTTCCTTTCTGCCACGTAGAACGTATCACATGGTTTGAGAGAAAATCAAATCTTCGTTACCATCCTGATATTAGAAACACATTTATTGCACTTTGCACTTTTCAATTTTTCACTAAAAGCTGCCTGGTTTTGCTGATTGTTTACCAACACAGGGCGGTGTGAGTGTTCTATGTCACATGGCTATTTTGAACTAACAAAAATATCTAGTAACTTTTTTCTGAATCTGATATGGTCCATTAAGTGTGAGGCAACATGCTCTATTTTTATATCAGTGACACTATTCAGTAAGTATTAAATTTGTTAAACCACTTAACACATGGTCTGTATTTATGAATTTAACCTCCTTTTAAGGACAACTTGCTTTTTTGGCTGAGCTCCTCTCCTTCTATTATTATTACTGGCTTTACAGTTTCACCTACATCTTTTACTGTTAGCAACACTGTAGAAAAATACAGTAAGAAATTAAAAGTCAAGTTGTGGAAAGCTACATTCCCACCTATTTAATGTTGACTTTGGGTTATCCTTGTTTGGCTGAGCTTCCTTACTTCTATATATTGCTTCCATAGCATAGTTCACCTGGTGCGGCTCACATGTGAAATGAGGAGGTTTTGTAGTTTCTACTGCCAATTTTTTTTTTCTTACTTTTTTTCCTCTGTGGCTGATTATGTGGAGGTAATTAGTAGTAGAGGGGAGGCAGACTCTGGGCAGGAAAATTGTGGTATATTACCTGTAGCACATAGCACTGTTTAACATTTTTATCAACGACCTGGATAATGGGACAAAGCATAATCCCAGCGAAGTTTTCAATTGGCACCAAAGCAGGGAGACCAGTTGAGAGTACACAAAAGGGATATCAACCAGCAGGAGAATTAGGCAAACAGAAAATTCATAAAGTCCAGCAAAGAACAGGGTGTAGGCCTGAATCTGGAATGGAACAACTCCATGCAGCAGTCCAGGTTGCGAGTGGACTGTCCAGGTGGCAGCTCTGCCAAAAGGGCCTGGGAGCCCTCATAAATAAACACCTGGACATGAATTAGTAGTGAGTCCTTGCAGCCATGAAGGCTAACAGTGTGATGGGCTGAATTGGCAAAAGAACAACTGGCAAGTTGAAGGGAGTATTTTATTTCTTCTACACAACTCATGGAAGGCCACCTTGGGAGCAGGTCAGTCCTGTAGGAGTGAGTTCAGCAGAATGCCACCACAGGGGACCCGGGCTGGAGCATTTGCTGTCTGGTCAGCTGGACACGGCCCTGAGAAGTCCAGGCTAATTTTTAAGTTACCTCTGCTTTGAGTCCGAGGCTGGATGAGGTGACCTTCAGAGGTCTTTACCAACATAAATGATTCTATTCTTTATGACTTTAAGTTATTACATGAAATTAAGGAAAAGCCTCATTCAGTCCAGTACATTAGTGTCGAAAAGACCAATCCTTTTCTGAAAAGATGATATTCATCTATTATTAACAGAAACTGCTATTTCAGTATTAACGACTGATAGAGYAGGCATTTCCTGGCATTTAATGACCTGTTGAGTGCCTGAAAAGTAGCTGAGAGCTCTTTGCTTGGCTTTTCATTAGTTGACAGAAAATGACCAACTTGAAAAGCACTAGAGCTATCGGAGACACTAAGAACATTTGGAAGAAAGAAATGCATTAATTGGACTAAATTCCGTTATCAGTTAGATAATGTCAAGAGAGTTGAATGTGTGTTACTAAGAGCAGATTTGGGGTCACAATCCTGTTTCAAATATGTTTTATTTGTTGAATAGCTGAAAGTAGATCCTCACATTGCTGTGGCTATTGCGTTTATAATAGACAGTCACATACCTTCCTGATGAAAATCTATTGAATATGTCCTATAACTGCTAAGGACTGATGCTGTAAGGAGCAGGATTCTATTGTCATTATCAAGCCTCTTGTACAACATCTTACTCTCCCGTCAACCACTCATTGTATGTTTCATTCTTCCATTCTACATATAAAAGACCTACATAGCTATTCCATAATATATACCAGGTAGGTAAAAAGCTGGCTGAGTGAGCTATACTATGGCTGTTGGCCCACAAGTTGGGTACTGCAGGTTTTATCCTCAGACTTTTGCCATGTTTCACACCTCTATCTGTGACCTGAAGGGGGCAACTCTGATGGTGTTGACAGATGGCACCAAACCGAATCAACATGCCTGAGAAGAGGTCCAGAGGGACCTGCACAGGCTGGAGGAGTGGACTGACAGAAGCTGTGTGAAATTCAGACAGATAAGGAGCATTATCAAAATGTCATTGCCTCTATTTGTGTGTTCAGATAACTAATAGGTATACTGGGCTGGGTCAGAATTCCTGTGACGTTAAAGCACATGACTTGGACAAAGTCATGTCAGGGTAGATTTTATCTACGAGGATATTGTATTCAACAGTGAGGTGCATATTCTGATTGTTAGCTCAGAGCCATCCCAGCAGTGCAATGAACCAGCACTTGGTCTAACCATAGGTACTTCTGGAACAAAATATGCAGGATATCAAAAAGGCTGTGGGAGGACTTAAGAAAGGACTGTACAGACGAACAAAGATGTGAAATGGCTTCCTGATGAGGTGTGGTTACGTAGGCTATGATTCTTCAGTCTGCAAGAGAGGCAACTGAGGCAGGTATGGTAAAGGCCTGTGATACTGCATGGACAGGACAAAGAGAGATCAGTTTACTTAAAGAGTTGGGTGGCCAGCATGCATGAGGTTCAAAACAAGGAAAGTTATTCTTCCTACAGATGCAATTAAGCTGTGAAATTCCTGACAACAAAATGATGTGAATGCTAAAAGTTTTCATAGGCTAAAAGGGTAAGTGGATGAGTTCTTGGAAGAGAAATTAATCCAGGACTACTGGACACAAAGCTGAAGAGTTCCATGATCTGTACTCAGCTGGTGGCCAAGAGAGCCTTCTGGGAAAGTGAACAGTCTGCACTTCCTCTAGGACTGTAGGATTGCCTGGATATCTGCTTTTGACCACCAACAGAGACAAGTGGAATCAGTGTACCTTTTGTATGCCCACTCATGTATAGCTGTGTGCTGGAAGCAGAATCTTGCATTTAAAAGGGAAGGCTGTTTACTTAGAAGGTTTATCTGAGTCATGTCAGATTAGTGGCATGTGTTTGGAAACAATTCAAAAGACAGAAATCTCAGCCAGAATTGTGAACGAGCAGAACTCATTCTGGGGAAATGGTATGGCCTGTGGTAAAAGTAAACAAAAGGCTGTACTCAGCTGTGACACTCATGCAGCATTCTCTCTGAAGTCTCAGGACCCAGGCATGCATCAAATCCAAGGCAAAAATAGATAAGCAGCAAAAATAGATCCAAAGGTACCTTTGTGAGAGGAATAATCTTCTTCACAGGAAAAGCTGCAGTGTTTGTTGCCTGTATAATCCTTTGTCACAGAATCCTGATAGATAGATGTATACAACCCTATATCTAGTTAGCAACGAAGGGTAATAATGGATAATTTTTTCTTTAAACATGCTTTTCTCAGATTATTTGCATTCAGAAGGATAAAAAAAAAAACTTCTCTGAAGATGACCTGTTGAAGATGGCCGCAACTCGGGCTGCAGAGCTGGATCAATAACTTCTGTTTCAGTTTCAGGGAATGCCTTGGTTTCCATGCCAGCTTGACAATGCTGGCATGGAAACAACACTTATAAATGCTCAATAGAATCTCAAATACTTAATAGCATTTTTGGCTTTTTAGTGTAATTTGAGGAAAAGTTTGATTATGTATTCATTTGGTAGGATTATATTTATATTTAAGTGGGTCTGAGAATGGAAAAGACATTTAATTGGGGTGTAATGATAAATTGAGGTTGAAGCTCTAAATAGCAAATGGTGCAAACACAAATCAGACTGAGTCTTCTGACTTCCAGAGAGGTGTGTTAAACCAATCTATAGATGCAAAAGCAATTCCTTACCTCTCAGCTGCTGATTACGTACAGAATTCATCTGCCACTGATGTTGAAAATGTATGATATATAGCATAAATACAATACCCAGAATTTTCTGAAGTGAACTTTATGGGTAATGGTGCAAAGTGGATAGAAGGCAGCTGTGGAAATTTTTACTTGCTTGAGGTATTTCTTTCCGAAGCACAGGTAGTTTCATGTTAAAGTTTCAATGCATGTTTCAAGCCACAGCACAGCAATCTTTATAGGAGTTTTTGCAGATGAATTCCTTGTCCTTGTGTCAGTCCACTGTATAATCCCTGTGCTCCCTTTTCTCGCCTAATGTGTAATTTTTCCTGACTTCCATTACCAGGAAGGAATTGTGATATAAAAACTAATTCCTAGACCCCTGACAGGGAAAGGCCCAAAGGCATTACTCTCCAAAACAACTCATCAGGGTAATTTATTTCCACATTTTTTAAAGAGTGAGTGGACACCAGCAGGTAACTTAGCTTTTGGGGGATTATGGGACTTCCATTTTGTAGCTGGTGGTGCTAATGATCTATCTGCTCTGATTGTGGGTCATGTTTTATCAGGCTGAGTTTATACAGCAATTGCATTAGACACTCTGAAGGGTTTAAATTAAGAGGAATGCAAAGAAATACAAAATGCTGGAAGGCCATAGGGAAAAATGCACAGGCAGATAAAACAAAAAGTGTCAAATTTTTTTTTTTTTTTTTTTGGTTCATTTTATTAGTCTACTACATTGTTAATAACGTCAGTAAAAGAATCTAGCTAAAGGAAACTTAGAAGTTGCTGTGTACAGGAATTTGAATATCATTATTTTCAACAGTACATTCTTTCTCAGATGCAGTTTTTGATATTATACACCACTCAAATCCCTAACCCATCATAATCTGTAACTCAATTTCCATTTATACCTCAAAAGCTTCTGACATCTGTTTAAACACCAGTATCTTCACAAGTATATAGAAATTTTGCTCCTGCTGGGTATCAAGTGAAAGAATCTGAAGTTTAAAATGATGCTGAGCTTAACAAGCGGCTCCTAGGGATTTTAGAATCATTAAATCATAGAATCATTTAGGCTGGAAAAGAACTTTAAGATCAAGTCCAACCATTGACCCCCAACTGGCAAGTCCACCACTAAACCATGTCCCCAAGCAGCACATCTACAGGTCTTTTAAATACCTCCAGGACTGGTGACTCAACCACTTCCCTGGGCAACCTCTTGGGAAAACATTGACAACCCTCTTGGGAAGAAATTTTTCCTAATTTCCAATCTAGACCTCTTCTGGCACAACTTGAGGCCATTTCCACTTGTCCTATCTCTTGTTACTTGGGAGAAGAGACTGATCCCCACCTGGAAGAAGGTGCAGGCACCTCAGAGAGAGTACAATGATCTTGTGGGGTTTTGAAGGTAGAAAATTAGAAGGACCAAAGCCCAACTAGAACTTAATCTGGCTACTGCTGTAAAAGRCAATAAAAAACRTTTCTGTAAATACATTAGCAACAAAAGGAGGGCTAGGGAGAACCTCTATCCTTTACTGAATGTGGGGAGGAAATACAGTGAAAATGAATGAGGAAAAGGCTGAGGTACTTTGCCTTCTTTGCCTCAGTCTTTAACAGTAAGACCAGTTGGTTTTGGAGTACCCAGCCCCTGAGCTGGAAGACAGGGATGAGGAACAGAATGAAGCCTGTAATCCAAATCGTCAAATTGTCAGTGAACTGCTGCACCACTTAGACTCACACAAGTCCATGGGCCTGGATGGGATCCATCCAAGGGTGCTGAGGGAGCTGGTGGAAGTGCTCATGGAGCCACATTCCATCATTTTTCAGCAGTTCTGGTTAACCAGGGAGATCCCAGTTGACCGATGCTTGGCAAATATGATGCCCATGTACAAGAAGGGCTGTAAGGAGGATGAGGGGACCTACAGGCCTGCCAGCCAGGTGCTGGGGAAGGTTATGGAATAGACCATCCGTGACACGTACAGGGCAACGTGCCGATGTCGGCATTTAAACGGATTTGTCCTTCAATATTTCTTCTTCTGTCAGTGGCCTTAGATTCTTACTGAAGTCTTTCAAATTGTCATACAATCTTTTGACTGAATATTGAGATAATTTGATTAAACTTTTGAGCCTTTTTTCCTTGTAGTTTGTTATGACAGACACTTGGGCATCTTTTCGTCAGCTCCCATGAGCAAACAGCACCAGCAAGGCAGAGACCTGAGTTCTGAGAGTAGTAAATGAACTGATACAACTAAATTTTACAAATGCAGCTTCTTCCTCCCTCTTTGTGGGAGGTGCTTGTGTCTTATCTTTTCTGTGTACAGTTTGTATTTATTTCCTTGGCTTAGGGGCAAGGATGCAGTAGAAACATGCACACATATACATATGATAATGTCAAGCAATTTACTCAAATAAATTAAACAGAGCTGCAATTCTATGCCCTGACTGTGAATTTCTATCAACCCCTTCTTGAGCAGTATGTATGGTTCACAGTGGTTACAGTGTCCATTTTACCATGAATCCAGAAATTGTTGATTTTGCCTTGTAAGCCATAACATTTGATCTTAAAGATCAATCTGTTGGGCTGTAGCAGTGTGTCAACTATAAGCCATCCTGCTGCTTTATTTTTTCTTTTTAAATTATTTTAGGAGCCCAGAAAGGAGATGTGGGGATTATATTTGGTCCCCACGTAGGGGGGGATAACTGAGGAAATACTGCTTTCAGGTTTTATCCAGTTAATAATTTTATTTTGCTGATAACTTCATAACTAGCTTATTAATTTATCTCAAAAGGTACTTGTCTTAACATGCTTATACTTACAGGCAGATGTCATACCTGCTTTTCAGTATAGAGCTGATAACTGCTTGTTAGGTGAAGTTCAAGATTATCCTTGTCATAGTCTGCATATTATTTCATTGTGGTCAAAATCAAAGGTGAGGGATTAGTGGAAGCATGGCATTTTAAAGCTCCCTGACAACTGCTCTTCTGCATGAGATATTATTATCATTGTTTTCCATGACTATTGTTATCATGTCACCATATCATGTTCACTTTGTCCTCTTTGTCACCTTGACATGCGTTAGGCTGTAATTCTGCTTGATCCCAGCCTGGAAAGACTGCATTTTTATGTTGTGCAGGAAATAAGAAAAATATTATGTCTTCGACAGTCACATTTGCAAAGATTTGCTATTGTGCTGCAGTCACTTTGACTTTGCTTGGAGAAAGGCTTGATGGCAGGGCTCCTGCAGCCTGCTTCCTAGGCTGACTAGGTTGTATCCGGACAGTCCTATTGCTTTGCCTCTGAAAGCAGAGGCATCAGCGGTCAGAAAAACTTCACTTTTATCTAGGTGAGCTTTTCCTGGGATCCTGAACTGGCAATCTGCAAAGACTGCACAGAAAATCCAGGTTTTAAATCTGAGCCCTCCATAAGGGGTCCTCTTCTCCCAGCCTCTAGGCTGCAATTGGTCAGTCTGATTGTTAGGAAGGCAAAACTCATTTTACCCCACAGTTCGTGGTTTCGCTTTTGAGCTCTAAAAGCTGAAGTGCTGCACTAAAATCCCTGCCATCAGCCTCCTTCAGAGGTAGCTGCACTGAAATGTTCTTCTTGATGTTTTTCAGAGAATTAAAATTTTCCATGTGAATCCCTATTCTGTTTTTCCTCTTTCTCACATTTTATTTAGATCATATCGCAGCAGCTTTAAGCTTGACTGGAAGATGTGGAGCTGGAGTTTTCTGAGCCTACAAGTAGCATGCTGAACCGGACACGTAGAGAAGAAAGTCAGCTTCTCTCTGGGCTTTCATTTTGCCATGCCCATATTAACTCTTCTGGTGACTTAAAGAGAAAACTTGGCACCTGTACTGCCTCTCTAGGTCAGCAGAACAAGATGCTGCCTTCTCAGCTAGCTTCTACTTGTCCTTGGTTATTTCTTTATATGGAAAGTAATTCTCACTGCTGCTAACAAGAAAGAGTTCAAGCTCCCAGTACCTTTTACAAACAAAACCAGAAGCATGAATGCTATTTTCCTTTCTCTCTCTCTTTCTTTTCTTTCTTTCTTTCTTTCTTTCTCTCTTTCTTTCTTTCTTTCTTTTTCTTTCTTTCTTTCTCTTTCTTTCTTTCTTTCTTTCTCTCTTTCTTTCTTTCTCTCTTTCTCTCTCTTTCTTTCTTTTTCTTTCTTTCTTTCTCTCTTTCTCTCTTTCTTTCTCTCTTTCTCTCTTTCTCTCTCTCTCTTTCTCTCTCTCTCTTTCTCTCTCTTTCTCTCTCTCTTTCTCTCTCTTTCTTTCTTTCTCTCTTTCTTTCTTTCTCTTTCTCTCTCTTTCTTTCTTTCTCTCTCTCTTTCTTTCTTTCTCTCTCTTTCTTTCTTTCTCTCTTTCTCTCTTTCTTTCTTTCTTTCTTTTTAACTGCTGGGAAATTGGGGTAGAGAATATGGAATGGGATTTACCCAGGGTTGTCCAGCAAGTCAAGGATGCAGCTAGGGAAGAATCTGATCCTCTGAGACCCAGTGCCTCAGCCACATTCGCTGCAGTAAGCACCTAAGTAAGAAGCTGCCTCTCACAGCCTGTTTTACAGCTTCATTCATTTCCATTGTTTTCAAATTTTCCATATCACCCTCCCTTTTGTGTGTCAAGGAATTTGGTGGCAAAGCATTTGAATATGTGGGAGGATCTGTTCATATTGAGGGGGAGATGACCTTCCAGGTTCAGGAGGAACTGCAAGATTAGCCATGGCAGAGCAGCCTGTCCCTTTGCTGATCATGCTCTGCTTCTCCTGCTTATGTAATGAGGCAATTGTTGCAGAGGTATCAGCGTCATTATTTATCCCACTCATTTTTCAGGTATGAAGGATAAAACTAGTTGGGATCATCAGAATTCATTCATTTCTTCAGAAGTTCAAGGCTGGGTCAGCAGAAGCCAGATCTTTGGCTTGAAAGCATTTAGGCTTTTTTTTTYCTTTTGTTTTTAATCTTGTTTATTTATTTAATTCTTTCTTTTTTTTCCTTATCTTGCATTAGTTCTGTGTTTAACTATGTCCCCATATAAAAGCTTTTTGGCCCAGAAAGTCCTTTGTTCAAGTCATTCTCCTTCATGTCACCAATTAATTCAGACCATTAACTAAGAAGCAAACTAGCTAATCATTTGTCCATATGTGGCCTGCATATGTAGCAATCTTGACGGCTTATAAATGCAGTTGGCTGGCAAAGAAACCACTGGCATTTCATTACGTTTTTGTGTGTCTCAGCATTTTCTGCCCCTGCCCCAAAAAAAATGAGAAGCCAAAGCACAGCCTGTCTTTACAGTAATTCCTACCAATGCAATCAGAAACTGAAAAGCTTCTCATCTGACATTTCTAGTCCAATATCCAGAGCTCAGATCTTTCTACTAAATGGACAGTCACTTGGTTGAAACTTTGGCTCATTTTTTGCAAGCTGCTGTTGGCAAAACTCTGTAATGATTGCTAAGCTTATATTGTGAATAAAATCAAAGGTAATTTGGATAAGTAAAGAATCAGTGATAGCTGAAAGTTAGAAATTAATTCTCCTGTAGTAATCTCTATCTGTGACTTTCAGACTTTTATTACAGTCTATACCTTACTGAAGTCTCTGAGCTCTTCCCCATTAGGTCCCAGTTTAATCAAGACTCTTATTTTGGCTGATTCTCTCTCAGTATTTTCATAGTTCAACTCTATAATCACTATTCAATAGTTTTAATTATAGCTACTGCTCAAGAGACCTGAAACATAGCTTTTCATATCTTTATGAGCTACTTCTTCTATGGAGTTTTGAAGATCTCATAATTTAAATGCTATTAGAAGAGTTTTATGTGAAGTGGAAGTGAGATCTGGACCATAGTGAATACCTATGAATGGCTGCAAGATTTTATTAATTGCTTTGTGCTTGGATCCTGCAGCCATCACTGACTTAACAGGTGTAGGGTGCCTGTGCAAACTACAGAACTTCGGGGGGGGCTTCAGAACACAACTCCTTAGGGCAGTGAGAAATGCTCAAGCCTCTGTAGCTTATTTAGAAAAAAAACCAAACATCACAAACTCACTGCCTTCCAAAGCCACAAAAATATCCTGGTGTGTCTGTATACACTGAAAGAGAAAGAGTTGTTTCCTGCAAGGATATCCTCAGGTCAGGGTAGTGAGAAACAGACAGCACAGGCAAACATCTGCTTTGCTTTGCCTTTCCTATCATGAGATTTGGGCAGCCTGTGGATGTGATTAGTGATCCCGTGGGAACACTGCCATGCTCCATTATATATCCTCAATGTTTACCCTCAATGTTTTGATGCTTTTTTGCACTCCGGCAGATATCACAAACTCACACAGTGTACACATCACTGMGCTCCCGTTTCCCTCTTCCAGATATTTCTGACTGCAGACACAAACAGTGTTTATTATGTTTCCCTGGAAGGAACAGGCAATCAGTTTATCCTAAACCTGGCTCTGGACAGTGAAGCCTTCTAAGATAGACCAGGCACATTTTTTTCCTAGAAGTGCCTTTCAAAATCTCCACAATCAAATGTTCAAGCTTGGATTTCTTAAGGGTGTATAATACCTGGAACTACACACAAGGCAATAAAATTACTCATGAGCACCTTTAGTGATGGTTCTTTTATATTCTCTTATATTTATAAATAGAAAATGTGATGAACACTATTAACTGTCTGGCTTCATGTGCCCTCCTGGGTTGGCTTCCTCACTTCATTTGAAGGTGATAWTTTTTTTGCTTTGTCTTGTCTCTTTTTATCTGTGTTCTGTTTTCCTTTCAGTGCTGCTCCAACTCCAGACTAGTGGATGTCAACATCATATCTAATCCTCTGAAACTGAACTCTCAATTTTTATTTTTTTTTTTATTATCTTCTTCCAAGGCAAAGTACTGTCTATAATTGCTGCTGGAATGAAAGCACTGGAGAATGAAAACAATATTTGTCTATTAGAGACAACAGAATCACAAACTTCTCTGCAATGCAGTTGGCATGAAGCTTCTGTATTTTCATCTGTGGATAATTGTTTCAGTGATCAACAAGGAAAAGTTGCTAGACAGTGGTAGTCCATGGAGGGAACTAAGAGCTGTTCTGTCTGAAAACATTAAACTGATTTAAAATCAGGCTGTGGGAAAAGTGATCAGAAAAAAACACACAGTTGATTAACAGAAATTTCTCTAACATATGGAGGGAGAGTCAAGGGAATCTGTAAGAATCCTGCTTTTATCTTCAGTGAATTGTGAGCCTCATTTTTTTTCAAATAAAAAAAAGAGGAGATGGGAGAGAAAAGATGACAGAAGCAGTAGAAAATATTTATCTAGAGAAAATGGGCTATTTATTGAAATAGGTCCTTTGCTGGTTACTGAAACTGTTGTCTGATGCAACATCTGACAGAGGGTGTGCATGACAGAGGAAAGATTAGTTCATACTTGCCTTTCTTCTTTGGTGCTAATAAAGAAGTTCTTATACTCCACTTTCAGAGATAGGACAGCTGACTTGGACTGAGCTGCTGTAGCTCTTCTTGAGGATAGTGTGTCCTTAAGGGGAAAAGGTGGGACTGAAAGTAGTAGAGAGTGGAACTGTGTCAGAATTAGGAAAGCTATGGGAGAAAACTTAGATAATCAACTCTTGGCTGCATTGCTCTGAAGATATCTTTCCTCAGAAATGTGGAAGCAGATGACCGGTCAGTCAGTCTTGTAGACATTGATGTGGACACAAGTCCTGTATTTCCTTAAGAACTTAGTTATACCCTTGAGAAACTCAGTCTGTACCCGTAAGAATTGTGAAATTGGTAGAAGTTAGAAGCACAACAACAGAAAGATAAATTGCACCTGCACTAGGGAGTCTTTTTAGTTGGTATGTGCCAAGAAATGTGTTTTAATAATAGGCGATAAGTAGCTTTGTAAACAGGTCAGAAATAGATGGCCAATAGTGTTATATAGTTGTTAGCTGCAGCCAATTAACTTGCGACATGTACGCTGGAAAATACTATAAAGAGGCCTCGTGTTAATCAAAGTTGCCGCCATTACCTACAACAACGTGTGCGGGTGTGTGCGTAGTTTTATGTCGTGACCGACTCTACAGCGACATCTGGTGACCCCTGACGTGGTTACATCACTTTGTGCGAAGCTACCTCGAGTAGCTGAGCTTTTAGGCTGACTACAGCGGCCGAATCCTTGGATACGGAAGATAGCGCAATAAGAGTAGCAGGTACAGCTACCAGTCTGGACGAATTTGCAACCCTATGAGGTGAACGCAGCTGGGAACAATAGGGGTTCACAGGTGTCACAGGAAGAATATTTAATATTAAATATTTGGACTCTTACGTTAGGCAAACGAGTTATACAATATGATAAGCACTCTTTAAAAGCTCTCTAATTATGGTGCAAAAGCCAAGGCTTGGAGGCTACATCAGAAAATGCATTTAGCGTGAAAACTTGGGAGAAAGTGGGACAGCTGCTACAAGAAGCGGGGTCCCGCCGCAATGAAACTGCTATATCTTTGATGCCGACATGGAAAACACTGTTAGATCCTTTGAAACTGGTAGTGAAGGAGCAAGAGGGGACTCCACCTACCTCCGCGGACAAAGGGAAATCAGGCGTGGCAGAAGGGCAGAAAGCAAAGACAGATGGTTCTATCTCGGCACAGACGGATAGAGCCAGCGACCAGGCGCACGAGGGGGTGTCGGTCAAATCTTCTTCACAAGATCTGGGAGACTCTCTGCAAATAGAAACCCAGGCAGATGTGCCTCTAGGGACGCATCCCAGGGATGCAGGCAGCGCCGGTGCCTCCAGGGCATCTGCCTCCCCTCCGCCCAGAGATCTGGCTTGCGCGTTGCAAYCACCACAGGATGAACACCCCCGCTGCCTTCTCTGCCTCTGCGGCTGTCCTGCTCATGAGGCTCAGTTCTGGGGCGAGACACCAGCCGAGCTCAACACTAGGTGCGGCTCTGCGCCACCAGATGATCCAAGGGTGAGCCACGCTGCCTACCCGCCTCTGCCCACGAGTGGCTGGGGGGGAGGAAAAGAAGTGGCCCATGTCAGACGCCCCCCTACTTCTAGCGTCCCGGTACCGTGGGCGGCTGCGCCACCTGTCCGCTTTTCGAGTGGGCTCGCATCCACGCGGTATTTCGGCGGTTTGTTTTCGGCGCGCTTCCCCGTTGCACCCCGCTGTGCTCCACTTCCGGGTGGTGCTACGTCACAGCAGTGCCCGGATGAATCGGTGCTTGCGCGCATGCTGAATGGGCACGTGCCAGCATGGCCCCTGAGTGACTCTGCGGCTGCGCAGTTCCAGCGCAGCGACAGCCCCACTTGTGGTGCTGGCTCTACGTGCAGTCCCGGTGCTGCGGCGTCCACATCTAGCCCCGGTTCTGACGCAGCCTGGCTCAGCCCTGTGGACCCTCAGCCACCGACCCCTACCCAGGGATGGCTGAGGCGACTGAGAGAGCCAGCCCCGGTTATAGACCTTGCAGACCCCAGTGCGGGCAGGCCATCCTCCTGGCTGCCTGCTGGCTCTCTGGAAGACATGCTTATTATGCAACCTGTTTCTCTGACAGTTTCCGCATATGATCCAGTCAGTTTTTGGAAACGTACGAAAGCCCTGGCCATTGCTAACAGTGATCTTGAGATGGCAGATCTTATCCCGTATTCTATAAGACCTTCTGATGTTGATATGCTGATAAGTTCTGGGGGAACAGTTGGGGCGTTTCCTGTGGTCAGAGGGGGCGGACACGTTCCAGACCAGTATGCACCTTTKAAATGGCAGATGSTCTCAGATTTACGCTAGTTAGCTGCAAAGCACGGCTTGGCATCTGCTGATGTTACAAAGATGCTTGGATTTTTAGCTTCTGAGGAAATGACACCTTTTGATAAGAAGCAGATAGCAAAATTGCTTTGCTCTCATRTTCAGTACGTCATATTTGAATCCATCTGGAGATGATTTGCCGAGGAGAAGTCGCTGACCAACCTCGAGCTGTTGCTGGATGATCCTAGGTTTTGGGCAGGTGTACCTCAGCTTATGGGACTGCCTCCTATWGCAGAACCACRGCTGCAGGCCCGTCTGCATCCCCTTATCTTGGCTCAGGCTGAAGACATGGCTATGCAGGCGCTGCTGCAGGTTGCAAACTTGTCTGCACCCTCACAGAGATACACAGCAGTGAAGCAGGGAGCTAAAGAGCCCTACATGCAATTTATCGTTTGCAAGGAGCACTGGAGAAGCAGGTTACAAATTGCCAGAGAAGAAGCCACTTGATGCTGAAATTGGCTAGACACAATGTGAATGACGATTGTAAAAGAGCCATAGAAATGTTACCAAAGRCAAATCCTACTTTAGAAGAAATGGTAGATGCCTGTGCTAAGGTAGGAACTGCTTCTTTCAAAATGGCATTACTGGCTGATTCCCTCGCAGCTACAGCCAAGGTAAACTCTCATTGCTATGGCTGTGAGCAGCAAGGTCATGTGAAAGCAAATTGTCCATGCAGAAATCAATCAAATGGCATATCAAAAAATTTGAAAGGAACGGCTAAGGCAGAAAATTGTGGTAGATRTGAAAAACCAGGACATAATGCAAACCATTGTAAATCTAAATTTCATGTGAATGGACAATCTCTCATATACCAGGGAAACAGGAAGAAGAGCACGAAGGGGAGGCGCGCRCTGACACAAGCTCTTCCCCAGCCAGCACTCCCGGTGCAAGCTTATGTGACCGACTCATTGGAAAAASAAGAGGATCAGTGGCTTGGATGTTTCCACCGCCAACACAGTAACCTTAAATTCATSACAGGTGCATAAGGTCCCCCTAGAGGTACATGGGCCTATAGGGTGACTACTAAGTGCGTTGTTAATAGGGAGATCAAGTGCAACATTGCAAGGTATTTTTGTACGTCCAGGGGTAGTGGATGCTGACTACACAGGACAAATCTATGCTATGGAGTCAACACCTGCTCCTCCTGTTACTATACCTGCTCAGACCCAAATTGCTCAACTTGTACCTTTTAAGTCTTGTGTCCCAAAAGCAGACTCCAGACYACGAGGGGATCAAGGCTTTGGATCAACAGGACCRCCTCAAGTGTATTGGGCTCAAAACATATYGAACCATAGACCGCAAATGGTTTGTACTATGACAATGCAAGGTATGACTCCATCACATATAACAATCAAGGGACTAATAGACATGGGAGCTGATGTCACTATCATATCCACTGCTGTGTGGCCGCCCTCGTGGCCTACAACGCCAGTKGGATCTGCCGTTGCTGGCCTTGGTGGCGCTACCCAAAGCTACCTGAGTAGCAACCTTGTTAATCAAAAAGCCAGAGGGACAAACAGCCACTGTCCATCCCTATGTCACTGTGGCACCTCTCAATCTGTGGGGATGAGATGTTCTGGCAGCTTGGGGCGTGAGAGTGGGGACGAATTTTTAATTGGGGCCACTGTGCAGAAGGGTGCAAAGTACCCTACGCTACCTCTACAGTGGCTCACGGAACAACCTATCTGGATTGAGCAGTGGCCCCTGACAAAAGAAAAATTAGCTGCCCTTCACAAAYTGATTCAGGAACAATTACAGCAAGGACACATTGAACCCGCTAYTAGCCCTTGGAACACACCTGTATTTGTGATCAAAAAGAARTCGGGAAAATGGAGGTTGCTCCATGACTTATGCCGAATTAATGCAGTGATGGAGAGCACGAGTGCTTTGCAGCCTGGGATGCCGTCTCATACTATGATTCTTCTTGAATGGGATGTATTGATTGTTGATCTAAAAGATTGGTTTTTTACCATTCCACTGCATTCAAAAGGTGTTCCAAAATTTGCATTTACAGTGCCATCTGTCAATCATGCTGAACCTGTGAAGCGATATCAATGGAAGGTGTTGCCGCAAGGTATGAAAAATAGCCCAACTATCTGCCAATGGTACGTAGCACAAGCTTTATCAACAATTAGGAAACAATTCCCTGGGGCTTATTGCTATCATTATATGGATGATATACTGGTAGCAACTCCCACAAAAAGAGACCTGTTGCAAATGCAACCACATTTACTTAGAGCACKGCAAAATTAYGGCTTGCATGTAGCTTCRGAAAAGGTGCAATGACAACCCCCTTGGAARTATCTGGGAGTGAAAATACTTGACCAAACAATACAGCCACAGAATGTTCAGTTTGAAAAACCAATTCAAACCTTGAATGATTCACAGAAACTTCTGGGCACCATAAATTGGTTACGACCATATAGGTCTAACCACTGCACAATTATCCYCATTATTGAATATTCTCRAAGGTGACCCAGACTTGGCCTCACCAAGGAAGTTGACCCCTGAGGCAGAACAAACACTGAAACAGGTGGAGTGGGCTATTGCAAATTGTCAGGTTTACTGAGTGGACCTGRCTGTTGATATCGTTGTGTTTCTTGTCACTCCAGATTCCCACCCTACATGTATCATTGGACAATGGAATGACCAATGGTCTGACCCCTTGCACATTTTGGAATGGGTCTTTTTGCCTCATAGACCTAAGAAAACAGCACCCACACTGTTTGAACTAATTGCCCAGTTGATTATCAAATGTCGGCAAAGATGCCTGCAATYGATGGCTAAAGATCCTGCTAAAATTATACTTTCTGTTCAACAAGAATATTTTGAATGGTGCTTTGCAAGCAGTGCTCCTCTGCAGAGTGCACTGCAAAACTTTTTAGGACAGATTGCTTATCATCTGCCCAGCCACAATTGGCAAAATCCACCTCCTTGCCTTTACGGCCAAAGAACAGTTATGTGCCGGTGCAAGGACTCACTGTTTTTACTGACGGATCAGGAAAAATGGAGAAGGCCATCGTCACCTGGAGGGATGAGTCTGGATGGCAGACRCTGAAAGGCCATGAGTCAGGCTCTGCCCAGCTTGTTGAATTAAGAGCTGTAGCCATGGCATTTCAGCACTTTTCTGATGTACCATTAAATCTTGTTACTGACTCTGCTTATGTTGCAGACATTACAGAACGCCTTGATTGCTCACTTTTAAAAGAAGTTAATAATGCTTCTATTTTTCCACTATTGAAAACCYTGTGGTGTGCAATTTGGAACCGCACCCATCCTTATTACATTTTGCACATACGGAGCCACACCATTTTGCCAGGATTCATAGCGGAAGGGAATGCCAGAGCTGACAAATTAGCCAATCCCCCTTGGGTGRCACCTCAACCTGACAAGATAGCACAAGCCAGAGCCTCACAYGACTTTTTCCACCAAAGTGCACGTACTTTGATGACACCTGCTGAGGTTTGTGACATTGTTAGTTCTTGCTCCGATTGTCAGGGATTTRCCACACCTTTACCAGCAGGTGTCAACCCTAGAGGCTTGCAAACTTCACAAATTTGGCAAACAGATGTTCCCCATATTGCCGAATTTGGTCATTATAAATATGTGCATGTCTCTATTGACACCTTTTCTTCTGCCTTGTGGGTGTCTGCACACACTGAAGAAATGAGTCATGATACTATTGCTCATTGGCAACTAGCCTTTGCTGTTCTAGGTGTGCCTTCTTCTGTGAAGACGGATAATGGTCCTGCATACATCTSTCAGAAGATGTGACGGTTTTTACAACTGCGGGTTGTGACACACAAATTTGGAATCCCGCATTCTCCCACTAGTCAAGCTATTATCAAACGTGCTCATGGTTATTTGAAACGTGTTTTGGAAAAACAAAAAAGGGGAAGGTGCGGAGAAACCCCGCAGAGTCGTCAGACAGAAGCTTTATATATAATTAATCATTTAACAGTACCACCAGATTCTAATAATCCTGTACTTTTGAATCATTTTTTCTTGTTGCAGTCTACGAGTGAGACACACCTACCCCGAGCGAAAGTATGGGTRCGACATTTAATCACTAATAAGTGGGAAGGCCCATGGGACCTTGYCACTTGGGGGCGTGGGTATGCTTGTGTTTCCACAGATACCAGTGTCCKGTGGGTACCTGTGAAGTGTGTTCACCCTGATTTGCGATGTCCGCGACATCAAAATCGTCATGAAACCAACAGGCAAACTCCAGAAGATGACAACGGTGCAGATCATCTRTTGGATAGTTCTGCTGTGGATTAGGGCAGAGCAAGGATTCGCTGTGCTRCCCTCGATACCAAAAGCGAATGCGTGGGTAACCCTTGCCCACGCCTTGAACCAATCATCCTTATGCCTGTYTCTTGCAACACCAGAATCACCTTTTCATACATGCTTGGTTGGGGTACCAATTGAGCCTTCTTTAATAGTTCAGGAAGCCCACGGCCCTGCCCCTCAAACTGCTTGTAGCAGTTCCTTGAAAAAGTGCCTTAGTAGCATTGACATATGGGATAACAAACTTCCTGTCACCCTTGAGCCACAGGAAATAGATATCCTGGGGTCGATAAGGGCGCCAGTGTGTATCTTCTTTAATTACACACGACCTTGGTGCTGGGAGAATTCACGTTGTCCCAGTACTCAAGACGTATTAACCGCAAATCCTGTATTTYGAAATGTTTCTGCTTGTTGTAATTGGACGGTTCCAGATCAAACAGGTGTTTCATACTACCAAGCTGCTTCAGATCACTCTCCACTCAAATTACCTCGAGGAGTGTTCCTCATTTGTGGAGATCGTGCTTGGTGTGCGTTGCCTTCGTGTGCGGTTGGTGGTCCATGTACTATTGGCTGTCTGGCCACACTTACGCCTAGCATAACTACGCTTTTATGCGTAGTTGCACACACGCAACTCGTAACAAACGGTCCTTGGATATGTTTACAAAGGACTGTGATGATACTTTAAGTTTTTGGAAAGTGGAAGCACGAGTTTTAACTTCTATTTTCATACCAGGTATAGCGGCTGGAAAAGCATTGGGAGTATTAGACAAGTTAGGCTGCTGGCTCTCCAAGAAGACTAATGCTGCTTCACTTGCTTTGTCAGGATTATTAACTGATGTTGATTCTATTAGACATGCTACTTTGCAAAATCGAGCGGCCGTTGACTTCCTGTTGTTAGCACATGGGCRTGGTTGTGAAGATTTTGAGGGTATGTGCTGCATGAATCTTTCTGACCACTCTAAATCGGTGTTTGCTAGTATCAAAGAATTACAATTGRGTGTTACAAAATTAAAAGATGAGGATATTTCAGACTGGAATAATGCCCTGTTTGGCAATTGGCAACTTGCCAAATGGGTCAAAGACCTTATGAAAATGGGATGTATGATTGTAGTTGTTATCCTTTTTGTCCTACTCCTGGTGGCATGTTTGTTGTCTTTTCTGCAAAGGGCCCTGCAGAAGACTATGAACGCTGCATTTTTGGTTGAAAGACAAAAAGGGGGAACTGTGGAAGCAGATGACTGGTCAGTCAGTCTTGTGGACATTGATGTGGACACAATTCCTGTATTTCCTTAAGAATTTAGTTATGCCCTTGAGAAACTCAGTCTGTACCTGTGAGAATTGTGAAACTGGTAGAAGTTAGAAGCACAACAACAGAAAGATAAATTGCACCTGCACTAGGGAGTCTTTTTAGTTGGTATGTGCCAAGAAGTGTGCTTTAATAATAGGTGATAAGTAGCTTTGTAAACAGGTCAGAAATAGATAGCCAATAGTGTTATATAGTTGTTAGCTGCAGCCAATTAACTTGTGACATGTACACTGGAAAATACTATAAAGAGGCCTAGTATTATTAAAAGTTGCTGCCTACAACAATGTGTGTGTGTGTGTGTGTGTGTGTGTGTGTGTGTGTACTTTTATGCCGTGACCGACTCTGCAGAGACACAGAAACAGTTTTGTTTTTGGTAAATAATGCTATACTCTAAGGAGGCTTTTGGCAAAAGGGACCAAAACTGCAAGATTTGGACTAAAGTCAAATGTTCTGAGGTAAATCTTATTTGCTGTGTGTGGGCTGTGTTGGATGTCCAGGCAGAGAATGGGAAAATTTCTGACCCTCACCAAAGAGGCAAGTGATGGCTAAAGACGTGCTCAGCAGAGGGGTGTGGTCAGAGAGATAAGAAAATGTCAGAGGTACAGTTTTCTCAGAGACTGTAAGAATCAGGGATAAACATAAGAAAGGACTACACACACATATCCTTAAAATACCTGTAAGAGTCTGGGCCTTAGTCCTCAGGATTATCCAAGCTTTTGATTCTGATAAGATGATTTATGAAGGTGCCAAAAGGTACTGTTTACAGAGATGCTATTTATTATGTTTGCATTCAAAGCCTCGAGTTCACAACGTGGGACATGCTAGGAAGATAATTTGCAATTGTCTAATCTATTAGTGAAAACTCTGAGCATATAAATTTGATGTGAAATTAAGTCTCTCTGGAAGTCCCTTTGTTATTTCCATACTACTTACTCCATTTCTGTTTTGGACTGACAGGTAGCAAATAATACTGTTTTGTATTGTTTGCTTTAGCAATATCCTGTTATAGCTGTACCTCCATCGAGAGGGAGARCAGTCTGGTGTCCAGAAAAGCGATGCTGACTTACCCATGGTGTCTCTTACTGTAGTATTCTCTCTGATACTGCACCATTGCCATCATACCATCTCTCATAGGAACACAGAATATGAGAACAAAGATATTTGGATTATACCCACCTCCTCTGCATCTCGCAGTGGCAAGTGGGATGTGACATGGAATAACACAGGGCTTTATAGGGCCCAGCAGAGTGATTCCACACCTCAGAGTGTCCATTAGTTTATCTCTAGTCATGCTGCCAGTATTAGGTTTGAGCCTCTTTAATACCCAGTAGAGCCCTTTCCACCTTCACTGTGCTATCTTTTACGTCACTGCCAAGCCTGGAGTTTTTATTTGGAGTCCTGCAGTAGTGAGTAAAGTTCCTGTGCTAGAACCAGTCTTCAGCCCAGTAATGTATTATCAAAACAAACAAATCTTAACCAGAAACTTTACCACTTTTTTTTTTTTCCCTTTTCCCTTTTGTTTTAGTTTCAATCAGCACCAAACTCCATTACCTGTTAATAAGATATTAGTTATGCTGAGCAGGTCATACTGAATGTATTTCTATTACTTTTAGATACACAGCAASTGTAGTATTAGTTATTGTATTAGTTCATTGTCACTGTGGAAGATGATATTTTTGGCTTAGGGATATCTATACAAAATTAATTGAAGCCCAAAACCCATTTTTAGTCTAGCCTGAAATGCATGCAAAAACAGTCTGATTCTATTACTCTTTTGTTTCATCAAAGAATAGTAGTGAGGAGCTTTCCCTATCTCCAAATCACTGGCTCACAAAATTTTAATAAGCAGATGAACATCATTGCAGGAGGGACTTCCCGGCCTGAAGTAGAGGAGAGAAACATTTCTGGGTTTTTCAGGGGTTTTTTGCTTCTTTTTGGTAAGGCACATTTAAATACTGGTCTCTTCATTTCCACAGTGTCATAAAGTTGCTGAACCAGAATGAAGAGAAAAGTGCTTCTGCTGCGGAAGCAGAATGTAGTAATATATCTGCTTGCCATGTGTCATTATCAAAGAAATACTGCAGCCAGGTTAGGTAGAACATTTGGAATCTCACAATCATTTAAAATCATATTTCAAGCCAACGAAAGTCTATAAGACAGGTACATCATTATGCTAATTTCATAACCTATTGTCTACTTATTTATCAAAATATTTTCTTTTATTTTCTGATATTTTTTACTATCTTCCATTATCTTTGTAAAGTATGTGAGATGGGCTACTCAAAGAAGAACACATTCTTTCAGTTAATTATTTATGTAAATTCTAAGTCTTCCTAGTCTTCAGCAGTAAGTAAATGTACTTAAATACGCAATGACAATAAAGTTTTACTCCAGCCTACAGCTTGTGCCCAATCCTCTAGTTCCCTCCCTTTCCTCCACCTGTCCAGCTCAGGGTTCTGTGCTACCCTTCCATATGTCCTCATTACATTTCATTCAATCCCTTCTGCTCTAATGCTAACATGCTTGAAAAGAGATCCCTGTCCTTTCTTATTAAAGCCAAGGCTAATCTGAAAATGTTTTTACTCCCAATTATATGATTAGTAATGGGAGTTTCATACAATGGATCTCACTTTACTCCCACGCAAAGCTTCATTTCACTGCAACATAATCCTGTCAACTAAAGTGCCGTTTTCATCTCGGTGTCACCAAGTGAAAGGAAAAGATCAGAAATCACTGTAAAGCAAGTTCTCTTTAAAATTCTCATCTCTAGCAACTCTTTGTGGAGAGGCTCTTTGAATCGGAATGGTCATATTTAATTAAAAAAAAATCACGGCTGATTTCTTTGCTTAAAAATAATGATAATAATAATCACAACAACAGTAACTCTGGTAAATTGTTTTTCAATGAGCTGGGCGCCTGGGGAGAAGCCTCCAGAGCACAGAGAGGTGTGAGGCACACAGAGGGTGCGAGGGAGAGTGGTAGGGCTGCTGCTCCCCCACCTCCTTGCAGAGCCCACCAGGCTGGGAAATCAGTGGGGGGGAGCAAGCACTGCCAAAATATTCCACACAGCACTGTCTGACAAGGGAGCTCAGATGAAAGCTGTGCTATTTTAGTAAAAGACTTTGGATAAAAATAAGACCATAATACACAGCAGTGATCTAATAGTTTATAACAGGTTTATTCACAAGTCTTCATTTAGTGTCCACTTAGGTAAAACTCCAGTTGATTTATCAGCTAGTCAATCAAAAAGCAAAATATTTTGTCAAATGTTTAAAAATAAATAGCCATCTGACTTCAACAAAGGAACTTTTGCCCCATCCAGCTGTTGTTTTTATAGAGTTTTCTATCACCATTTATGGTGTTTCTTTTCTCTCCTGCTCCTATGCTGTTTCTCTTATGCAATGAATTGTGAGAGTAAGACAAACTAGGGAAGGAGATAAAGACGCCATGTGATTTTTCTTTATTTGTTCTGTAAAGCATGTAGCTCATTTTATACAATTGTATAAATGGCAGTAAAACACTTGGCCTCAGTGGGAGCTTTATTTGGGTAATTTCTACATAGGGATTGCACTCTGGGGCTCCCACTGTTTTAAGCAGCTCCAAAATACTGAGCTCACATCTGTGCAATATCTAATATTTATTTTGCTTCTCTACAAAACTGGGGTATTTGGGAAAAAGGGGGAAGAACAATAAAAACACCAAGCAAATGTATTTTAGGAGTGTGTAGTGTAGGATGGTCTCTCTTCTGAGCTTTGTTTGTGTTTTCCATTTAAAATAATATGTTTAAGTACCTATTAGTTCTTATCCTTTCATTTTTGGTCTCAAAGCAAAAATACCTTAAGGAGACCTTGAATTCTGAGAGAGAATAACAAATGTTTTAAAATACCTTATCTAGGGTACATAATCATGTTTATACATGAAACTCTTGCCCCTGTCCTAGAGGAAGATGCGGTGAGGGGCGAGGTGACAACAAACTGCACCAGCTCTGTGCTGTGATGGAACAGGACGCAGTATTTTGCCACAGCTTCTCCAGACAGCTCATGCAAAGCCTGTGGTCCTCTGGAATTGAGGGGCACAGCAGACTGGCATGTCCCCTAGCATAGGGGAGAGCCCCTGGCAGGGCATAGCACTTCACAGGAATTTCTTGTTGCGTTTTCACAGGAACAAACAAGCTGGCTAAGGATTTCACCAGCGAGCCAAAACGTGACAGGAAGCCTTTTTATCTGTATGAGTCAGAGAGGCACAAAATCTAAGAGGCTGCTGACTCTCACAGCCTGAGAATTGATTTTTTGATAGAGTTTACTGCTTTATGTAAATAATAAGCTTTCGAAGAATAACACTGCATTCTTCTTTTAAATATTTAAACTCTGAAAGAGATTGGCTTAATCAGTAGAAGTAATACTGGACTAAGTATGTATCAGCCCCACATATTTTGAACTGTAGTCCCCTATTTCTTTCATCTAAACCAGCTACTTTTACAGAAATATGAATAATTATGTTGTTGTAAAGTATCTGACTCTGCACAAAAGATAAAAAAATAGAACTGAGAAAATGGCTAAAGGGGCTAATAAAGAGCAATGAGGAGAAACAATTAAATATTTGGAGAGATGAACACTATGAAATGGGGATGCCATGTGGCATTAATTTGAAATGATGACTTTCTAATCACTGCAGTTGAACTGTTTCTCTAAGATATATATTTGCTATTTAGGTGGATGATCATGTCTTAGAGAGTCCCCTTGTTGATTTTTGTGGAGAGTTTGTTACAATTTACTTGCCTTGAAATTCAATAACTCTTTTTTGCTACTGCAATGGCCTTTGTGACGAGAGTAGAGATTAAATGTGAAAGGAGCACAAACACAGAGGAAAGGAAGGCGTTAAAGGCTAGGTGGTCCTGTAAAACTTTTTGTGCTCTTACTCCAGCTCTCACATCAAGAGGCGTTCAGGACCCAACTGCAGGAATTTTTACAAATGCCAGTCAAAAAAATACTGGTTCTCTTCTGAAATAAGTGATGGTGAAGTGCCATTAGGGGGATCTTGCTTTTACATAAAGACATCATAAGAGAAGAAACAAAGTTAATTCAGTATAAAAGGCCTTCATCTTGCAACAAGGAAGACTTTGATAGTGGATATTTATATGCCTAAGATACAAGCATCTGAATTATGAGCACCTAAGCAACAAAGGTACAGATTTTATGACAAAGAAGAAAAGTATTGTGCAGGAGGAGAGGCTGACCAGGGAGGTAGCCATTTTCTTACCCTATGGAAGCACACAGAATGGTGAAAATAAAGGAGGAAGCAACAGTTTTCTTGAATGTCCAGTAAATCTGCCCCATGTATAAACAGCTAGAAGTGATATTGAAACAAGCAGTATGCTTTATAGTTTGAAAATTGTATCCATCAAAGGCCTCTAGCTAGCAGACAGCTTGGAATTAAAACCGTGCCTCTAAATAGACCAGTAAAGACTACTGGATTTCTGGGACCTTCAGTGTAGTGGTGAGATACATATTAGCTTAAATATAATCCTTTATGCTTTCTTAAAAGTAGAGTGTAATGTGCAAGGTAGCCCATGTACAGAATAGGCATTCCACTTTAATTTTAGAGAGAATGAATTGCTGGAGTACTATAAAATAAAAAGCAGGTTGTAAAACATGCAGGAGCAGAACAAGTTGTACTGCCAGCTCCAGCTCAGATACATATGCACAATGCTGAGAAAATGAGCCCTTTCCCAGCCTCAGTGACAGCAAATAAAGAGCGATGGCTAACAAGAACAATGTGATAAAGGCTGGGTTGTGTGAATTGCTCTTTTGCAGGAAACCCATAGTGCAAYGTATTCATTAGTCCTATTATTGCTAACTGAGGGTTATGTACAGCTCCCTGTCCACCCAACCAAAAGCACGATATGTACTGTATATTTCCTCTGATGCACTGGTAGTGATCAAATCTAAGCTGGCTCTAATGTAAGCCAGAATGGAAAATAAAACCAGCAGTTCTTAGAAGGGGAGGAAAAAGAAAGCAAAGGAACAGTAAGGACACATTAATTTAAAGTGATGTGAAAGACTGGGGGTATGTACCACATCAGAGATGAAAAAAAATATGGGAAGTGGCATTCCACAAGTACTAGAAAAAAAAATCTGTAGCAATTGGCAATGTCTTACATTCATGTATTATGCTCCTTGGCTCAGCTACTGCCAGTGGTTGTATTTATTAGAATGCTGCCTGTACTACAAAGGCCCAAAAAGAGCTGCCAGCCTACAGCTGGTGATGTGCTTTATGTCAAGAGTAAAGGTAGAAGGACTAATACAGACAGCAGACCAACAATTTCTTCATTTGAACAAAAGGACTCCTGATGGCTTTAATCCAGAAGGAAGATGGTTCATCAGTTTAGAGTGCTTTCTGGTCCTTTGAGCATCTGAAGAAGTCATTACTTAAAGGCCTTGGAGGGTGTGAGGGCATCCAGCTACTCAGTGTTTGCTCATCAGCTCCAGCAAGAGGAGTCAGAAGGCTCGATTGTGAAAGTCTAGTAACAGTAAATCCTAAAACATTCCCTGATTTCCCAATTTGCTCTTTCAAGTTTGAGAGCTGAACAGGCACTGATGAGGTAGAGTCAGATGTTCAGTCAAGTGGCTTCAAAGGAACGAGTTACCACACATCAAGGCCATGGCAAATGTTCTTGAGAGAGCTCTAAGCCAAAGGCATATGCCGGATGAATTGAGACAATTTAGTCCAGAGTGGCAAGGATTTGAGCTATGTSCATGGACACTGCTTTGGAGCCAATATTATCTCACTCGTCTGTACTGCTCCTACACCTGAATGTTGTCACACACAGAAGCAGAAACATTTGCCATTCTGTCTTTGTACCTCGTTTCACCTTCAGGGTTCTGTATAAGACATATTTCCATGTGAAGAGAGATTGTCAAAGGAGCCTAAAGAGATAAAAATATCTGAAGTCTACTGAAATTCAGTGCAAATTGAATGTTTAACAGATTAAGACCCCAATTAAATTATCAAGGACTCCGAAAAAACCCACAGATATTGCTGGTGTAAATTCATGCAATTTCATAGTACCAAGTCCCAGTTTAACCTTACCCATAATCTCATTTTGTTCTGTAAAACACGTAGTTTACCTAAGATTTTAAAAGCAATTCATTTCTCTTGACAGATAAGACGTTACATTATTTTCTTACATTTGGATTGTCATCAGTCATCAAGTCAGAGATAACCCAAAGTCATTATACCAAGTACTTATAATTTTCCCCCTCAGAAAAAAAAGCACTGAATCCTCACCCCAGTTGACTTTTCTCTAGGTACAGGAATATAAAACCCAACAGAGAGAAGCTCAACATTTGCACTGACAGCTGAACAGGGCCCAGTTTTATCATAAATGAATATGACTTTCCCAGAAAAATGAATTCAGAGATTCAGTATGTGCTCACCAAGTTATTGAAGGAAGGCTCACTGGGAAGTCTTGTGATGGTCTGCACTGAATTTCTGCAGGGCACTCCCTAAACGAGGGTTGGCACTGGAGACACAGCACATTATTAATTAAGCCCGTGGTGCTTCTGCAGCACTTATCAACTAGTAAATTTTTTATGCAAAATATAAATATTCCTGAAACTGTATTTTGGCCTTACTGATTTGCCTGGTGACATGGCTCCAAGCAGCAYRTGAAGTTTTCTAGTTTCCTTTTCTGTGGGGACCAGGAAAGTCAGTGCTGTGACACAGACTTCGATGGAGACTTACACTATTTATCAAACACTTTATTGGTCAAAGGAGAACCAAGGATTAGAGGCTTAATCCTTGAAGCAAATTTTGTTTCCTAACTTTGATTTTGCCTACAAAACAAAGTCCCTATAAACCCAGCCATAGGATTTACTGGATGCATTTTTCCAGCTTGAAAGCAAATCTTTAACTCTCTATCCTGCATTTTATGAGACACTGTGAGTTCATCAGAGCCCTCCAGCACAGGGTTGAGCCTCAGCTTCTTTTGTACTTGACCTGCCTTGACCCAAGGGTCTCTAGAGCATGGGCAGCACCTCAGGAATGGTGGACCTGAGACGGGCAAAGAGCTTGATTGAAAGTAGAATTAGATCAGAAATAGGAGTCTTTGGCAGTTTGCTGTTATGTACTTATCAAGTATTCTGGTTTGAGGTACAGTGAAGCACTGAGGAGTTGGTTTTGGATGTTTACTGTTGCCCACTGCTCTGTTCTTTTGCATTATGTAGTTTTGTACACCGAATAAAATTCACAAACCAGCAAGCCTCTGAGGTCAAGAGACGAAGGCTCTTCCTCCTGCCTTTGAGGTAGCTTGGGAGGGCAACTGAGCAGCTGAGCAATATGAAATGCTGAGATAGTAAACGGCACATACTTATTTCCAGGGCTGCTCAGGAAACTCCCTGATTTAGTCCCCTGATTTTTAGAGGGACCATTTTGCACAGGAGAGCAGAGGTAACACTATAATGGAACATCCTTTCTGAAGGCCTGGGATTTGTATGCCAACAGAGCAAGATTTAAATACTCAGCTATCACAATGAAACTAAAGATGTGTAATGGCTCCAGCCCTCCAGCTTAGGTGGCAACTGTCTTTAGAGCGTGAAAAGCAGTGTCAGGAGAGACAGTAAAGTTAAACAAGGCAAAAAGCAGAATAAACAAATGTACTATACCAATATGTAATTAAGTACCCAAAGAGTAGGCAAGGGGAATATAAGCTCATGCTCGAGTTAATTCACATAGTGATGCATCACAATATTTGGAGGCGTTTCAATGGTACTTTGTTCTCTAGACATGCAAAGAGGTGTCAGTAGGAAAAAAATAAGGTAAATCCCAGTCTGTTAGCTGAATCAATGGAGCTTTTCCTCACCATGACTACTGATAACAGAAATGAAATATTTTGTAGCAAACAGGATATTAAGAAAATAATGTAATTAAGCCTTTTCATAAGAAAAAAAAAGAAGAGAAGGAAAGAACCCAGATAGATTCAATGTAATTTTTGTAATAGCTCTTACCAAGCTCTCTAAAAAGAAATTTTGAAAAAATTAAAAAGAGTAATTTTGAATAGAAGTATAGAGAGGAGTCAGTGAGAAAAAAGGAGAGAAATCCTGTAGGCTTCAAGGAAATTCTGCCTGCTCTCCATGGCTACAAGTACAGCACGGGACAACATGCGTTTGTAGTTACTGAGGTTTTGAAGTAGGACTGGCTGCAGAGGCATGTCCCATACAGCCAGCACAAACTGTACTGTAATGACAAGAGACCACTTTCACCCCGTCTACAGCACATTATGGGAACAGCAGCAAAGCCCAGGGTTGCCTTGACCGAAAGAAAAGCCAAATACTTTGGCAGAACATACTGTAGGTTCTTCCAAATATGGAAGTTTCTTCTGATCTCTGGGCATATTTCAGCAGAACTATTTTTAAACATAATGTTCACGCTTTTCAAGTACTTTTATTTGATTGGGAAGCAGAAAAAATGGAGATTGTAGTAATTACCATTTTTTTTTCACATTTTCTAAACAGGATGTTCCTGGTTTCAGGAATATCAAATAACACTAGTGCGTGTACACAGCTGAGAGATAACAACCATATTTCTTTGCTTACTACAGATGCTGATTTTTTTTTAAATAAGGAAAGCAAAAAGTTAGGATTCTTTATCTCCCCTCCTCCTACTCAATAACAGAATTTACCATAATCTAGTCTGAAAAAAGCAGCAGAACTTTTACAGAACTATTATCCCTCACTGTTTTTCAGCTCTCTGAGAACTCACACACAGGTTTCTGTAGCAAGACATTAATTCCAGCACCTGGAGCCCTACAGTGGCACTAGAACAGCATTTTGTCATCTCTGTGTATATACAAGGATTTTAAATGACACTGAGAATATTACTTTATCTTCTGAGTGCTTCTGTGTAATAGAAGTAACCAAGATGGAACAGGGCTCTAGGACTAACTGACAYTGGTTAATTATCACCATGAGCACAGTTCCATGGCTGCTGACAATCCAGACCAAGTATATGAGTCATGACAAGCATTTGCTATATAGGAGACTTGATTTATACAGCAACACAAAAACATCCTGTGTCTAGAAATGCTTAAACATTCAGAGCCCATTGGTTACAAAGGTACCTGATGCAAAAAATATATTTTTTCTCTGTTTTTCTCCATAGTCAGGTCCTGGTAACGGAGAAATAAGATCAGACTTTTCCTAGCTCTGTGATCATTATCAAGAATTGTCATGGACCAAGGAACAGTCCCAATGACCAATCTGGATGYGGTATCTCTGGTTTCAGCAGGTAAAAAAGTTCAGCTGTATGGACTATGGCCCTGTCCCACCATTTGGCTTCAGGGCCAAAGAACATTCTCTGGTCACTTTTATTTACTAGAGCAGATGCAGCTGTGTGGAGCACAGCCATTATAGAAGTCCCGATTCCAGTTATTTTGCTGGCCTATGACGCAGATTGATTCAAATTTGCCTAATTTAATGTCCTTGATTTGCTTATTTAATGTAACATAAGAACATAAAAAGCCTTTTCTGGGTCAGTCCCAACTCTTTCTCTAACAATGAGGAAAAGCCTGCAGATGAGTTTAAGGACAGGACAAACATAGCAGAACTTGCCAAGAATTCTCTCTTCAGTTCCAGTCATCTCAAGTTCAGGGGCTGCCCAAGCCAGAAGCACTTAATATTCAGTTTCTCCCTAATAGATGGCTCTTCTGCCAGTGTGAAGCTGGGGAAGCCTTTGGACCCCCCCCAGTATCTTGCAGCATTGAGGTCTGTGTCTCACCTTCCCTTTGTGTGAGAACGAGTCCTTTGTATGCTTTCAGTCTGCCAGCTGCTGGTTTGATTTGATGTCACTGTGCTGCAACAGTGAACACTGACTGATCATTCTGTTTATCCTCTCCACGTAACTCGTGATTTTATAGATCACTTTCCTTTGGGGCATCTTAATTGACTTCTTTCCCAGGAAAGAGCATGCATTTGGTGATTCTTCCCTCAGATGCCATTTCATAGCTCTGTTACCTGTGTGCTCCTTCTCTGAGTTATTTCCAATTCTTTTTTTTTTATCCTTTCTGGTTTCTTTTTTTATTTGGTTGGTTGTTTTTTTTTTTTTCTTCATACAGATAGAAAAGGTATTTTAAGCTGTTTAGGGTGGGAGAGATCTCTTACTGAACGTGTATGGGTGAGTAGATGCTGCTGTAATACAATATGAAGGAAGAGCTCTAGATCAAAGGCAAGATTTATGTAGCTATTCAAGTACCTTAGAAGGCAGAAGGTGACAAACAAAATTTACAGAAGCATCTCTGCAGATTAGATGCCTAACTTCTCCTGATAGTCTTACCAGCATAGCAGAACCCTTTTCATGTTGCTGATCTTTTGGATAACAGCCCATAGGCCAGTGATTAAAAGCAATCAGTGATACCATATGCACACAGAAAATAGCACTGTTTCTTCCCAGGACCAATCAGCAGCCAGGCATGACATATCTGTAGAAATGGAGTGAGTCTGACAAATAAAAATAATGTGAATTTTGATGATTCACAGGGAAAATTCATCTTGTGACTATAAAAGAGGTAATAAAAATCAGAAGGAAAGAAGATTCAGCAGCCCTGGATTAATAAACTGTAAGAAATGAGCTTGGAAAATTAATGAAGTCCTAAGAAATCTAGGAGAAAAGATGTATTGATGGTGTGTTCTATATTTCTTCCATAGAGATGTTTTTCTCTCTGACAGTTAATGTTTAGTTAAAGAGTRGGATTGAAAATTACCCTTAATTTCAATCTAGAAAGAAGGGATCATGGTCAATCAAAGTTTTCAGCAGTTTCAAACCTGTTTGAATRCCTTTATTATGGGAAGATGGAGAAAGAAAAGGTGGCCTTTGCAAGACAAGGATACAACTGCAGACACTTGATTTACAAGATCAAGCTTGTATTCTCAAATTGTTGAGAGTTCTTCTGGTGTCTTTAACCTTCAGAAAACTAAGTTACCACTTTGGTGTAGAAACTGTTTACAACCAAGCCAGTAATCGTATCTGCACAGGTTTTGGAAAGTGTTGAATTTTGTGAAAACATTTAATSTGACCTCACCAATTCTAGTTTTTGATGCTTATGAGGCTGAGAAGGAAAAAAAATGGCTGAAATGAATCCMCTTTCCATCTGCAGACCTGTGATACCTGGTTGTCTGGTTAAAAAGCTTAGGAGCCAGGGGTGGTCACTGGGATGCTGGYACACAAAAACTGATGTTCTTGACCAGTGCATAACCAAGTCTCAAAATGCATCTTTATTTGGATTTGATGTGTTTATTTCTTATGGAAAGATTTCTGAATGCCATGCACTTTCCAGCATATAGTGTACAGGCACACACAGAGCAGAGTAAGCTATTCTCAACAAACAACTTATTCATCAAAAATTGCTGCTTTATGTTTTTTACAAAAATCATTTGTATACAAACTTCACGTTTTTTTAATCTGGAGTAAATGTATGCTTAGAGTGAATGCAGCTGGCAAAACCAAGCATTAGCTGACTGGTTTATACAAATGTGCTGTAGCCTGTGGATTCCTTGCAGGCTATTTCCTGCCTTAACTGTGCATATTGTGTTTGTATTGGGAATTTATTTTCATGCTGCTTAGTTGTATGAGTTCACCTGGATCACAGCATTACCTGCATTTCCTACATGGGAATGCTATATCTTTGCTCCACTGCCACGCTGTGCTGTCAGTCTGTCTGAGCAAATATGCACCAATGGTTTGCTTCCTTCTCTTACTATGAAAAAGTTGTCCTAGGAAGAATTTTATTACCTGAAAGTTTACATAAAAAATCAGTTGCAGGTTTTACTGGGGAAAGGGCAAGGTAAAGGAGAGAAAAGAGGAGAATTAGATGTGTAGAAGTCCTTCCATTAGTGCTGTAAGGTGCACACAGATCAGCAGGGGCTCCTTCTCCACATAACAGCTGCATTTGGCCTTGGCCAGAGAAAATGTCCCATCAGCTCCAATACCAAGGTAGCTGCATGAACTCCATGGTCTAACTCAGAACATTGGGCTAAATGATGGAAAACTCATCAGTGGTCTTCAAATCAGTAAATTCCAATGGGTGATTTTTTTGAATCATACTGAAATGAGTGTTTATGACTGGTTTTCCTAGATGTTGCTATAATGCAATGGCTGTGGACTGTTGAAACAYATGCTTTATTTCGGGCAGAATTGATGTACCTCCAAGAGAGGATTATATAATCCCCTTTCAGATCAGACGGTCTGTGAAAGTGCAGATGAATGCAGAGTACATACTGAAGAAAACTGGAAAGCAATAAGGTTTCTTGGTTAATGTTAGTGTTACTGTCTTTCGCTTATAATAAATGAGCATTAGAAAGGGTTTTGCTCACAACAAACACTTCTGATAGCATAATAGACTAAAAAAAAGAGTTTTTACAGGCCCTTACTCATATAAATTATAACAGAAACTGGATACACTGTCAGGCGAATGGCTTATGCATTATATGAGTGTGTGAACCAAACACTTCTGTTGACATTATATAGAAGTCATTACACTTTCAATTGACTTATTTTGCCATTGCAAACACTGCTATCTGCTCAATGGAAGATTTTTTTTTCCCTCTGTGTTTTTCAGAGGAAGATTTTATATTSTCTTAAGAAGTGTTGCCGTTAATAGGATTCTAAATTAATTTTTGTATAAATAGCCATATTTTTAACCCCATTCAGTTAAAAAAGGAACAGAATAGTTATTGAGAAYCCACTTGCACACTCAGCTGATAGATGTGGATTTCTGTGTGATATGGTAGTCTCTTTTTTGTGTGACATATTGCATGAACTACACTTGCTGTGGAGACTACAAACACAGTGTCTTTCTCTTTTTTCCTTATCCTCCCATACCTTTACAATTAATTTCTGTATATTCATTATTTCACACATTTACCCCATTAATTGTCTTGAAAAATTACAGCCATTTAGTGTAAACCAGTGCTAGAGTGCACAGAAAAACACGTATTTCTGCAACGTTTAGTTTTCCCTCATTTCATCTACCTATAATAATTAAATATATAAACCAACATATGCTTTGATGGTTATTTTTTATTATACTTTGTTGCTTATCCTGATGTCAGACTCACTGTGAAGAATTTTTGAAATTCTGTTTTTCTACCGTGATTCACAGCCCTAGGTATGTATAATTYAGGAGACATTTATTCCTTATAGTAGACATGTGCTTAAATTTCCTATTTTGGGGCTTTTGKCAAGGAGAGCAAAGTCTATACAGGGCATGTGGCCTTTTCTGCTGTGCAGCTTTCTGCCGCAACACATTTTTTTGGTGTTCACACCCAAAGCTGTCTCAAAGCTGGGAACTGGGCCATGACACCTAATTGAGCAACCACGTGCTTGCCCTTGGGGACCCGATGGCCACAGCCCAGGTTGTCACACTGGTGCTCAGGAATGGAGAGAGACAGGAACTGACTCGTGCGAGGCTGCACAAACTGACCTGAAACCTGGGGGAGCGCAACACCGTGTAAAAGTGCTCCTTGGTCCAGCAGACATTGCAGGCCTTATAGCACAAACCCCAGGGCAGCCAGAGGCACCTGGTGAGCAACATTATATTTAGGGACTTGCCTAGGTACTGGCTGCAACACAGAGCACATGATCTGCTTACCTCCTTCTTTGGGAGAGATTTTAGGCATAACTCAAAGATGCTCTTTTACTGGTTCCACCTGCTCAGGATTAAAGATGGTCCAATTTGATATCTACAGAGTTTAGATGTTACAGTTCTTTGGCCAGTTTCTGACTTTTGGGAAAATACTATTCCATAGGTGTAATACGCTCCGAAAATTGCTCGTGTAATGATGCTTTTTATTTTGTACAGAGACAGAAATTGTGGCGTGCATTCATTTCAAGAAACTTGAATTTCAGCATTGTGCATAAAGCAAAAGATAACATTCCAAGGTTTTCAGCTTGATGGAGAAAATATCTTCTTGACCCTTTTTTAGTTAAAAAGAGAGTTCAAAAAAAAGGAGTATTTGCAACTCTTCCGTCTTCTCTATTAATCTTCGCTTTAGACTTTGACTCATAAACAAGCATGATAGGGTCCTGAACCAGGATTAAAATGGAAGGTTGTTCTCAGAACTGGTATAGAAAAGCACTTTTTCATTTTGTGTGTGTGTGTAAATGCCTTTAAAAATGAATAGAGTCATTCGTCTAAAAAAAAAAAGAAGTATTGACATTTTTATGGAGTTGTTTTTGGAAAGATCCAACGTTTAATATTAAATTCAACATATGGTTGTGGTCAAATTGTGCTCCTACTGTGTAAAATGTATGAATAACAACTTACTGCATTCTCCTGGCCAATATACGGAGAGAAGGTTGATTAATTTAACTAGTATCCCTTAATCTCCTGCCTTGGCTTCCATCCCGTTCTGCAAGGGTTGATAAATCTTACATCCCCTGAGGAGTATTACAATTCCTAATAGTCTTATGCTATTAGGAAGAAGCAAGGCTCAACTGTACCAAAACATCCAGCACATGAAATTGTATAAATAATTTAGCTTTTCCAGTTTAATTTTTTTACAGCTTTTCTTTGCAGGCCACGATAAGAGATGTTAGTTCAGTCAACTGTAAGTAAATAAAATAAAAAAGGAAAATGCTGTTCAGGGGAATTGTATGAAAAGGTAAGGCTGTTCTTCACTTTGTATGCAGCACCCTGTTATGCTATCAAACCAAAATCATTCATATATTTTCCTCCCTTTAAAAAAAATGTATTTTGCTTAAAGTGGGTGTTCTCTTAGGACCACCAGCTACTTTCTKCATGATATGACACGGCCAGAAGAGGAAAGTTATCCACTGATTTCAGCATGAAGTAGGATTCCCTGTCCCACCACAAATTTTCCGTGTGACTGTGTGCAAATCACTCCATGCTTTGTGGAAGGCTCAGACAGCCAGTCAATCTACTTAAGTTGTAGGAGTTCCTCTGAATCAGATGATCCATAGCAGTTGCATGTGCTCACAGTTGTAGTCCACGGCAAATTCAGCTTGGCTTTGCTTTCAGTGAAGGAAATTTAAGRTAGATAGTATAGCCTTGCACTTGCTATAGGCTGAGCTAGCACAAGGACAGTCACCACGTCTCAGATAATGCATATTGAATTATTCAGCTGCAATATCTTGATCACGTGGCTGGGACATACCTCATTTGTAAACTACCTTGAAGGAGAGAGCTGAAAGGATAAATACATTTTAAAAAAGCAATGAAAAGGACTGTAAAAATCTCAAAACCTAGGACCATGCAACTATTCGAGAGAGACACTGTTCTCCTGCTTGGGAAGAGACAATATTTGTCATTTCTGAATAGAGATGCATTTTTTTTCCAGTGTAGAGAAAAACCTGGCAAATTAGATGATTGTTTTCCTATTAACTAATATAAGTGATGAGTATTTTGCTTCAGGAAATATAAACATCTTTTGCATAAGRTTGAATCACCTGCAACAGGCTAAACCCTATTGTCTCCATTCTAGTAAAATTTCTGCTGTCATTAGTCAGATTTTTAAAGGACTTGGAGCTGGCAGTACATGTTTACACAAAATAGTGTTCTGACTTCAGTAACAGGATGGACTGAATAAAGATATGAAAACAGGGCTTGATTCATATTTTATATTAAAARTAATGCTTTGAATTCTTATCTATTATTAAGAAATTTTTCTTCATACATAGTAAAATAAGTCCTATCACAGATGAGACAAGTGAATAGGATTATACCTCTGGGCAAAAAGGGACTTTTAGAATTCAGGAGGAGCATCTACTAGTAAGTTGCCATGCTGTGGTGTTTGGTGCAGAAGCCATCCTTGGAGTGGTTTTGGAGGATTTGGACTGGCTGTCACATGAGATGTGGATGCTGTGTGCCCATGGACTGTTATGGTTTGGGCAGGCGTCTCATCAGGTCCCTGCTGCACCCCAGAGTGGGTGGGAAAGGGCAAAGAAGGGCTTAGTTTCAGCCCAGCAGCAGCTGTGTTCTGTGACACCCTGGTGTGACAAGGTTGTCGTGAGGTGTGGGGTGCAAGGCTCCAAGAACAAGCTCCATAGTGAGGTTTGATTTGKCTTGGGACAAATTTTCTTAAACTATGGCACTTTTCAATCACATGAGGAGCAGCCAATTGTGGTGAATACCTGGTGAAATRCATGCTTTGAAAGCTCAGCCTTATGCAGTTTTATGGGGTTTAAGTGTAAAAAAACCCTCTGTGAGAAGAAAGAAATGGTCCAAATCCATTGCTGCACGTTTGTTGAGGCTCTTGTGGCATCCAGGGGTATACTGGGATATTGAAGAAGTTTATACTTAAGAAATACTGTAGAAAGATGAGTCCAGCAGTCTGAAGTGGGAAACCAGCCCATCCTGTCACATTTGTTTTCAGAGAGACCCAGAGGACTATCTGTCTGTCAGATAGACCCAGAGGACTTGGTTCTAACATTTGTACAGCCTGAGGGCATGAGGACAACTTCAGGTCAGGAATGACACAATCCAGCTGGCCTGCCATTTGGGCCCACCTTTTACAACCATTCTGATAAGCTCCCCAGACAATTCAAAATCCCCCTGGACACACTTCCATATGCATTTATTCCTATTGCCGAAGGCTTGGCCCAAACCCCTATGATTTCCCAGAGCTGTGTGACTGGTTACACAGGGTCCCCTGTCTGACTCCAAAATTAACTCTGACCAAAAGAATCAAAAAGCCTGTCTTACATCAGATCTCTCAAGGGGACATTTCCATGTGTTTTTCAGGTTCATTTTTTTTTCAGAAAATAGGACACAACATTTCCAATCTAAAGTGTGGGCTATAAACCTGAATACCAGAACAGTAGAATGGTTTRGGTTGGAAAGGTCCTTAAAGATCATCTATGTCCAACTTCCCTGCCTTTGTCAGGGACACCTTCCATTAGGCCAGGTTGATCAAAGCCCCRTCCAACCTGGCCTTGAACACCTCCAGGGACGGGGCACCCACAGCTTCTCTGGACAACCTGATCCAGTGTTTCACCACTCTCACACTGAAGAAATATCAGCCTCGTGTTTCTTTAAAAAATACGGACGTATTTATTTCCCTGTTCCTAGTTTCATGTACATTGTATTTCATACGCTTTCTGTAATAACGCCACAAAAGACTTCATAAATGCACTAGTCAGTGGGGAATGCTATGCCTGCTTGTGATTTTACACATCTTTTCTTTAAGCCAGAAAATCTAAATGTAAAATGTAGTATTCAGAGGCACTGAGTGGGGTTTTGTGGTGCTCTCTGGAGGATGCTGGATTCATAAAACAATGAATGGATTACAGTCATCGATAGAGTTAGTTTTTCCATCTGTGGCAGACAGACAATATACTCTTGCTAACGTGCTTCATATTAATAAACCACCCAAGTATAATTCATTGCAGGTTGCAGCTATAAATCAGAAATAGCCTTCATTTTGTTCAGCTGTCAGGCTGAGAGAGCATCAGGGGGTGGGGGCTGTTTGTAAGGAGGCCAGAGGGGCTGCAGCACTTTGACCTCTCCCTGCAGTGCAAAGCATGTCACGCCGCAGCTGTCCGTGGAGACGGGTCATGTGGCTCAGTGCCCTGTCACAGGCAAAAAGCCACCTTGTCACCTGCCATCATTTTTCGTCCTGCTGTGTTCTGCGGGGGAAGAGAGGCAAAGAAATGCCGCAGGAACGGTGCGGTGCGAACGCAAGCACAGCTGCCAGCAGCCAAACCCCTCCGGCGCCCGCGCTGCCAGTCCGCTACCGGAGCTCTGGGGCTGCACGTGTCTSACCCGGGCACAAACCCACCCACAGACAGAACAGGATAGAACAGAAGAGCAGATTTTCAGCTGGAAGTGACCTACCGTGACCATCTGTCTCAGCTGCCTGACCAATTTGGGGCTGACCGAAAGATCAGAGTCAGTCCCAGAAATTTGCAGATATAGGTAACTTCACTCTGACCCTGACATTTTGGTGGTGTTAGACAAATTTGYACCCGGCTGAAGTTCCATTAAAGCTGACAAGGCTTTTGTTCCCCCCCCCCCCAGTGGAAGCTCTCATAGTCACTTAATCTCTCGGTTTCCCTGTCTCTGCCCAAGAAATTGGGATAARCCTGCATAACTTAAAGAGGTGTTCTGAGGATTAATTAGTTAACATCTGTAGGGCTTTTCAAGAATAAAAAATGCTGAATATTGGCATTACCACGCCTGGCTTTGTGTGTGTCTCTGTATGTGGACAAAATGAATACCATACTTCCATGGGTAAAACTTACATATCAGATAAGCTGCGTGCCTATGCAAATAAATCCTCAGGCAAATCAATGTGCTGCAATAATCCTCAGGCAACATGCAGAGAAGCAGAGGCAAAGGCAGAGGGCAGCAGAAGCAGGGGGAGATGCACTAAATAGGGAAAAGAGATTCATAAATGTGTGACGGGGGGAATCTGGAGAGGGGAAATCTCTTTTTCTACGAATGTGTATGAATAAGCTCTACTGAATCACAGGCCACAGGCTGTGCACATGAGAATACAGTATTTCAAAATTCTTTTTGCATTATGATTTAGCCATGCATTGTGTTTTATGGTGACATGATCTCATTGTTTAGAGATTTTTGGTGTGCACTATAACAGCCTTTGTATGGCAATAATTGTAACTCATACATTAATTTTTGGCATTCCTCATATATTCATTCAGTCACTGGAATGTGCATGGTTTAAACTAGCACATTGTAACTGAACAAATAGTGGATTAAATGTGCCTGTTTTGTCTTTTTTACTAAGCTAGGTGGGATCAAAGCTATCAGCTTCTGTGCCATAGTTTAATTATATTTTTACTCTGAGTGCCAACATTTTACAAAATGAAATGAAGCAACGACAGGAGAAAACACAGCATCATTCAAACAGGCTTTAATCAGGTCTTGGAAGGATAATAGAAAGCAACTGAAGCAGGTTTGTTAATTCTGTTGGTTTCAGCCCGTTGTAAAACCAGTGCACATAGCTGTTGTTTCAGAGATGATCAGCACTGGTCTGTCTGGACCTGCAACTGCAGAGTGAGAGGCAGGATAACAGCACGTGTAGATGCCCACACAGAGGTACCTGCCACGGTGCCAGTGACAGACAATTGACATAAGGACAGGGAAGTGGCTGCTGTGTAGGAGTGAATCGTGCATAGCCAGAGCAGTAAATGATGGTTCCTATCTATGCAATTAACTGTGAGCTGCAAGCAGGCGGTGAACAATGGCAAAGCACATTCCAGTTATTGCCTTTGTATTCTGTAATCTTGAGTGCAGACACATTTCTTAACATTTCCTAGTCACCCACATCATTCTAAATGTTTAGAAGGTGTGGACTGGATTTAATTGTGAGAGAATTTCCATGTCTGTAATGGAAAAGGGTTAGCCTATGCTGCTTTTGAAATGACTTTGTGAATATGACTTAGAAAAATGTGCTCACTGTAATGACAGCCCTTAGCAACATGTTAAATCCTCAGGGTAAAAGCTTATTCACTGACTACAGGCAAAGGTTGTTAAGGGAGTAAGGGAAAAAAAATAAAAACGCAAAAGCAAACTAAAAAAAAAAAGTGTGGAATCAGGTAGCTTTTGCTTCTCCTCTTTGGAATCTGAAGTGCTGGCAGGAAGTGCTGTAATAATTATTTCTTCTAACAGCTGGCACTTCAACCTTCCTTCACACCAGGGGAAGTCAGTACTCAAGGGCTGGAAAGCGAGGTGGAGTCTCAGGGGAGCTTTTATCGCTGAGGATAGCACTTTCATGCCGTGTTTGGGAAAGAAAAAAAAGGATTAAAATGCAGACTGCTTTCTGCATCAACCACCTGTCTTTCTCAGGGGCTTTTTTAAAGATGGACCTTGACTGGAGAGTCATCTGGTTGTGGGGCCTTTTAAATGGGCTTTTCTCTCGCTGCTGGCTGATGTGACTCCCGTTCTCCCTTCTCCTTGTGCCCCCTCCCTCCAGGATGCTTCTTCTCCCGCCATGGATGGTCCTGCCACCCCACATCTCCTCTCCAGTTCTGCCAGTGCTGTGGTTTGTAGGGGTTTACATTAAACCAGACCAGAGGCTACCCTGGGATAAGGTAACCCTGAAAGCAGCACAGAAAGGAAAAGTGAAGAGAAAGGTGATTTCTTACATAAATCTGGATCCTAAAAAGGACCTGCTGGTACCCGAGGCTGTTCCATGGGCACAGTCTTGTAGGCAGCAAGAAGTGTCCAGCAGCTGAGATACAAATTTTCACCTACAATTAGAGATTTTTTATGTTTCCATTTTCCTGATATTGCTCTGTAAACATTAGAAATTTCATTTGTCACCTTCATATAGCTCCCTGTGCATATGTGTTTTGCCACAGACTTTAATTGCACGGTCATCTATTATTTTTATTTCTCTGTATGGATAATTATTAAATAGTTCTTTTTATCTCCTTTATTCAATGTATGGCTCCAGGCCCTATTAATCACCATCTAAAGCCTCAGCTGAATACATTGTTATTAAGTTCCTCATGTGGTTTTTATGGAGCTCTTTCTGTAATTTGTCAGTTCTTCACAAACATCATGAATTTATATTCACAGCAGCCCTAGCAATTAAGCATATTATTACCATCATTTTACAGATGGAGAACTGAAGAAAAGATAAATTATAGACAAAGCTGTCAAAATCCTACACTAATTTTTGATGACCAACTTTAGACACCTAGTCTATAATTTCTCGGGGGCAATAGTATTAAATAGACAATCTACATTCTAGTCATCTATCCGTGTGCTTCAGTCTTCTGAATTTCTGCAAATCATACCCAGAAAGCAGGGAATAAAAATGTTAACAGCTGACTCTAATCCAAAATGAACACCCTGGCAGAGGTAGGGAGATGGTATAAGTGCCTTGCTTGCTGCTAAGTGTTGGGTTGAACTTTGTACTGAAGCAGCTAAAGGCAGAAGTTTATACTGTGAGAGTCTACACCTGAGTTAGGCATCTAAGCTCCCACCAGTGCCAGCAGGGCCTGGGGTGCTGCTCATTCTCCCCCCCAGGAGGAACCTACGTCTGATCAGCCCAGCTCTCCCGAGCGCTCTGTCTGTGCCCTGGCAAGGTCTCAGCTGACTCTGCTGGGAATGGAGGCACTCAGCTGACATGAACACACTGACCTGGTAGACAACCAATTTATTTGCCTGAATCTGCAGCCAAGCCTCTCCTCAGTGTATTTAGTGATGAAATGCTGTACTTTAGACAATATTCTTCCTTTGTCTTTTCTTTGGTACCTTTCATTACCTGCAGCAAATTGAAGCTGGGGCACCACAGACACATTTTCACTCATCCTGTAGTCCTTATTCACAGAACACCGCCCACACTTGCTGAGTTTTCAGTACTGATTCACACTCAGTGGAAATGGGTCTCCCACTGTGCTCAGGGACACGTTTCTCTTTGCACTGTTCATGGCTGGACAATATTGCCCCTGTGCTCCTTTTTGACAAGCCCTGCCCTGACACTGTAACTGTGTAACTGCAGCTCTGTTTTTTGAAGCTGAATCAAAATTCTAAAGTATTATTCCATTGTGATGTTGACCAGTGAGAATGCAACTGAAACCCTAGAATGGATTTTAATTATTCTAAAATTATGTTTCCTATTTTTAATATGTTAGGGTTTTTTTTATATCAGCCAAGTGTTCAGTTACTTGACTAGTCCATTAAATAAACTTTAATTTATATGATAATTGAACAATCTCTAAATATCACACAGCATAATTGCAAGTCTCTCTGTTACTAGGAGAGGTACCAAAGTGGTGGTATGATATACAAAATAGTTACAGGCCTGRGAATAAAGGAAATATGCTATTCCCAAATTTGTCATAGACTTTGCAGGTGGAAATTGTTGACTAAATGCAGATGTCTGTGCTGAAGACATCTGCATCTGGCTTCTGGCTCTGTTGGTAGTCAGTGAAGAACTAGTCAATAGAATCCAGGGGGCAATTCATCCTCTCCTAAATTAGATGTCTGAAATAGGGCAGATGATTGGCACCCTAAAAGGGCATATTTGTCTCCAGTGACTATACATGGAGCCCCAGGGGCTAGCTTGGGTTTGAATGTCTACATTGTTGATTTCTAAAGTCAGGTGAGATGAATCCCACCCTCTCTATCCCCAGGCCAGTTATTTCATCTCAGTTTGCCTTTTATTTGTCTTTCTGAGCGAGCTAGTGTAGTACTAGGAGCAGCAGAGTAGAATTAACGCAGAGCTCTGCCTTGACTAATTAGTTTCTCAGTAGGGCCATTTTATAGATCACTGGGGTATCTCTTCATGGTATGACGTTGTGTAATGTAGAAATACTCTAAGTGCTATTATAATAAATCATATGGTAAGCTCAATTAAATACCAACATATTCAATTTAACATGGAGTTCCTGTTGCCCTGTAGGTTCTTTTCCTGTGGAAAAAAGATCTTAAGTCATATCAGTGCAATATCAATATTGGAACTTTTATGGTACCAAAGTTTTATAGGAATCATGGTGAATTTTTCTTAGCAGAAAACCACCATTCTTATCTTACCTTTTTTCTGTCTCCCATTTATTTCTTTGTCTGGTAGACACTGAAGCCGGAAGCTGCAGAAACAGAAGCCTTGTGGCAAGCCAGAATGAATAATAAAGCTAAATTCTGGGGATATTGCCAGGGAATGTCATACAGGATGCTCTGCACCAACAGCTCAGGAACTACAGGTGGAATTACAAGATTATATGCTGCCAAGCTCTAAGGCAAGCTGGGGAAGCAAAACAGAGTCAGCGAGGAAGCAGAGGGGAGCTCCAGGTAGTTAAAATTTACCCCTTTTTGGAAACCTGGAAAGTTGTAACGTGTTTGACTTTAAGTATACCCACAGAGTAAGCCTGGAGAGCTGTCACTCTCCATGGAATTTCTCTTTTGAACTAAACTAGAGGCTGGTGCCCCATATATTTTTAATTGTTTATGTTATTGCATCTGTGGAGATTGCAATCTTTCCTTCTGTTTTTATTTCTGGGCAATATCTATTCACTTCTGGCTCCTGCACTTCTGTCTGTGCTGTGCTGCGTATGGGGTACCGTCAGGACCTCAGAAGTTCGGCAGCCATGAGCTTGTCACCCTGTTTGGAAATTCAGGGTAGACCTTTTCCTTCTTCCCTGCAGTCTATATGTCACTCTCCTGCACCTCTACTCATGGTTTTCAGCACTTGCTACATAGTTCTGCTGCATTCAGTGGGAATATCCTTGGGAAACATCTCCAAATTTGGCTATGAGAGGGATTGTTTTGGAAAGTTGGAAGCATAATCCTCAACTTGACCTGAGTGTCAGCTCAGAGATAAATAAAATGAAGACTTACTTTGTTCACTATGAAGCGTCAGGATTATCCAGACATAGATGTATTTCTGATATCTTCAGAAAGGATCCTCTTTATGTTAAGAGAATAGACACTTGTAAGATTTTTTTCATGTCTACGTTCATGAACTGTAAGTAATCTAACTTAAGACTTATTGCAAATTAAAACATAAAAGACCAAAGAAGTATGCAGACTCAAACCCAAGGTAATCAAATAATCAGCCAAGAGCAATAGAAGTTGTCTGCCCTTGCATGACCTTTATAAGTGGTTTTATCACCTTGCAGCAAAGATTTACCATGACACTCATGTGTGTATGGGATAGAGGTGTCACACTTTAATTTTCATTTAGAGAAACAAAGAAACGTTTTCTTTTAGAGCAAGTGGAAGATAAATTCGGTGGCCCTTGTTGTCTTCCAAAAAGGAATCTGATTGTGGACCTGTCCATGGAGAAACTGCCAGACTTTTTTTTAGAAAAGCACCTGTCCTTGCTCTCCTCTTGAACAAGAAAGTAACCACCATATTTCATTCAGCTTCACCATATTTGCCCCTTTTCTGTCAGCAGGTGGGAGGTAGCCCCTGTGTATAAGATATCTGGTTTTATTATTTTGTCCAGGGGTGTCAATCTCTTGTAATGGACAATTTGGTGACACTTCATTCATTAAAGGAAATCTAAACGATTGGTTTAAACACTAAATTAGATTCTAATTTGCAGATGACATAATTTAAGTGAAGTACAGCTCATTCACAGGGCCTTGCAAAATGAGCCTGACCATAAACTTTAAATACTGCCACAGTGAGACATATATTGCAATAACAACGATGATGTGGGTTAATAAAATGGCCCACAGTTATGTGAATCCAACCATACACTCATATTTCCAGGAAAAAATGTTCCCACACTTGCACAAATCCACCTCTTAAAAAAAAAAGTTAAAATGTTTGACTGGTRTCCGCAAGAGACACCAGGTAAAAGTAGATGTTTACTCTTAACTCTCTCCTGAGATGAACAAGACTGACAATATGGGGCACTAGAAAAATGTAACTTGTCAGTGGCCTCAAACTGAAATGATTTAAGAGGCTCAGAATGAGCTTGTTTTTGTCACAAAAAAGCCTGAAATGAAAAGTAGATGTTTCCAGAATGTCCTGTCAGAAAGCAAAAAGATTTTCCCTGTGTATGAGCCAGGAGCTGGCCCACTCCTATGGCCTCCTCCTCTCTTGTTAAGTGCTGATTCTTCCATGCTGTTTGTGTTGGAGGAGGAGAGATGCAGGAGGAGGGAGAAGAGAAAATCAGTATGTTCTTATGTAAACTCAGCCAGACAGCAGCATAATACAGGAAYCAGCCAAAAACACCAGTGTGGATTCCAGGCTTATGTTCAAAGAGTAATACGACATTTCTCTGGGTTGAAATTTGCATGTGATTGAAACAGATGTTTTCACCTTTTACATAAGACTATATGTGCAAAGGTGTTCAGTTCCTAATTGTATTTTTGCTACCTGAATCTACTGATTCTAATGGGAATTAAGACCTCTAATCTCTGTTTTTAATTTTTATTACACAGAGATGGAAGAGAATTTTCTGTTTTAAAAAATATTATTCCATCACTGTGGATTTCTCTAAATGAAATTTGTCTGTTTGTTGCAAGAGAAACACCCCAGTGTGTTCCAGTGTGTTTACCAAAGGATCAGGACTTCTGCCAGAGCAGCCGATGATCTATGTTGTTTACTAAACTGACCGATTCAGACAAGAAGCTCGCATTTTATTCACTAATATCCTAGGGAACTCGAACTTAAGGCATCTATGATATAAACATACCTAATTAAGCAAGCCATCCTCAGTTTCCTTTGAAAACAGTAGAGCAAAGTGGATATTTACAGGGATTTTGAATTGTGATGAGTCAGCCTTAGGTTCCACCAACTCAGCCTCTGTTGGCTGTAAAAGCATCCTAGAGTGAGCAGTTCAGTTGATTAGATGTCTCAGTGGAGGCCTCTGCATTTAGAGAAGATGAATCCCAGCCTAAGTTTTTAAAAATTCTCAATTGATTTTAGCTTCCATTGCAGGAGGTATGCTTAAGTGATTAAAATTGTGTTCATCCCAACTTAATGCTCTTCACATCAGAGTATTGTGATCAATTTATAAATATTTGGGGTTTGCAGCACAACATTGAAAGGCACTGATTTCACTGTTTTGTGTGAAGGGCATCTTTTTCTCACTGCCCAAGTTTCCATGGGATGGGAACATATTCTCAGGCATCTGTGTTCTGAGGGTGAACTAACTGTTCCAAGGTTGGCAAGCAGAAAGCCAGCAGAGTTTTCAATTCTTGAAATTCTTTGCTACATTCCATGCTTTAGGGGAGACTGCTTCATCTGCTAATTGGATACATGATACAGATATTTGACATTAAATCCCACAGTAGAAGTGGTGTCTAAGAGTATTTTGCAATATTGCAGGCCAATATCAAGAGTATTTATGGATGTTTACCATAGCATTATTAGAAAGGCTGCAAAGTCAGAAGCAATACGATCACACCACTGAAATAATAATAAATTAAGGTAGATATTTTTCTTTTCCTGTCTAAAGAAAAGGAAAGTATCTGCCATTGACCAGGGCTAGAGATCCAACACCTGACCACTGATCTGACATCTCCTTGAAATCAATGGCAAGCCAATGGTTTCTCTACGACCAGGATTTCAACCATTATCAAATCCTATATTCTCTCGTACCTGTGGATGCATTTTAATTTGTCGAGCTGATAATGGTAATCAATGAGTATTGAAAGAATGCCAAACACATTTGAAATGCATATTACTGAGCATCAAGTAATTGCAATTTCTAGTCAAATGCAGTCATTTGGGAATTTACTGCTGCTTGTTCATCCCCAATCAATGAAGATCAGCCACAAAGAGAACCTGCTTGCAATGACTTTGATAAAAAGATAATGACTGAAAACATTTTGAAGTTCTACAGCTGTTTTGCCATTTCAATTACATTCAGAATAGGAATAATATTAATATTAATAATGAAAAAATTCATAATCATTAGCAAAGTTTAAACAAGTTTGAAAAGCTTGGCTTGAGATGAGGTATTCTTGAAAAATTAGCACATTTACAGTCATGTTGGCTTTTGACCTATTTATGAAGTTTTATCTTGGGGCCAAAGTTCTTTAGAAATCAAGACTGTTTCAATTTTAAACAAATTCTGTTTATCACATATTCATGAAACCACCAAGCCATTCTATATGTACTATCTTAAACAGTTGAAAATTCTCAGGAGCAGCTTTTTCCTCCATGGTAGCCATGCACATCAAAACCTACAAGGAAGGTCTCTACTTGCAAACACTGCCATTCTATTACAACCAGAGTGAATTCGGCCCCAAGTGATGCACTAAGACTCCCAGCACTCTGGTCTTCTTCAAAACAGGGATCAGCCTCTGCCCTGTGACGGCTCTGCAGTTAGACAGTCTAATTACTGTGAGATTATTCATGCACATCTGTCATTTGTGGACCCTGAGAATCAACAACTGGTTGAATATCTGGTGTTGGAGACAGGAACTTGCTTTACAAAGCCACAGTCCTTTTTGATGACTGAGAACTGCTAGGAAGAGGGAGGATAGACCTGACCAAGTGAGGCAAAAATTTTGTTGCCAGCAGGCTGGCCAACCTGCTGGGGAGAGCCTTAAACTAGAAATGGTGGGGGAAGGAGCTGATAACACACAATCGAGTGGGGAAGTGGTAGACTGGCTGCTGTGGAAGGAGAGATTACAAAATCAACAGAACAGGGTAAAAGGCACCCCGCTGTAAGTCTATACACACAAATAAGAAAGTGCCAGGATCAGAGCATGATGAGGGGGAATGCTCACTCTTTTTCTGAAAAATCCATGTGCAGCAAAGAACAGAGGGAATGAGAGGTCTGTATTCAGATGCAGGGCTATGATCCCATCAAGATGGCCTAGACATGGATGCTGGGATAGAGTATATCTTCAGCAAAATTACCCAGCAGAAGTTATCCAACTAGAAGTGGTAAATTACCAGATAATTGTGCTGCCATCCGGACAGACCTGGAACGGATGGAGAAATGGGACAACAGGAACCTCATGAAATTCAACAAAAGGAAATGCTAAAGGCTTGACCCAGGAGAGGAAAAACCTTACACACCTGGATAGGCTGGGAGCCAGCTGTCTGGAAAGCAGCTTTGTAAGGAACACCCTGCAGGTCCTGGTGAACAAGAGTTGAACGTGAGCCATCGAAATGCCCTTGCAGCACAGCAGCCAACAGCCTACTGGGCTGCTTTAGGAAGAGGACTACCAGCAGGATGAAGAACGTGGTCCTTCTCAGCATTGGCATTAAAAAATCTGGAGTGCTTGGTCCGGTGCTCGGTTCCTCAGTACAAGAAAGTCATCGACATACAGGAATGAATCCAGCACAGGACCAGAAAGATATTCAAGGAACTGGAGAGTCTTAAGGAAAAGCTAAGAGAGCTGGGATTGCCCAGCTTGGAGAACAGAAGGCCAGGGGGACCTTATCCATGGGTATCAATATCTACTGGGCAGGTGTAAAGAAGGTGGAGCCAGAATTTTCCCAGTGGTGCTCAGTGGCAGGAGCAGAGGCAATGGGCATCAGCTGAAATACAAGAAATTCCAAGTTAAATTAAGAAGAAAATTTTACTGTAAGAGAGGGGGTCAAAGACTTCCAGATCCATTTTCCCAGAAAGATTGTGGAGTCTCCACCCTTGGAAATATTCAAAATCCAACTCAGCACTCTGCATGTTGGTTTGCATGAATTTAAGTAGTGGATGTTCAGCAGTTTGGGAAAGTAATTTTCACAGTGGTGAAGCCATAATTCTGTACATTTTTAATTGCTGAATTCCATGTGTTTCAGGAGAGCAAGGTACATAAATATCTCTGAAAGGAAAATTCCCAGGTGCTTAAATTTCGATTTGGCTTTTTCCACTCCAGACCTCCAAATCAGACTAAAATGCCATGTAGTTTTGACTAACAGGAGCAAACAGAGCTGATACAGTAGTATGCAAATGAAGCTGAAGGAATCATAAATAAGTTTCCTAGTTTTAGGTGTATTCCGTCAATGGAGCCGTGTTTATGGAAATGCGTCTGCCATTGGAAGTCAAATTTATTCCTACATATTTTACTTTAGGTCTATTTTTAGCAATTGATGCATCTTCTCAGCACTCAGTCAACAATTATAAAAAATAGACCTGCATTTAAGTATTTAAGAACATGTTCTGCCTGGATAATTTTCCCTGTAGCAATTTTTTTCTGAATATAGAAATTATGAGGTCTCTTTAAATATTAAGATTGATTTTTTTTAAGGAGTTTGAAATAATTTTTGCACTTTTTTTCTGAATTTTTTTTTTTTTAAGAACCTTGGAGGGTCCATTGACTTCACTGGAATTCCAGATCTAAAATTGTGGACACTATTAAATGTTATTGTGTCTGTTTTTCTCTACCTAGCAGAAACAATATAAATACATGTGTACTTCTGAGTTACAAATAACTGTATTTACTAAGCATGTAAAAACATTCAGTCCTGGCCGCATGCCCTGATGAGTTTCTAGTGAATTCTAAAGCAAAACCCTGTAAATATCATTAGAGAGCTGAAAAAACTTTTAAGAGAATGCAATTCTAGTTTTGTGTAACATAAACTTCTTCCTAGCTATGTCTCGAGTGAAGAGGGAAGGCAAGCAGAACTGGGATCCCCAACCATATTCCATGTATGGAAACCTCACTGCAGAATTATGTTGAAATCTCAAATTTGGCTACTTTAAAAAGACATGTCATTCACTGGTACTTTATTTTATAAATAAAGACAACCACAAATTATATTTTACAGAAATAAAATAGACCTAACACACAGTGTAAAATTAGCAAGCTCTAGTCAAAGCTAGACATGCAGTGTTTGTGCACAACAAAGCCAGTGGATTTTAATGATGCACTAAAGACAATCTGGTGTATCATTTAGAAATTAACTCTGTGTGTGTAGATAATCTAAAGTTGAAACATGGGGTACCTTTTCTTATTTGAAGTGGCATTGGGGTTATAAGCAGTAATTACTTAATGCTAATTTGTTTGTAATAGGATTGATTTATTTCAACATTTATCTTTTAATTAATGGAATGTATATAAATTATATTTTAATTTTCATTCTTAGCTAGAAGTAGTATCTCCATTTTCTTAAATTTGGCACTAGCTCAAACAGCCCTTGAAGAATCTGCCTCCCACAACCTTCAGAATCTCCCTTCCTTGAGGAAATCCTCTTTTTGAAATTTCCTTTTCATTTCCTGTTTTCCAAATAATACAAGACCAGACTCAGCATAGTGACTGCCAGAGTGTGGGCGAGGACAGAGCCAAGGCTTTTCAGTAGCTCACAAGTTCACAAGCACCAATTCTTGTATTAGAACTATGTGTTCTGCTGGTTTTAAGGGATTAATCCAAAATCTGAATCCCTATTGAAGCTATGAAGCAGACTTGGCCTGATTTTCATATAGGAGCTGACAGAACTTCACATTTTTGAAAAACAGGTTACACATATTTAAGAACCTATATTTAGACTACTCTTTTTGAAAGCTTGGATGAGATTTTCATTCCAGCTGTGTCAAACTTCAAATTCACTCAGTCCTTTGATGAATTTTGGCTTGTAGAGACCAGTCACAGAGGGAAAGTTAGCTTTTCATATGGCAACAATAATCTGGCATTTCTCTTACATTGTGTCTAGTTGACTCAACTCATCTCACGAGAAGATCAGGCCAGTAGAACAGAAAGGGCTTTCATTTGCCTTTCAGAGAAGCTGGATTGTAGCTTGAATTTTCTTGTACATCTGGAAAGTCATGACCCTCCTCCCTTTACCCTTTTCCTTCTAAGATCAGTAGCATTTCTTCTTTCTTTATGCAATGTTTTGACTCTGGTGAAGTTTCCCGTATTTTATTTTCCCTATCTACTGGAAGCAGACTTCTGATTACTTTATGAGAGCTTGTTTCACCCCATCAGCCTTTAGAGGAAAGTGTTTGCCTACTTTTAGACTTCTCTCACTGTATCAGAAGAAAGACCTACCTTCTATTTCTGCATCCTTGGCACAGGTTTATGCACGTCCTGCACATTTTTCAGCTACTAGGCAAGATCTTACTGTTTATTTTTGGTTTGGTTTTTTTTCAGCTCACAGTGGGCAGTATTTTGGCATCAAGCCCATCAGTAGTGTTTGGGCATTCAAGAGGAAGAAACTAGGCAGGGCAGTGAGTTTAGACCTTCTCCCTTGGAGGCAGGGCTGTGCAGGACTTGCAGCCCTGCTGCTTCCTGTCCCACGGAGCTGCCCCCTCCCTGCAGCTGCTGGACCCCTCACAGTGGAGAGGTCATGGAGAGTCTCCTTTCATCCCCCTCTCACCACCTCATTATATCCTTACTTTGGATACCCACTCCCACAAATGGGTCTTTTCCCTCATGTGAAAACCCAATTCATTGATTTCCTTTGTTGAAAGAGGACTGCTATGAACTAGGAAAAATGTTGAGCAAGATCTAAATCCTGCTTTCATGTAAAGGGCTTTGTATGTGCATTTTTCAGCCTGTAAAGCCAATTTTTCCAGCAGTCTCAGAAGCCTTCTGTTAAATGAAGCTACTTCCCTTGTCTTTGCTACATGAACCTGTTTTGCTCCTGCTCTCTGTTGTGTACTCTATAACTGTCTTTCCACAAAAAGGAGATATATTTAAAAAATAATTATATTGGCTCACTGTATTCTCAGCCTTTTATTCTCTAATTCTGGTGCTAATAAACACCAAAATTTGTATTCCTCCTGCCAAACCCTGCATGCCTTCAGGCACTGGTGTAGTTTATATGCACATCGTCTCCACACCATAGCAAGTAGCCTGCATATTGCCTGTTAGGTGAAGTCTAATGAGCAGTGTTATTTTTAGAAGCAGAACTATATCCTTTGATTTCTATTGTATTTTTTTATTGCTGGAATAATTTTTGTTTGTCTTGTGCTCTGCAGCTGCATATCAAGCTGAATGCTTTGGGGATTTGTTATTCTCTGCAACAAAGCCTAATATTCCTTCCTGGTCAGTATGTGACTGCACCTGGATCATCCACTGCATTTCTAATGCCTGTAACAGATATTTCCTGTTTTGGGATTCTTTCCATTGTTCTCTGCTTTGAACTTCACTTGCCTTCTTTAGGCAAGATGTTTAAATGATTGAAGCCTTAGACACCCATTCCTGCATGGTGACCCATTATTTGCTCTTCCTTTACTGTATGCAATGTACAAATCTGGAGTTTTCCAGGAGCCTTATCTTCTATAATGATATCCTATTTTTAAACATAATCTACATCAGTGCCACCACATTACTTTTTTGAACACATGAAGTTAAAATTATGCGAAGCCGTGGTGGATTCAGCTAAATTATTTTACAATTATTTCTTCTTGATTTAATTTAATTAATTAACTACACCTAAGTGTGATTACAAGTGCTTTGGAGTAATTGCTGTCTCTTCCTAAGTGTTTGTACAGAAGCTAAAACAATGAAGACAGTCTTATGAATAGTAACAAATTTAAGGAAGAAGGTTCAATTGTGTATTTTAGTGAAATTTTTATGATATACTGTTTATCTTTTCCCTTGACTATGAAGTATGTAAATACATTAATAAAGCAAAATAACATATACTGTTATACACAATGATTTAAAACCCCAAGATGAAAAATTTAGTTTCTTTATTCCCACAGGGAACAAGAGAAAGAGCTTAAAATTCAAAGTTGCTGCATGTTTTATCTCACTTAATGTTAACTTAGTAAATAAGAATACATCAAACATTAGAGTCTTGACAGATTGAAATTCTGTTCAGATGAGCACTTGCTACCTCCTATTAAGAATAAAAGAGAGGGGAAAAGATAAAGTGTGCTCGAATAGTTGTGAAGAGAGAAAGTGTTTAGTTAATGAAAAAGTCAGAATTAAAAAGGAAGAATATAGCTATATATAGAAGTGATAAGTTGAAACTACAAAGAGAATTGAAGTTTTTCTGGATATAATCACACAAGCTGAATTCTGACAGAGGTATGTGAGATATTAGGAAGATATAATGAATTATGAGTGGTCAGGACTGAAATATTACTTTTCTCCAAAAATGGAATTCTCCCTAGCGCAGAGGTAAAAATGTTTTAAGGGCCAGGATCTGAGTCATCCTTTTTTCTTTCCTCTTTCTTCTCCCTACACCCCCCAGCTGTCAGGGACTTAAGTGGGATTTACTTGTGTGAGAAAGATAAAAGTAGCAAGACCTTGTATTCTTAAAAGTGATCCATCCATCTGACTTTGCGACACTTAATTTACGAAACTTGGAATAGCTGGGAAAAATGAAGGAAAGGAGTTGTGTTCACTCAGGCTAAACATACCTAGTAAAACAAAGGCTGGCAAGTACTTCACTTTTTTGTTTACCTCTAGTAGTCCGATACAGTGATGTGAAACACACAGATAAATGATTGCACCAAAGATTTTTAAGACAGTGTTGCAGCCTGCATGCAGAACATTAAAAGATTAAAAACAAAATTCCAAACTGAACATCTGTACGTACATAATTACCAATGCTTCTTTTGATTTTCTTTGATGTATAAAGAAAAAAAATCTTCAGGTTGTGGGGCTGGTGGAGAGAGAAGGATGAATGAAATTTGTTCCAACCACAGATAAATTGTTCAAAAGCTAAACAGAACCCACGAGTACTGAATACTTTTCATATCTCCATTGATGTATATGAGCATTTACTATTACAACCAGCACTGTCAACCTGTTTCAAGTTTCAAATGCCCCTTCTTATTAAAAAGAAAATTGCATTTGCCTCTAGGAAACATAAATGACCGTAATCAAATGGGTATTGTTGAGAGCATACCACACCAAATGTATATCTGGTTATGTGTAAATAGTGGTTACTGGTTTCACTGGGGTCAATGAGCTTTTCATGTGCTTTGTGCTCAGCAATATGCTTAGCTTTGCCTGCCCTGGGGAGCAGAACACGTGAGATAATTATGTTGTTTTATTAGGTCATTTTAATCACATGTAAACACATCACACGTAAGTATTTCGAGATTCTCCATGCATCCACTTAGCATAAGGAATGCTCTCTTCTCCATTAACAGCTGGGTGACCCACATTTCAGATAGGCAGTCTGAAAAACCAGCATCCATGTGGTTGTGTCCTGGAGTAATTTATATTTAAACTGAAGAGAAAAATATCGGAGGGCAGAGATCAGTGAAAATCCAGTGGAATTACAGGCCTTTGCGATTTTGCTGTTCAGCCACATGGTGACTTTCACCGTATGTGTTTTCATTCATGTCTATCCCTAATACTTGGCAGGGCTGCAAACTCAGCCAGAGCCTTGCAGAGCAGTACACAGAGAGTAGGAATGATGGAGGAGGGACAACGCAGGCAGCAGTGAGCAACAGATTTGTCTGCACAGATTATCCCCTCTCACTCATGCACATGATTGTCTTAAGTACACATAAATAGATTTTTTTTCCCCTCCAGCCTTCTGTCAGACTCTCACTTTCACTGTGACCCAGCTTCTAAGGTACTACATATTTAGTCATGTATTAGAGAGAAGAGGCCCTGTTTATCACATCACATGATGGGTTTATGGCATAAAATAGCATCTGGGGAGGGTGTGCTTGCTAAATCAGATGCTGATTGTGGGCAATGCTAACCCATGAACTCAGGAATTACGAGCACCATTCTGCAGAAGAGTAAGATGGGCTGCAGAAAGCAACCCTCAGACATAATATATGAAACCTGATGTTGCTATTCCCCCTGTGTGTTTGTCTAATGGCTGGTCTATTTCTTTAGGCCTAGTGACATAGTTTTATTTTGTTACTATATGCACACAAGCTATCTGTGTTTCAGACAGAAAGGAAGCATGAAGCCACTGGCTTGTGGGATCTAATTGCACCCTGGTACCCCGAGAGCAGAGGGAATGGGAATGTAAATGACTCAGTCATGAACCAGCCAGGTCAGGAATCGGATGCTCCAGCTCACTGCAGAGACAAATGCTTCTGACAACATTTAGCTGGTGCAGACCATCAGTTCTCAGAGACTAGGATTTTCACAACACTAATCCAGCTGAAGCATCGGCTAAAGAAATTTTTCCAAGTGCACCTTGAATACACAGCCCCTGTGACATAACTAACAGCACTGATAGTGTTTACAGGCAAGTTCCAACACTGTAAAGCGTGAAATGTATGTGTCAAGTTTATTATGCTTCCCTTGCCTGGAGCTGATTAGTGCAAATTAATATTTCACACTAATCAGCATGAGCAGTTAGCACACAATTTGGATTTACGGAATTCGGCTGATTGCATTAAAAATGTATTTAGGCTATTTTTGCATTGTGCAAATAGAGCAAAAATATCTGAGCTGTTTCCAGTAAGGGGTTTTTTGTATTATTTCTAGTGTTAATATTGCCTTTCATATAGCCATATACTGATGATGGCTTTATGGATATCCAATACTTATAAAATCTATAGTTCATACTGAACAAAAAATTCATGCTTAATGTTTTTTACAGGCAATGACTAGTCAAATTTTAAGTAAATAAAAATATATTTTAAACATACTTTTAAAACGTGAACAGCTAATAGGCAGTCTGAAATTTGATCCTGAAACTGCTTAAGAAACTCACTTCTCAGGTAAAATAGTTGCTTTTGGTGTTATGTATATAAAACAGTATTTTCATTTAGCTGGATCAAGAACACTTACATCAGTTTCCTGCTGTGAAGAAGAAATGAGAAAGACCCCTTGCCACACCAAAGACTACATGCAAAACCTACCTGTTTTCTCAGGCTTTCCCAAAATGGCACACTCAGTTTCACAGATCCTTTCAAAACCCAAACGAAACCCCATACAGACGTCCCCATCAGTTTTTGGGAAGATATAATTCAGTATAATTTCTGGGAAAGTTGCTATGGAAGTTCTCACTGTCTTTTGTGAAAGCTGGCTCAGGTAAAATATTTTCAGAACTTAATTTAGCTCATAGCTCTTGCAGTTGTCCAGAAAATCTTTGCAACATTGATTTCAAATACAATTGGATGGCACAGGAACTGTTAGATCAATTTTTAGATACTGTATTGGATTTCCAACAAGAAGACATCTGAGTACTTTGCACTAATTAAAAACACACACACACACACTCACAGACGCATGCACACAAACATTTTTCCAAATTAGGAATTAACTTTTATAAACTAAACTCAACATTTTTTTGGACCAATCTCCCATCATGACTACAGCAAATTATGCCTGCATAGCAAGAGGATGTATTGTCTTCTGTAGAAGGTCTGGACAGTGGTTGTTCCATGTTTTACACAGAGCCAGGCTCCAGAGCTGTTTTCTTCCTTCACTGATGTCTATCTGAACTTCTTGAGACCATTGGAATAGCTTTGGATTCGTCACGCTGTAACCAAGTAGAGAACCTGAATCTCACTTGATACGGTGACACACACAGCCCGATTTTTAGTGTGCGAGTTCTGAGTTTGGTGATGTCTCTGAAATACACTAAGGAAATAAAGACCTCTGAGGTTGTCTAAGGACAGTTTCTTCATAGGCCATGGAATACACTGTGTATGGTGGTGTTATATCTGGACATGAAACATTTCTTCTTTTGATTTGGTTTTTTGTTTATGAGAGACAATTCTTAACATATGAAGTGCAAACCCCTCCAGTCAATAAGCAGAGCATTACATAAAGAACTATTGCAGCTCTCTTTCATCAGACAAATAGAAGATATCTGTATCAGGCTTGTAGGATGCCAACCCAGAATCCTACAAGGCTCCTCCCCAAATGAGGGTTGTTATTGTATGTTCTGAAATGGCCTTGAGCCTTCTGCATCTCATTATGAAGTTTGCTTTGTACCACAAAACCCAAACAAATATATTTCATTACATAATAGTTATTCATAATGCACGTTCTACCATTATCAGTTACATGAGGTCTCTTCAATTTTCTTATTTGCTGATCCAAATCCACCATTGCTGTTCCCTCTAATTTACTTGGTAATACATATAGGAAATTATGCAATTAGACTTGTCAGCACAAAGAACTTGTAATGTTCTTACATATACTATAATTGCGGCCCATTTGTCAGCAAATGACAACTTTAATAAGAGAAGTGCTCACATCATATGGAATGTCCACACACTCCTTTAATAAACACTGATTGCAAAATTTACTGCCGTAGCAAGATGTTTTAGGACTTTAGCGTCAGGAGGAGAAAAGTTCAACCATAACTGAAAACACATGTCCGGAAGAAAGAACCCAGCTCTCCACACTGTCAAGTCTTATTGCTGGTTTAAATTTGGGCAAGTACATACAGTGAAGTATGATAAACCTGGAAACCTGGCTTTGTGGATGGCCAGCAAACCCAGAACTGCTTGAACTGAAGCTGTGATAGAGTGCTGTGTGTCCTCTGGATCCAAGCTGAATTAATATTTGTGCTCTTTTAGACTGCTGACCTTTATGCAACTGTCATGCTCCTTTGAAACACTCCTATGGCTAATGTGTGTGTGCCAGTGAAAAGGAGACAAGGTGCCTTCCTCTTGTGGGTTCCTCTCCATGCTTGGCACAGTCAAGTATGGATTGCTGTGGCGAACTTTCAATTCATCTTTTGGCTGAAGTTTCCTGTTTCACATCTTGACATGCTGGGACAGATAGTCATAGGCTAACCTGTGGTTAAAAGGGCAGTCTTGCAGAACATCATCCTATGCAGACTTCCTATGTAGAAAATAAGAATTCAAGCTTTCAGCAGAGAATAGCAGAGTTAGAGAGCCAAGTATATAATTGTGTACTTGGAATGCAACACCCACCTCTTTTAGGTGCTTTGAAAATCCTAACATAATTTATTAATCTTTAACTTGTTTATTGAATTCTCTGTTAGAACAGGGTAAGAATAATCTACAGAAGAAGAATGTGAACTATGACATTCATGTTTCCAAATGGAAGGAAGAAGATAGCAGCAAGCTAAAGCTTTAATGAGAAGACAATAAATGATTAATTAGTCTCCAGTAAATAACAGTATAGTTGATGACCAGCTAATGAGATAATAAAATAAAAATGTATGTACAAAAAGAACAGTCCATCATATTTAACCTTAGTACAGTTAGAGTAAAAAAGGTTAAATTGTATTGATTAATCAACTTTATTTATTTATTTTGACAAATGAGATAGAAGAATCTGAAACCAAATAAAATTCTTTATCTTTCCTTTGTGTTGGTACCTCATCTCAAGTGTTGGAGTCCTTGGAGTATCCTTCAGACAGCTATTGGAGAATTTTCTAGTTTTAAACATATAATAACATGTCCTTTGGATATTGTGAAAGCTGCACTCTGCTGTAAAACTCATTCTTTATTTATCCATTCCCATGCGATTGAATAAGTAAAAAGAAAACACTGGAGCCCTCAGGGTCTCTCCACTGCTGTGGATGCTGGAAGACCCAGCTGGTTACTGTGGAAAGGGGCACAGAAATCTTTAAATAAAGTCACACTGGTCATGGTCGTGCCATGGATGTTTATCAGGATGGTGGCCCAGGATTAATGTGATCACTCCCAGAGCTAAGAGCCTACTCTGTATCCTGTGTTAATGTATTTGAACAGGATCCTGGAAGGCCAGGGTGACCAATACATATATTCAATTCTTTTCCAAGTACATTTGCTGCAAATGCATGAGTTGTACTCCTTTTCAAATGGGAACAATGATGTCACATTTTGTCTAGGCTTCTGAACATCATGAGAAATAATTTAAATGCAGATATACTTGATGGAAAGGTGCTCATTTCTGCATGTAAAATCTGAATGCAAAAATAGATAAATATGTGGCAGCTTTGGATACGTAACCTATTAAAGTAGGTAGAAAACATGAATCATATATACAAAGTCTCACTCTGAAGGCTTATGAGTAATGTATCGAAGCTTCAAAGCCTGGTGTGTGAAGATTTACACTTTCATGGGCTTTGAGAAGAAAAGAAACAGATCCTTAAACAGAGGTGCCAAAACCCACCTGGATTCATCCCATCTATTCATTTATCATAACAAGCAAGCCGTGAAAAACTTAGAGAATACACCCAAACAATACCAAATCTACAGTTTACATTTATTCAGCCCTTCCTGCAAATCAGAGGCTTTGAAGAAATCTCTAAATAAACCTGGTATGCTGGGACATCCAAAATCACTAAAAATTAAAAAAAAAAAGACAAAAATTAATAAATTAAGAAAAGTCTGATACACTTGGGAAGAATCAGTCAGATCAGAAATATTTATTTAGAGGAAAAAAAGTAAAATTATTAGTAAGCGTGTGGGTCATTTTCCATCACTGTAATTATCTTTATCCCAAGAAATCTGGAGAATCTTAAAATGGTTTGGGTTGGATGGAACATTAAAGATCATCTAGTTTCCACCCCCTGCCACAGGCAGGGACACTTTTCACTAGACCAGGTTGCTCAAAGCCCCATCCAACCTGCTTTTGAACACTTCCAGGAATGGAACATCCACACTTCTCTGGGAAATCTCTTCCAGTGTTTCACCATACTCACAGTAAATAATTTCTTCCTCATATTTAATCTAAATCTCTCCTCTTTTAGATTAAAGCCATTACCCTTTGTCCTATCCCTACATCTCCTTGCAAAAAGAGAAATGTGAGCATGGATAATGTATAGCATCAACTGTGCAGTATTTGGAGACTTCTGTATTAAAAGAACTTATTCTGGAAGCAAGTAATCTGAGTTAACTTGTGCTTGAAAAGTATGTTTTAGCTCTCCAATTTATAGCCAACATGTGGAAATTGATGAAAACCTCTCAGCTGTGCTCTAAAAGGACTGAAATGTTTGTAAACTATGGTACTGGAAAATTTCCATCTTGACTTTTGAACTCTTGGTATAATAGTTTTCTGGTTAGTTACTATGGTGATAGCGCCCAAAGCATCAGAAGCTGCGACATCAAAAACACTGTGAAACACAAGATTACCTAAAAGGAATGGATAACCTTTTATAAAGGAAATATTTAGTTTTCATTTTTATATCTATCGTCTCACTGTCAGAGTGCCTCTGTTTTTAGTGTTAATTCTCTCAGCTAAATTCAGCTACCTATAAATTAATCCACAGGCAGCAAAATCACAAGAGGAAAGCTGTTCACCCCATCTATTTTTCCTGTGTCTCTTCTGGTGATATGAATCTTTCTTGAAACACCTTTCTCTGCCTCTCTCTACTAACTATAGTGTGAACTCATAGAACCTATTTAGCTGGCTGAAATGGGTGAAATGGATTGAACATAGGCCAACATTTGCTGGAGGCTTATGTAAAAAAACCTCTTTTTTAACCAAGAGGCCTGCTGGAGTTAACAACCATAGATTATAGAAGTTGCTGTAAATATGATGATACTGTTACAGTTTATATAAAATTATGTAGTAACTGCATATATTCACACACATAGGTTTTTTCTGAACAAATAGATTACATAATGTAAATTTATGACCATGTCTGTGTGGTAGTTATGGTTTACTACCCATTACATATTATCACTGCAAAATCAGTTCCAAGAAGCAATTTGAATTACTGGATTTTCTCCTCCTCTCTCTCTATCTTCTGCTCTTATTTTACTTCTATGACAAATCTGTCTTGCTGAAATTCAATAATATTAGTTATCACTAAGGGGATATATGAAGTAAAATCATGATCACCTCCCTCCTTATTAGTACACAGTATTTAACTATAATTCAATATAAAAAAATAATTAAACTGAGCAGAAAAGGTACCTATGTAAAGGATACATTTTTGTGATAATAAAACTGTACTTTGGGGTACATTTTTTCTACTTGCACTTGTTTATTATTGTTGTGGTTTAAGCACAAGCATTTTTTAAATAAAAATATTGTGAGAAAGGGTGAGATGAAGATAAAAAAGTGTACTTGAATTTCTGCATTGGTTAGGTAGTTCTATGCAGTGAGCAGAAAGCATAGGCAGAAAGGCCTAATATCTAATAAATTTAAGGAAGTAAAAGTGAAGAGAAAATGAAAGAGATGTGAAGATATCTGCTTTTTGAAAATAGCCTTAGCATATTGCTATTAGGTATGTAATGTTCCGGCTGTATTGTTTGATGCCCTGAGAACTGCTCCCACTCTTTTTAACCACCACAGTGCTCAGCATCTATGACATGCTGTCCATTGGAAGTCTAACTGCAAACCTTCTAAAATCAGCTGAAGGAGTAAAGGCACAGACCCTGATCAGTCTGAGAGATTTGGTACTTAATTCTTAAAGTATCTGAAACCCCTGTTGACATCTGAAAATTATCAGAATATGCCTCTGAAAAAATATAGATCAAGCACAGAATGAATGTCTTCTGATTTTTTCTTATGAGAATAACCTCAGACGAGAGAATAAACATTTTTATATGAAAAAAGAAATATTTTTCTTGCTTTTGCCAAATAAATGTGAATTTCTTAAGTGATGCATTTGTTTGTATGAAATAAAGCTTTTACACATATTCAAGTCTCTTATACAAATGCAAGTATCCTTTTCACACAATAAAGGTTTCATATTCTGAGTTGTATGAGGTGCAGATGTTTCTTATGTCATGGAGGGCATTTATCTGACCCAATCTAGACTTCCACAGAGGAAAGATCCCTGTCTGAGCTAGTCACATTAGCTTCCTTCTTTGTGACAGAGTTGAAAACAGGTATATTTATGTCATATCATCATAGGAACATTAAAGTTGGAAAATCGTGAAGTCCAACATTTGACAGAACACCACCATGCCCACTAAACTACATAGCAAAGTGCTATGTCTGCTTGGTTTTTTGGCACTTCCAGGGATGGTGACTTCACCACTGTCCTTGGGACCCTGTTCCAGTGCTTAACCACTCTTTCAGTGAGGAAATTTTTCCTAATTTCCAACCTGAATGTCCTCTGGTACACCTTGAGGCCATTTCCCCTCGTCCTATTGTTAGTTACCTGACTGACTCCCACCTCACACAACCTCCTTTCAGGTAGTTGTTGAGAGCAGAGTTGTAGAGAGATGCCCATATCTACAGATGACTAATGCCCTAAAAGGCTTTCCACTCACCAAAAAGACTGGTGAAATATTGATGCCTAAGGTTAGCTTGGGTGAGTCACACCCTGAGTGAAGAGTCTCTGTTTTACGATGTCAAGCACCTCGTGCCTTCATGCTCTGTTTCCTAATCTTTTACTTCCCCTAAACTACTTGCTTCTCTTTTGAACCAATTCTGAGGAGGATGGAAGATGCAATGATTTCATCCTCAGTCATCCTGTTTCTAAAGCTAATCCCATTAGGAAACAGAGCTGCACAAGACAGAGGTGACTGAAGTAATGAGCTACTCATGTGAGACAGCTGCAAGAGTCTCCCAATGAACACATTTTAACACACTGAATACTAAGCTAGGTCTGAATACAGCCTGTCAGAATTTCAGGTATTTCCTTCCAGTTCAGCAATTCATCCCACATTGAGGCAGGAGTTTCTTTGGGATGCATCCGTGTCTCTTTCCAAAGAGTGCAGTTTGAGCCAAGGCTTTGGATCTCACCATCTTATGACTATTGAGGTGAGCTGAGCTGTTTGACCAGCTGAGATGAAGCTACCATCCCCCAACAGAGTTTATTCTCTCTGTCCACAGAACCAGGGCCCAAACAAAGCCAGAGAATGGGGAAAGAGGGCTCTTCCTCTCCTTGGGGCAGGAGGCACATCGGACAAGCAGGCTGCTATGCACACCGTTCTCCTTCCTTCAAGAGCTGAAGGGCCTTGGTTGAATTCCTCACCCCTTAACTGACACACCACCTCATTCTCTCTGATTTCCTTATAGGAAGTGATAAAATGTAGTTGTTATAAGAAAGAATGTGTATGATTATTTTTTCCCCAATTTTGCCAACATCTACGGAAATTTTTGGACTACTGATGTGTAAAGAATTCATTATTCTGTAAGATAGAAGAACTGGATCTGGTAGCAAACTGTTCAAGAAATTAGGTCCAAGATACATTTTAGATCTTCAAAGTGCCTATCTGTAAGTTGTAGATGATTCAGACTGAGGTCTTTTTCACCAGTTAGGGTTAACGAGCTGTTTTTTCAGTCTATTGCCTACTTCTATTTCATTACTTTTTCAGATATGTCCTTCAAATATTATGGTGATAAAGTAGTCTGGCAAAGATATGCACAAAAAAAGTTTAAATATATTTTGAAGGAACAAATACGCAATGCTGGTAAGAAAAATACGTCTGAAAAGTTGTATATGAATCTGGAACCCCAACTTAGAAGAGGAATATGTAATGTGAAGCAACATCAAAGCCTGATACAGAACAACAAGATGTTATTTTGATTCTTAAGCCTTAGTGAAGATTCTCCAGGATAAGAATTGCTTAGTTGCATAGCAAATGCTGTTCATTTGTGAAAACTGTCATAAAAAATCAACTTTTTTTTTTCAAAGAAAATCAGGCTCTATTTACACAACAGTATTTTTTCCTCTGGCATTTTTGCAGGTGTGGAATTGAGTACCAGTGGCTACGGAAGTCATTGAGAAATTTTCCAGGCAAGGGGGATTTGCACGGTCAAGATCTCACTCACACAGTGTTCATTTTCATGCACTCTGTTCCCATTTACAACCTGGCCCTAGGCTCATCAGATAAAACTTTTGCTGAAGTGAAAACTTGTGCTTATTTTCAGTGGGTGCAGAATGTGATCCACATGGGTAATAAATGTGTGATTTACAGGCACGGGCTGTAGTGCTCTATAGAAATATCTATGAAGAAAAACCATTATGTGTGAGGATATTCCTTTTATTTCAGCGTGTCTAAAGGAGCACATATGCTGCTTTCTTCATTCTTAGCAGCAAGGTCATTTCCCAAAGGACACAGAACAAAAAAAATTGATCTACAAACATCTCTTAGAGCAGTTACTAAACATCTAGCCTTGAAAATCACTTCTAAAAGTAGAGGATGTATTGTGTTATTGTATATTGTATTTTCATCTTTCACTACCAGAGTCAATATTTCCACTACCATCAGTCAAAGAATTGCACTGAGTCCAGCTGTGTACATTCAATTGCATAAAAGACATTCAGGTGTTTCTAGGAGATCTATTATCTGTCTTTGAGCCTTTGTCTAAGACAAAAATAGGGGGGAAAAGCCCTTTCAGTTAATTAAGAAATAGGATACTAGAGGATTTAGTGATTTAAATATGTTTCAAATGTATTTTAGAACAGATTCTGCCATCAACCAAGAAACTGCAAAGCTGGTCTGAAAGCACAGGCTGTACATCTGGTAACCGTAGCCACAGCTGGATGAAGGTTGGTTTGGCTGCTGAACTAGTGTTTAAGGAATTAAAGGCAGGAATTAAACCATGGGGAATATCGATAGCGTGAGGAGATTAAATTTGTTGCAGATCTTAAATGTGAGGCAGAAAACAAGTGGAATTGAGTGTAAAGGAGAATTTAGAAAAACATTTACATAAAAATGTGGGAGTAGAAGTGGAATGGAAGGAAGTAGATCCTTCCTGAGTGGCAGAGGGACAAGCACATAAACTGAAGTAGAATTAGCCTCTGTATCTGTGTGTGTGCATGTGGGGGGGGGGGGGGGGGGGGGGGAGTTTGCAATCTCCTGAGGAAAAAAATCTCTGAAATTTCATTGGAAATGTTCCGTAACCACAACCACAAATGCTTGAATTTTCTATCTAGAGGCAGCAAAAATCTAAGATCTAGAGGGGGAAAAAGGTGTGCTGAGAGGTTTCACTTTGTGCTTTATGCTTCCTATATTCTGTGTAGCAATGGATTCTGCTTTGTGATTTGTCTGAATGACATTTCTTTTGTTGGTCCTTTGTCCTTAAAAAGTAGTGAAGTACTTTCTCTGAAGGCGAGAAAATTCAGGGGGTTTTGACAATTCTGACAGCTAAATATTTGTGGGTTTACCTACCTTTGTTAGTCTGGGGCATTTTGGAAAAAAAACCACCCAAAATATTTTTGAGAAAGGGAAAAAAATGAAACAACACATTCCTATTTCAAAAATTCTAACATCAGACACAGCAGCAAGACAAAGACACCTTTGCCAGCAAATCAGCTGGGTTTGTGAGCACTGGCCCTGACACCAACTGCACGAGTTTCCCTTCCCTTCCCTTCCCTTCCCTTCCCTTCCCTTCCCTTCCCTTCCCTTCCCTTCCCTTCCCTTCCCTTCCCTTCCCTTCCCTTCCCTTCCCTTCC